>JAMPIV010009307.1:17500-46352 GCA_024509875.1 Oreohelix idahoensis | reverse complement strand
AAAGTACTAGCTACAGTCGGATTAATGGGTGTTGGTACATTTTTATGCGATAAGCGGCTCAAAACGCACGAATTATGCGCTGATAATTAATTAAATTGCCTAACATGAGGCTAAATATAGAGTGTCTGGTGAGGATATACCTCAACAGAAAAATAAATATGTCTCAAAAAATATTCAGATCGGGGAGGTGTCACCAACACACATCACGTTAGCATGTAAACACAATATACGTATGCAAGTTACCATAATCATCATTAAACAGCATACTCTAATATTGTCTTTAAAAAATGGATGTACAAATCTGATAGGAAAATTTAAATAGTACATTCTTTGACATGTAATGACATAAGTACATAGTAAAGTTAAACTACATGACGATCCAGGACATATGCTCTGGCATTCCGAGGGTAAGTACACAATCTAGAACTCGTCATGCTTGATACTAGTAAGGTAAGTCCTCAGCTCATCAATGACATTCTGAGAAAGTACAAGCATTATAATGCTAATTAATAACTAATATGCTTCATAAGGTACAATACATTATTAATAATTGTGGCTGTTTAGTAAACTAACGGCCCTTATATTAACCACTCAGTCCTCCTCTATCATCTTAAAAAACGAACAGAAGAAGATGATAACAAAGCACGATAGTGTGTACATATAAAGTGAGTACAGATGTGCTAATGTATTGTAGTAATATAGGTGTGTTATGACTCTGTAATATATAGGAATATAGGACAGAAGTATTAGTTGGAGTCATGTGGGCATCTAGACAAAATGTCAGCCATCACATTATCCGCACCACGGATAGCTCGTACCGTGAAGTGAAAAGGTTGAAGAGCTATAGCATATCGAGTGGATCTCGAACTCTTCAAATTCTTAGTCTGAATAGCTGTAAGAGCTTTCTGATCAGTCTCTAGAATGAAATGTGCGCCCAGGAGGAATCTTTGTAGTTTTAGAATTGACCAAACCATCGCTAACAACTCACGGTCTAAAACCGAGTAGTTCCTCTCTGCCGCATTTAGTTTTCTAGAAATGTACATAACAGGATGCAGAGTATTTGCATATTCTTGCATCAGTGCTGCTCCAATCCCAGTGGATGAAGCATCACTCCGAAGAACAAAAGTCCTATCAAGAGTAGGTAATCTTAAGATGGGAGGAGAAGAAAATATATTCTTGATTTGGTCTAGTGAAGATTGGCATTCTTCAGACCAACGGACCAGATTAGGCGAACCTTTCTTCAACAATGTTGAGAGAGGTGCCATGATCGAAGATAAAATTTGGAATAAATCTCCCATAAAATTGAATTAAACCTAAGAGACTCCTAACTTGTTTCTTCGTTTTAGGAACAGAGATGTTCAGTATTTTGGAAGTATTGTGGTCTTCTGTCTTCAAGAGACCATGACCAACACGATGACCCAGGAAAGAGATTTCACCAAAACCAACAAAAGCTTTAGAAGGTTTTGCTGTCAAATTATTCTCAACGTAGAGTGGACAGTAAGTCATATAACCCTAAATAGTGATCTTCCCAGGTATCACTGAAGAGACAGATGTCATCTAAGTATGCGATGACATCCGAACGATGTGACAGAATTCGACGCATCATGCGAACGAAAGTGGCAGGGGCGTTCATGAGACCAAAAGGCATAACATTCCATTGAAATAGACCCCTAGGTGTAGAAAAGCAGTAAGAGGTTTGGCATGCTCTGCTAAAGGCACTTGCCAATAACCTTTAGACAAGTCAAGTTTAGTGAAGAATCTAGAATTAGAAAGTCTAATCAGTAGATCTTCTAACAAAGGCATCGGTTCAGCATCGAACTTTGTGACCTGATTCAATTTGCGATAATCAACGCAAATTCGTATGTTCTTATCCTTCTTCCGGACAATAACCATGGAAGAAGAATATGGTGAAGTCGATGGTTCAATTATATTTAATTGAATCATTTCATCCAATTCCTTTTCCACCTGCGACTGAAAGTGTATAGGAATAGGATACGGCCTAACCCTAATTGGATTATTGTCGGTAAGAATTATGTCATGTTCTATGACATCTGTGTGTCCAGGAATGTCAGTGAGAACATCTTGAAATGTTTGTAACATCGACGAGACTTGTCGATGTTCGTCACCAGAAAGATTAGGAGAAACAGAAACGTTTTTCCAAGATTCCGTGGAATGTAATGGAACCACTGGAAGGGGAAGATTGACATCAGAGAAGGTAGCTTCCTCATCCTGTATGACAGACAGGGATGAATAATGACCGTGAGGTGCAGGAGCATCATCCGTTGCCTGGAAAATAGGCAGCAAATAGTCCGGACGTTCGTGAAATTCCGAAAGCATGTTTATGTGGAAAGTTTTATGCTTTCCATCAATATCGACCACATAGTCAACATCGGAAACCCGAGAGACTATTGCATACGGACCTTTCCATGCAATAAGAAGTCTATTTTCCCTACTGGGGAGTAGGACGAATGCTTTGTCACCTGGACAAAGTTGTCGTAGACATCTATTCTTGTTAGCAAACTGCCTTGCCTTCTCTTTAGCAATTTCTGATGAAGCAGTTGCTAGCTTACATGCCTCAATGATCTTTTGTCTAAGAGCAATGACATACTCATATGAGGATTGAGTTTCATCGCTAATATCATCGGCAGTGATGAGATCGTGTAATAAAGACATAGGGCCGCGTGGACGCGCGCCAAAGACAAGTTCGAAGGGAGAAAATCCTGTGTGTTCATTAGGGACTTCTCTATAGGCAAAGAGAGCCGCGGGTAAAACCCTGTCCCAATCTTGAGGATGATCTTCAGTTATCTTACCAAGCAAAGTCTTGAGCGTTCTATTCAGACGCTCAACTAACCCATTAGACATAGGATGGTAGATACTACTGAGAGATCGTTCAATATGTAAGGTAGACATTACCTGTGACATAGTGTCAGATATGAGTTGAGTGCCATGGTCTGACAATATTTCTCTGGGGAACCCCAAGCGAGAAAATATCAACCAAAGAGCATCTGCGATATCTGTAGTAGATATGCTCTTAAGAGGAATAGCCTCTGGCCAACGTGTGCACATATCGACACATGTAAGGATAAACTGATGTCCTCTGGCCGACTTGACCTTAAAAGGGCCAATAATATCTATGGCCATTTTCTGAAACGGCCGAATAGGAATGTCAGCAGCCTGGATAGGCGCAGCATGTCGTGGTCCTCTAGATTTGACCTCCTGACATACCTTGCATGATCGGCAGTAAATACGAATGTCCTTATTGACAAAAGGCCAAAAGAAAGCCGCAAGGACTCTCGACTTCGTACGGGCAAAACCCATATGTCCAGCACATTGCGAGTCATGAGCATGTTGCAATATTTGCACTCTCATGCTCTTGGGAACAAGAATTTGCGAATGTGCCGACGTAGTCGAATCTTGTACCATACGTACAAGTACGCCGTTTCTCATTGCAATCCAAGATTTTCTATTTGTATCCTGATTCGGATCACCTTTCTTCGCAAGAATGAAGAATTTTTTTAAAGAAGGATCTTCTTCTTGCAATTTTATGAAAGAGTCACGAGTAATCACTAAGTGACTATCTTGGCTATCAACTCCATTATCACTATTCAGTGAAGTTTCGGGTGTTTGTAGAGCTTGTGCTCTTGTAACCACTGCATTTGTAGCTTGCATGTTATTATCTTCCCAAGCAGCAATCTGCTGTGGGGTACACTCCCTAACTCCGTGAATACGACCAATAATAAGGTCCGCAATAGGATTAGGTAAGAGACAAGCATGCACATCTCCAGTAAAGAAAGGAGTGGCAATGCGAATTACAGCAGTAGGATATTTTTCTAGAGTGCCGCCAAATGTGACACATTTAATAACCCTTCCTGTAGCACAAGATGGATCTACAAGCGATTGTCTAACACCAATAGTGGTGCATCCGGAATCGAAAAGTAGTGAGACCGGAGTATCATTAACAAGACCCTTATGTAGGATTAAAGAACCCCTCCCGTCATGCGCAACAGCAGCAGGAAGAGCGGGAAGTGGGTGACCACAACTCAAAGTAGTTATGGTACCCGGTTCGAATAAAGTACTGCATTGGGGGCATTTGTTTGCTCTCTCAAAGTCAAAAGCAGAACTAGTGACAGCGTCAAAGTTTTTATTATCAACAACATGATTACAGGCTCCCTCAGTTTCCTGTTGTACAGAATTAGCCTGCTGATATCTCTTTTTTTTGTGTTGAGATCTACCCCGACTATTATTACCTCTGAAGTTATCAGAGTTATTATTATCTCTGCAGTTATTATTGTCTCTATTGTAATTGTTATCATGATTCGAATTCCAGTTTCCACGATTACTATCATGTTCACATTGATGCGAACATCTATTTGTTTGGTTTTGAGGTCTTCGGCAGGAATAACCTCTATTACCATATCCTCTTTTGAAATGCCTATAATTATTAGGGTGATAGTAACGACCACTATCAGGTTGTCTCCAATTCTTCGAAGAAGAATCACCATGAAATTGGTTTCCATGATTTTGACAGAAATTACCGCTACTCTTTCTATCAAAATTTTGTTGGGATCTACGAGCAAAGTTTTGGCCATACGGAGCTGCCGAAGCAACTGGTAAACCTTCTTTCACCTTAGAGTTACCCATGGTTATGTGTGGGTGCGCAGTTACGTATTGGCAACAGAAATCTTCCATTTCTTTTATTGTTTTAGGTTTACGTTCATGAAGGAAAGCAAGGAAAGACTCATTGACAGACGACATGACTTTGTCTCTAAGTATTAAGTCCATAAGTCCTTCATAAGTTTTTTCCGTCTTAGATAGTTCAACCCATCGTGAGAAAGTAATGCGTATTCTTGCAATAAACTCGGAGAATTCAACTCCATTTTCAGGTAACATGTTTTTAAATTGTAGACGATAGCCGTCTTCGTTAAGCTGATATTTCTTTAACAGAGCGGCCCTGACAACCTCATAATTGTTCTTGTCAGGTTCATCCACCATATTTAATATACTTAGAGCTTTACCTGTCAGTATCCCTGATAACTGATAAACATATTTTGCTTTGTCTATGTTATGAGCTGTACATGCTTGTTCAAATCTGTCCAGATAGAACATTATGTCATCACTGGAAGGACTAAAAGTTGGCAACTTAATCTTAAAAGTATCATTATTAGCCTTACCAGAAGATGAACCCTTGTTTGAATCATTACCATTACTCATGTTCATCAATTTCAATTTTTCCAACTCTAAAGCTAAGACCTTTTCTTCATGTTCCATTTTTGCTTTCTCTTTCCTCTCATCAGACTCTCTCTGTAATCTTCTCTCCTCAGCCTGAGCCTCTGTTTGAAGTCTTTCAGCTTCTTTCTCAAGTCTTTTATTCTCAGCTTCTTTTTCAAGTCTTTTATTCTCAGCTTCTTTTTCAAGTCTTTTATTCTCAGCTTCTTTTTCAAGTCTTTTATTCTCAGCCTCTTTTTGAAATCTTTCAGCTTCTAGCTGGAGTTTTCTTTCCTCAGCTTCTGATTCCCTTTTTTGTTTTTCCATTTCCATTTGGAATCTTTTTTCATCCACCTGCATCTGCAGTTTCTTTTGTTCAGCTTCCATATGCAGTTTCTTTTGTTCAGCTTCCATTGCTTTATCATATCGAGCAGTTGCAAATTCTTCTAACTTATCACCAGTCTTCCCAAGCAATTTACCCTGCTCAATAAAGTGCTCAAATGTAGACATGTTGTCTAACATATGAGTCCAAAACCTGAAATAATTAACTAATTTATTTCAAACCTAAGTGTAACAAGTCTTAATTAAGCACTTGTATATTCACATCACCTTATATTATCCCAGTCTCTGTGGGAAACAAGTCTCCAATCAAAGAACTTGTATATGAAATATCAACAATCAATTCTTGATCATAAGTGCACTTCTCATTCAATAGTGCACGACACTATTCATCATTCATTTATCATCAGTGTAGTAGTAACAGTGCATTAGCATAGCCCATTAACTAATTACTATAACTGTAAACAATGACTATGTAAACACATGCAGAATGTAAACATTGAAAATGTAAACAATGCAAACAATGTAAACAATAACAATGTAAACAATAACAAAGATCAGCAACAATACAAAAATGTTCGCAGAAATCAACTAAAAATAAAGCAGAAATTAATGAAATATCACAAAAAATGTGACGATATCTGCGATATAATTAAACAAAATACATGACACCACAGTGTATAAACAAAAATGTAGTATGAAACTAAACTGTAGTCAAGAGTAGGCTAACAAATACAAACAAATCAAAACAAAACTAAAGAATGCGAAATAATAACGAAAACAATATTAAAACATGTCATCACAGCTAACATAAATAGCAACAGAAGTCGCTTAGCAAATTCCAGTATCGGAAATTTGCTCACCCTACAGAAAACGCTCACAATAGACGACCTCTATGACGTGGCATAATCTAAGGGAGACACCACCCAACCGAGAACCCGCTGAAATATAAACATATAAATATACGAATAACATATAAACATATAACATATAGAATGAGATGATACACAGAAGACTCAGCAGAAGTATAAGGGCACAGTTTACATACAAACAGGCCACTTAACTTATAGGCTTCCAATCGTAGAACAGCAGAAAAAACGGATGTCAATCAACGTCCTAAAGAGCGAAGCTCCAACGATGATGGCACATCTGAACTGCTTCCACTGCTAACACGATGGTACTTGAGCTTCTGACATACTGTATGTTGAGTTGTTTCGGCACTTGACCTTCTAATCCAAAAGTAAGTTGATGGAAATCGATACTTGGCCTTCTTCAGAAAACAACCCGTTTCAACCGGCACTTGACCTTCACAAAAAACGACAGCACTGGAACCTTGACAGCAGCAACTTGCTTGACTTGCGTAAAAGATAACAGCAGTCCGAGTTATCCGGCAACATGTAACAACGCCGGGTACTGTCAAATTCTTGTTTCCGTCAAAAAGTTGAAATTTTGACTTTTAC
The DNA here is from genome assembly GCA_024509875.1 of Oreohelix idahoensis. Taxonomy (NCBI): domain Eukaryota; kingdom Metazoa; phylum Mollusca; class Gastropoda; order Stylommatophora; family Oreohelicidae; genus Oreohelix; species Oreohelix idahoensis. Next base: position 39,348 of record JAMPIV010009307.1, on the reverse strand, counting down.
CGGGCAACGCCGAGTACTTTGAAAATTTTGAAGATGTTGACTGTCTTGAAGAATGTTAATTTCTTGAAGGATGCTGGTTAATTCGTGCTGATAACGCGAATGTCGTGGGTTCGACAAATGATGCGTGATGCCATATGATGATGGATGGTATCCGCATGTCTGGTTTTGTGTAGTGTGCAGATGTGTTCAGTCAAACAATGTTCATACAAAATAACAGGGCAATCCACATAGGACGTCAGTAAACTCACGACGTATAAAGTCAATGATGCTTGTAACAGCTAGACGTTTTTCTGTATCATTTATTGTGGACGCCACAGTGACAAAATGTATACGCGAATATGTAGGTACATCAGACAGTCATTATCACAGCAACAATGTCAGTATAGCAATGGACGGTAGACAGCATCATAATAAAGGTGATTCACAGACATGTCAATACATTATAAGGCTGTAATGTAGTCGGGAAAATTCTCCATCCCTTTCTATCTTAGCCAGAAGGTAACCAGATGTATGAGATCAGTTCACTCTCCTTAATCTGACTTCAGCAAGACAGACACGTCTGCCGAAGTATAAATAATGTCCTCAAAAATATCCTCTAGTTAACAAAGGTTTTCCAAGCCTAGTTCATTTAACAAAGTAGCAAGTAATGGTCCTTGGGACATGCATCAACCGATGCAGTACAATACAGCGACATGTGAGCTGGGAAAACATCTCGTGACGACGACTTTCGAAGACAGGCTATGAATCGAAATCGCTCACGACCAAAAATCGATAGAGTTAATGGAAAGTCAATTTACCTTGCCTTCAGGAAATACACAGAAATATTATGCCTCCCGGCATGTGCAAATACACTAGAGGTATTATCTCGAATAAACGAAATATCCATAAGAGGACTTTCACATTCCTGACAGAACAAAAAATAGCGGAGATCCTCTTTCAGCGAGGCATCTTTCTCGCCATTCAAATCGCTCACTCCACTGGTGGGCGGAAATCGATCGACCAAGAAGCAAGACCAGTCATGCGCAGTCCAGCGCAAAATGACCACAGCTCAAAACTTAACTGCATTCAATACCAACGCGAGAAGACAAATGCTTACCGAGAAAAGTGACTATAAATTTCAAGCAGTTGTTGCCCTTGCGTTATAAAATAGATATTGTAATAAAACGATGTTGCGAGAATTTCTCACGCAACACCTGGTCGCTAGCTCAACGTCTTAACCATTACACCAGCGCGGCTCCCGATTTACTTAACTTAAATATATATATATATATATATATATATAATATATATATATATATATATATATATATATATATATATATATATATATATATACAGTAGAACTCCATTTATCCGAACCCCAATTATCCGAACATCCAATTATCCGAACACTATTTCCAGAAGAAAAAAAAATCAGATGCCACAGTCACGTTAGACTAAAATTCTGAATCTTTTGATGCGGCAAACTTCAAATGTGTGCGAACAATTTGTAGAGAATGGGATGGCTAATGGTCGGTCGCTTACGTACAGGAAGTCAGTTAGATCATAAAGTCAGTTAATATCTGGTTTACCAATCCAGTGTACGTGTGCGTTCTAGGTAGAACACTGGCTAAACAGACAGTTCAACTTAAAATAATTGTGTCTGCTACTACAGCAGAATAATGTTGGTGTACAAGTATTTCTCTGTGCGATATGGCATCTTCCAGTAGGCCTAAAGCATATAAAAGGAACCGCAATCTTTTGTCAATTGAAACGAAAACAGAAATTATCAAGAGACTAGGACAAGGTGAAACTGTGTCTTCACTTGCGAGGATTTTCAATGTTGGGAAAGCTACCGTCTCTGACATCAAAAGTAACAAGGATAAAATTATGAGTTTTGCATCGAAATTTGATAGTGAAAATGGGTCGAAGAAACGTAAATCCATGAGAAATGCGAAAGATGTGAAATTGGAAGAGGCTTTGTATATATGGTTTGTGCAAAGACGAAGCAAAGGGGAACCTATCTCTGGTTTTCTTTTGTGTGAAAAGGCACTTCAGTTCAACAATCAACTTGACGGTCTTCCTGACTTTAAGGCCAGCCAGGGATGGTTAAGAAACTTTAAATCTCGTCATGGCATACGAGAATTGGAGATTCAAGGGGAATCTTTATCTAGCGATGCAACTGCCGCTAAAAATTTTAAAGAAACATTCTTGGCTTTTTTGGAAGAAGAAGGTTATTCACTCGATGATGTGTATAATGCCGATGAGACTGCCTTATACTGGATATCATTGCCTCAAAAATCACTTGCATCTCAGCGCGAAGCAGCTGCCCCTGGGTTTAAAAAGTGCAAAGAGAGAGTAACAATTTTGGTAGCCGCGAATGCCAGTGGAAGTCATCGTTTACAGGTGCTAATGATCGGCAAAGCCAAAAAAACCACGTTGTTTAAAGAATGTGACATGTCTCCCATTGTGTTACAAAGCACAGAAGAGTGCTTGGATGAATAGTGAAATATTTCTTGATTGGTATACAAATCAGTTCATCCCAAATGTGAAGAGGTTGAGAGAACAAGAAAAGAAAACTGGAAAAGTAATTCTTCTACTGGACAATGCACCATCTCATCCAGAGACGGATACATTGAATGCAGTTGATGCAAATTTTAAAAATAATTTTTCTGCCTCCCAATGTAACAGCACTGATTCAACCAATGGATCAGGGTGTTATAGCAAAGCTTAAAAAGATGTACAAGAAGGAAGTCCTGCGTCGTTTATTGTTGGCTGAAGATGAAGAAAGTGTGGTGACGTTTTCTAAAAAGCTTAATCTCAAAGACTGCTGCTATATGTTAGCTGATGCTTGGACCACCCTGTCACAAGATAATCTCAACAAGGCTTGGAGTAGATTGCTTGGGAAAAAAGGAGGAAATGAAACTACTGCAGTGGACACAAATGATGATTGTATAAATGAAGTTGTGGAACTGTTTCAAGCAATGCCCGGATTTTCGGACTGTGACAAAGATGATGCACAACATGTGGCTAGAAGATGATAATGATTCTGGTTTTCAGTTTTTGAATGACGAAGAAATTTTGACTTTTGTGCAAGAAGAAAACCAAATACATGTAGTGACCGATGATGAAGACTCCTCAGAAGTACATGATGTACTTGTAGATTATGAAGAAAAACCAAAACGTCGACCAAGTCCTGAAGAGGCCTTTATAGCACTAGAAACAGCGATAGCTTGGTACGAGCAAGAAGATGACAGCTGTCCTACACAGCTTCTGGTGTTGAAGAGAATGCGGGACTTAGCAGCCAAAAGGAGACTATCCAGTTTGGTGCAAAAGAGGATTCCTCATTATTTTAAATAGTGGGCTACATCTGTGCAAGTACATATATACGTAAGTTGCGCCTGGTTTTGAATCGTTTGTAATGTTATTTTGAAAACATTTCTCTTTCTTAAAAAAATAATTAATACAAGTAGTACATGCACTGCAGTGTAATAAAAGATTTTGGTGATACAGTGATCTAATACAGTGTGGGTATTATTATTACAGTACAAGTAAATATGTTTTATAGTGTATTTTCCTTGTGATGGTTAATTATTTTTAGAAATATGTGTACATGTACTCGATACATTATGTAATCCAATTATCCGAACATTTGATTATCCGAACGATGCTCCGTCCCATGGGGTTCGGATAAATGGAGTTCTACTGTACTTACTTAGTCGTTCCCCTTCTACCGTGAGGTGTAGAAGTTTGGAAGAGAGAGCGCCAGACTATCCTATCAGCTGTCTTCCTCCTGGCCTGGTTCCATTTTTAGTCCTCGGTCCTTCAAAGATTGTCTAATGTTGTCCTCCCAGTGGACTCTGGGTCGTCCTGGGGGTCTGGATCCCTGGCTCTTTGTTTCCCATGCTTGTCGTGGTAGCCGATCTTCTCCCATTCTGCAGACATGGCCAAACCATCTTAGTTGGGACTGTTCTACTTGGGTCTGCAGGGGGTGGCATTTTAGGCCTTGACGTATCGTCTGGTTGCGGACCATGTCTCTTCTTGTTACTTCAACCACCTTCCTCGGATATCTCATTTCTGAGGTTTGGATCTGGCTTTTGTGGGTTGTAGTCTTTGCCCATGACTCGCATCCATATGTCAAGACTGGGACATACGTGGAGCGGTATACAGCCTGTCGTAATTTTTATCTGAGAGGGTGCTGATGGATATTGGTCCCTTTAGAGTGTAGAGGAATATTGAAGGCTCTGTGAGAATAAGGATTTAGGAGAATGAGGTAGTAGATTCACAAGCGCTGGGAAGAGCAAGGACAGTCTCTTATTACGACAATATCTGTTTCTCACAGACTATTCCTATCTCTCTTCTGAACAAACAATTGTTTGTCAGTTCCGGTCGCTCAGGCGCACTCACCGATTTGGTGATTCTGTCGCACAACGTACATGAATACAGCCTACACAGATGGAAATGTTTGGAGTTTTTGGGCCAGCCGACAACCAACACAAATAAAGATTAATACCTTTATTATCATAAAGCAGTCACAAATAATTATACATTTACAGTCAAAAATCAAAGGTTACAGAATACAAATATGATAAGGGAAGAGGGGGGTTTGAGGAGAAATATCCCATCCACCGTTTCCCGTTTGTATTTACTAACAGACAAGACCCGGTCCAAAAAGACAAGAAAGGGGGGGGGGGAGATCAGAGATAGGCAATTTAACCCACTGGTAAATTTATTACTCTGAGGCAAGGGGTTACAGTAAAAGGGGGGGGGGGGGGTGTAGAGGAAAAGCTAGGGTTCTCAAATGTCTCCCTTTAATCATACAAATTTTACGGGAGGGGGGAATGAACACAGTTACACAATCCCGCTAGGAGAAGTCCCGTACAAGGAATATAATGCACCTTAATACTAGGTCGAACTAATTAAAAGGGTAAAGAAAAGATTAAATCTCCTTTCATTCAAAAAACACACTAGGGCTGGCCATCCCACAAACACACACGCAGACTTACCAAAATGGTGAATTCTGTCACTCTAGGAATTATTTACCACAGCAGCTAATACCGTGGAATAATGGACTGGTCCTCTTATTTCTTCCGTGTCAGGCCCCAGATTTAACGAGGTAACAAATAGTCTCAAAAAATCGCCAGACGGTGAAGCGTAAAGGCTACTGTTGGTTTAGATAAAGTTCCTAATTAATGGCACAGGCACTTGGCTAGGCGTGAGGTATGGTGTGGTTCCTAAAATTGGCACAGCTGGTGGAGATAACTTTCTTTTTCCGTAATGTCACAAGTTAAAAAAACACTGAGGTAAGTTCTTCTTCGGGGGGTGTGTAAAATCCACTGAATATACTTGACAGACAGTGTTCAGGTAGACCTATGTTTTTTTCTTCACAAATAGGGCAGTGAATAAAATATGTTCTGCTTCCAGTTTTACTTTTAAGGACTATATGAACTAGTATTATAAAAGTGTTTCTTGGGTGGCTTTATTCTCAGTTAAATTCAGAGGAGCGGGGCCCATTACAGGTCGCCACAAGTTTAGCTTTAAAAAGGTTCATATGTTACTGGAGTTATCGAATTGAGTTGGCAGAACTCTGTATATAATTAATAATTGCTGGGATGCAGGTTGAATGATCGTTCTGAATGAAAGATAATCAAAACAAGAAATGCATTACAAATCATATTATAATCTGACACGCGATAAATTACAGTTAGCCTATTTACTTTATTAGCGTCGTCAATTAACAAATCAGGAAAACTCCCCGTGAGTTAAAATAATTAAAAGCACATCTATCTATACAGAACTAAACTGGATTTACTGGTTATAATTCCTTTTAACGTCTGCAAAATTAATTTACGCGTCAAGTGTATTAGGAAATACTTTTAGCTGTAACATTAGTTTGCACTAGAACTTTGAAAATGGGTTTATTTAATAAGGTTAAATTTACACCACAATCCAATGAAATAAATTGAAATAACTAGACCACTGATCACTCGAAGCTAATGTATAAATTACCGTCTGCGCAGAAAGAATACACTCCAATAGTCAACGAAGGTAGATGAAATCTAGCATGAATCCGACTATGCTAGTGAAACTAGGATTCTGTCAGAACGAACGATAAAATGCAGTTTTCGGAGTTCTTTATTTATACTTCTCAAATGTAACTTAAATAGGACGTGTTAGGTTTTCACACTTTTCTTGAAGTAGAGCAGAATCCGAGGTACCTCGCCGTTGTGTTAACCGCTGCGATTCCTCCGTTTCCCCCGGTCTACCGATTTTCTTCGTCTCAGGCTGCTCGCATGAGAGTGCGAAAAATTTCTCGAGAAGCTAACTACGTTAGCTGGGAGTTCCCTGATTTCTTTAGATCGTATACCGCCCCACGTTGAATTCTGAAGATCAGCCTGGCTTTGATGGTACCGCTGTTCTGAGAAGCTTTGGCAACTCCCACCAGGCGGGGTGACAGACAGGTAAGAAATTGAACTGCTGTTAATTGCTCTAGAAACAGGAGTGAGTCTCTGGCCACGTCCTCTTTTGGGCCGGCGTTAAGGAAAAGATTGCTATAAATCGTTCTCAGAGATGGTTGAGGGCGTGATTTAACCTCCCATCAAAGGCCATGCGATCTCAAAAGTTCACAGAAGATAGCAGGCTACATATTAATGATCCAGCGTGTAAAGTTCTCGTGGAAATGCTGCATGCAGGTTAAAGTTACAACAGATGATCAGGGGTTCTAAAGTTATGAGAGGCCAATATTCTGTTGTCATCCATCGAGTCAGGGAAATTCATTTGTCATACTTAGACGTACGTCACACAGCCATCTTCGTTTTCTTACCAACCTCTCTCTTGCTGAGGAATCCTCGATTTATGGCCTGAAAAAGTCTCCCAGCTGCTGCTTTTCGAGTAGCCAACTCTTCTTTGATGCCTCCCTTTCGGTCTATAACAGCTCCGAGCTATTTAAAGTGGACGACCTGCTCCAGGACCTGTTCTCCCAGCTTAATCTGATGGCTTCTTTCTTCTCGTGATATCACCATGGATTTTGTTTTAGAGCTACTTATGACCATCCCTCTCTTTTCCAGCTCTTCTTTCCAGACTTGCAAGTTGGATTGGAGATGTGCCTCTGATTTAACAATCAGGGCAACATCATCAGCAAATGGCAGTTCTGAAATACATACCTGTCTCATCTTCAAGTACCCCACTGAATACTTTCTTGTTCTCTCCTTACATGACTTGATAACATCGTCCATGAGGAGTATGAAAAGATAAGGTGACAAGATATCACCTTGTCTTACACCAGTGGTGGTCCTGAACTCTTCTGACTTATGGTTTGCTGTCCTCACATAATTCCCGCAAGACTTGCAGAAACTCTGTATAGCATGAATCAGAGGTGCTGGAATGTTCTTCCTTGCCAAACAGTCTCAAAGTTTGCTCCAGGGGACCCTGATATATATATATATATATATAAGATAAAATTAAAGTAACACGAGATCTCGACTATATATATTTAAGCGAAAAAAGAAAAAACCCAAGAAATTAACTAAGTAAATGGTGTGCTTACCAAACAAGGAATCAATTTCCCCATTACAACTCTTATAAGCTGTCGCTGAATAACGCTATGCTGGGTATCAAAGGTTCCTCTAGAGACAAATGGTACAGAGTCTTAGGAACTTAGCTCTTAAATAGTAATGTAGAGTCTGCAGGTGTCGGACAAGCGTTTCTTAGCCCGCTCGAGATGAAACAACGTGTTGCGTGATAAATTCTCGCAACATCATTTTATTACAATATCTATTTTATAACGCAAGGGCAACAACTGCTTGAAATTTATAGTCACTTTTCTCGGTAAGCATTTGTCTTCTCGCGTTGGTATCGAATGCAGTTAAGTTTGAGCTGTGGTCATTTTGCGCTGGACTGCGCATGACTTGTCTTGCTTCTTGGTCGATCGGTTTCCGCCCACCACTAGTGGAGTGAGCGATTTGGAATGGCGAAAGAGATGCCTCGTTGAAGAGGGGATCTCCGCTATTTTTTGTTCTGTCAGGAATGTGAGAGTCCTCTTATGGATATTTCGTTTATTCGAGATAATACCTCTAGTGTATTTGCACATGCCGGGAGGCATAATATTTCTGTGTATTTCCGGAAGGCAAGGTAAATTAACATTTTCATTAACTCTATCGATTTTTGGTCGTGAACGATTTCTGGTTCATCGCCTGTCTTCGAAAGTCGTCGTCACGAGATGTTTTCCTAGCTCACATGTCGCTGTATTGTACTGCATCGGTTGATGCAGGTTCCAAGGACCATTACTTGCTACTTTGTTAAATGAACTAGGTTTGGAAAACCTTTATTATCTAGAGGATATTTTTGAGGACATTATTTATACTTCGGCAGACGTGTCTGTCTTGCTGAAGTCAGACTAAGGAGAGTGAACTGATCTCATATATCTGGTTATCCGCCATCGGTCCAGCCAATTTTAAATAAAAATTAAAATAATGGTAAACGGTAGCAACTACTCAATGACAGTAGGGGTTGTAAAACAAGGGAAATAATGAACGTATATAGATTGTGTCTCTCTTTTGAAGGGGCGGACGTCGGATAGTGAATTATGATGTGGCTATTAAATCAACATGTTTTCTTTTAAACAGCTGGGTCGGCTGTAAGCACTGCTCTAGTAATGACCAACACTCTTGTGGACTTTCTATTTGCTGTGTGGTTTAATTTTTGGTTTTAAGGACCATCTTCATTGCACACGGACAACACCACTAGTGCTCTGGTCTCCTCCCTTAGATCACACAAGGAGGATCTCAGCACAGGGCACGAACTCCGTAGCACCGACGAGGATCCTAATGTGTGGTATACAGGAACCACACATTCCATAAATATTTGTGTGGTGGATAAGTTTCCCTAATTTTGTGAATTTTGCCAAGGCAGCGGCCGTATGGCCTACGTTTTACGATTTTCAACTACTGAGGGATTTTTAACGTGCACAACTTGCACAAGGGATCTCCTATTTTTTCACCCTTATCCGTGAAGGCTTTGCATCCGATCTCACGACCCATGAGATCAGTGGAGAATACGACATCATTAGGACCCACTGTTTCTGAAAACATGTCCATAAAACATATCCCCTGTACATAAAGAAATTTAAAAAAATATTTAGTTATGACAGCATCACAATACAAGTAAAGAAGAAGAAAATGCACACACAAATATTAGGGATACACTTTTACTGTAGTTACTAAATGAGCTAAAACAGAAACTAAATATGCTATACATTATATGCGTAAAAGAATAAATATGGCCCCTGCAGACCCAAGTGAAACAGTCCCAATCACGATGGTTGGGTCATGTATGCAGAGTGGAAGAAGATCGGCTACCACAAGAAATATGGGAAACTAAGAGCCAGGGATCCAGACCTTCAGCACGACCCAGATTTCGCTGGGAGGACAACATTAGACAATCCCTGAAAGACCGTGGACTAGATTGGAACCATGCCAGGAGAAAGACAGCCGATATGATAGTATGGCGCTGTCTACGGAAAACCTCTACACCCCAGGGTAGAAGATGAACGACTATGTAAGTAAGTAAGAATAAATTTGGATGGCTAGATTATCAGTAATTCTTCGTATTATTCACAGTTAATGTAAAATATGAACAAGATGATACTAAGTAGCAGGGTCCGAAAGGACAACAACGAATAGTAACACTCAATACGACCAAATATATCGTAGGAAGCGACTAAGGAGGATTGGGCCATATGGCCCGCCTACTCATCATGTGGAAACTAAAAGCCCGCAAAAATATATATATATATAGTTACAAAACGTTTGTACATGTACATTTGAGCCCCTCTCTCAATCCTTCATCCGCTTTTTACTTGGCATATTTTATGCACCTTCATTCATTTGCTTTTTGTAACCACTCCCAGACTTGTTTACGTTTCGCCAGGTGAACTGTATGATTCTCGAGGCTAATTAGACCGGTCAGCGGATAATACGTTTATCACTTGAGTCGCCTAGCCACCTTTGATAGAGTCGATCTCTATTGACACACTATGGTCGGGCACGATCGGTGAAAGGAGGCCATATTGTCTGTCTGAGAAATCCGTCTGGCGGAGGCACGAAAACACAGGTGATAATGAGATAATCGTTTCCGCTGAGAAATCCCTGCATCAATATTACAGATAATCTGTCTGGGGAGACAATATTGGCAGAAAGTATCTAGACATGAATACGTTCACAGATTTGTTTGTGAGTTTGCATAAAGAGGCAAACGGAAGTATTTCTGCCTTATTAGAAAGAGGTCACGCATTGGAATTTTAGAATGTAATATTTTAAAATACGCGGGGGAAATTAAATTAAACACCCCCACCCATATAGTTCAGAGCTTACCATTGGCTTAATTTGAGAGCCGGAATAGACTTTGACTTTCATTGGAAAAATACAAAGACTGGAGACCTAAGGAATCAGATCACCCGTCATAAGAGGAATACAACATTTTCCCAGACCAAGTGATTTGAAAGCATCAATTTGCTGTGTCCATTCTAAACTGTGCCATGAGAAAGCAGGGAATCAACACTAACCGCCTAAATTGAACAAGTTTTGTGAAGAAGTGCCATCATCACAGAAGATCTGACGAAACCACGGCTGCAGTTGTCATCGATTCTAAGCTAAGTTCTTACTAAAAGGCAACAGCAAAGAACATTGACATTCCTCTATCCAGGCACTATAAAGATAAAACTTTCATCTAAAATTCACCATAATTTCATCTCTATTTTAACCTGTTAAAACTAATTGATTATTAAATTTGTTACACGTTATTTTAAAACATAATAATCATAGTTGATTCAGTTATTATAAGTGTGGAAGCAAACTATGAGCAAGACTCTTTAATATATATACATATACCTCTAGACATATATTTACATCTATAGAGCAAATACGTATTTAAAAATTTCGCTGGATTTACAGAAGCTGGTGGCTTGAACGGGCTAAAACCATTGCTTAATTCTTCACAAAAGGCAACGGATCATATGTAAGTTAACAATTGCTCTGCCTAATGCCGCATTGTTCTTGACTTCTGAATTATCTTTTGAACACTCCATTGAGATAGAACCGTCATTATCCATCTATTTACAACTCTGCCAAGAGTAATCTTGTGCGAAGGTAGACACTTTTGACGACCCATGTTAGATAGAATTTTGGCCACTGTTGGACCACTACTGCAATGCAGGGGAGGCAATCCGTGATATATATATATATATATATATATATATATATATATATATATATATATATATATATATATATATATATATATATATATATATATATATATATATATATATATATATATATATATATATATATATGAAGAAGAGTCAAAAAGTAACATTAATATTTTTTTAATTAACAGAATATGCACAAATAGGAATGAAAGCACTTAATCACTTTTCAACATAGTCCCCACCATGTTCAATGCAGGTGTGCCAGCGCTTCACTAATGCCTGGATTCCGCGGGAATAAAACTCTTCTGACTGACTGCGTAGCCACGTATGCACCGCCTCTTTCACCTCATCGTCCGTACTGAACTTCTTGCTAACGAGTGCCTCCTTGAGGAGTCCAAACACATGATAATCACTCGGTGCGAGATCCGGTGAATTTGCAGGATGTTGAAGACACTCCTAACGCAGATTCGTGATTTTCGTTACTGTCGCACGAGCTGTGTGCGGCCGAGCGTTATCATGCTGTAACAACGCACCAGAACTGAGCAAGCCGCGACGTTTTGGTCTGATTGCAGGTGTCAAGTGGTTCTGAAGCAGATCACAGTATGATTCGCTGTTGATAGTGAGTCCCCTGGGCATGTAATGTTCCAGGATTGGGCCTTTACAGTCCCAGAAGAGCATGAGCATCAATTTGCCGGCCGACCGCGTTGTACGGAACTTCTTTGCTTTCGGCGATGATGAATGTCGTTACTCCATGCTGGCTCGCTTAGTCTCTGGCTGGAAGTAGTGGACCCAGCATTCATCACTAGTGACTATAAAGTGTAGAAAGCCATCTCCTTCAGCTTCAAAACGTCGTAACAGTGTGTCATAAACATCCACACGACGCTCTTTCAGTTCGGGGGTGAGTTGTTTTGGTACAGACCTAGCGGAGACTTTGTGGTACTGCAGCATATCGTGAATGATGTGGTGCGCCGAGCCATGACTGATCTTCAATTCTCCAGTTACCTCGTCGATTGTTACCCGCCGGTTTTCCCGTATCACTCGTTCCACTGCAGCGATAGCGTCAGGCGTAGTCGCAGTGTGAGGCCGGCCGGAGCGAGCTGCATCAGTCACAGTTGACACCCCACTTTTAAACTTCCTGTGCCACACATAAACCTGCTGAAGCGACAATAGACCAGCTCCACAAATCCCCCGGACATCCAGCCAGCAGAAGAAGAGCTACAAATTAACGGTGAAAGACCAGCGAAGGAAGAAATAAAGAAAACCATAAAGCTTCTAAGAGACGGAAAAGCGTCTGGACCTGATGGCATTCCAGCAGAGGCCATCAAAGCAGATATCGACACGGCTACAGAGATGTTATATAAATTACTTGGTAAAGTCTGGGACAAGGAAGAGATACCAGCAGAATGGAAGGAAGGATATCTGGTTAAGTTGCCTAAGAAGGGAAATTTACAAGAGTGCACAAATTATAGAAGAGTAATGTTGCTATCAGTGCCAGGAAAGGTATTAAACAGAAATATCCTTGAGAGATTAAAAGAGTCCATAGACAAGAAACTGAGAGCTGAACAACCAGGTTTTCGACAAAACAGATCCTGAACAGATGTACTGACCAGATAGCCACTTTGAGAATAATAGTTAAACAAAGTCTGGAATGGAATTCACCACTATTCATCGGATTTGTGGACTACGAAAAGGCATTTGACAGTGTAGACAGAGAATCACTTTGGAAATTGATGAGGCATTATGGAGTTCCCCTGAAGATCATTAATTTAATAAAGAAAACATATGAAGACATGACATGCAGAGTTCTTCGCGAAGGACAGCTTACAGAACCATTTGGGATAAGAACAGGAGTGCGACAGGGATGCCTCTTGTTTCCATTTCTTTTCTTCCTAGCAATAGACTGGGTTATGAGATCATTGAAACACACAACAGAAATGGAATCCAGTGGACTCTGACTAAGCAGTTGGATGATCTGGATTTTGCTGATGACTTGTCTCTTCTGTCCCATAACCATAATCAGATGCAGGACAAATTGAAAACACTCGATGAGAGGTCACAGCAATTGGGAATGAAAATACACAGGGAAAAGACAAAAAAAATAATGAGAATAAATGCAGGTAATGATAACAGGGTTGAACTTGAAGAAACACCAATACAAGATGTAGAATCGTACACATATCTTGGCAGCAATATAGACAAAGTTGGAGGGACAGACAGTGATATCAAACTAAGAATACAAAAAGCAAGAGGAGCTTTCATTGCATTGGGAAATATATGGAGATCAAGAGAAATCGGACCCAACACGAAAACAAGAATCTTCAACTCAAATGTGAAGTCAGTCCTTTTGTATGGTTCTGAGACATGGAGAACAACAAAGACAACTACCAAAAAGCTACAGACTTTCATAAATGGGTGCTTGCAGAATAGAGGGACTAAAATGGTATGACAAGGTTACCAACATGGAACTGAAGACAAGAACTAGACAAGTGCCAGTGGAACAAGAGATGAGAAGAAGACGATGGCGATGGATAGGACACACACTGAGGAAACCTGTTGATAGCATTACAAGGCAGTCCTTGTTCTGGAACCCCCATGGCAAGAGAGGCAGAGGTAGACCAAGAAGCCCGTGGAGAAGAGAGCTGGAAACAGGTGAAAATGATGAGGAGAACGTGGAAAGAACTTGAGATGATGGCATGTGACAGGAGGACTTGGCATGTGTTTGGTGAAGGCCTATGCTCCTCTGGGAGTGGAGGGTTATGATAGCACGCTGCTCTTCTCTCGTGCATGCTTCCAAGGGGGCGGCTATCTTGGCTATGGTTTGCTGACGTCATACTTCCCATCAGGACGACTGGTCTGCGCGCACTGGTACCTGAAGCGGGAGGGCATAACATATCTGTAGTACAACCGTCTATTACGTGATTTTCACTTTTAATTGCCATATTAAGGTTATTTTTTTATTTCCCCTCTGTGACGGGTGCTGCGGTTCCTTGTTCTTGTATTATTTATTGAATATTAAAGTCACTCTCTTGACGTAGTTAATGTTTGTTATTGATGGTTAGCTCTGACCACCAGAACATCCCTTCGACGTTCTGATTTGCATATTGTATATTAGTTGATTTCCCCTGTGGGAGAGTTATCGTGCTGAAAAACGTAAACATTAACAGCTGTGGAACCGAACCCGAAACGTAAGTAAAAGATCAAGCCTTCTGTTCTGAGTCCACATGTATTGACGTTCATATAAACGATATCCGACATTCACAAAACTTCATGTACAGTTCAGCATAACAATGAATTCCAAATAATACCAGTAAGTATCCGTCCGTGTCAAAACAATATGTCAGATGAACATCATGGCTATGTACATGCGCTGCTGTAGTCAACAGCCAGAAATGAGCGCATGAGTTCTTGACAGCTACAAATTGAATCATAATACGATTCTCCTTCCATCATTTAATTTACTTAATAATCTCATACTTAGATTAATATCCGAACTGACCCTGAGTTCTACATTGATTCATATATAGGCTATATACTAGGCCTCTCCTTGGAAGAAATACCAGACACGACTTCTCTGCTTGACGGATAGCGTAACAAGGGCAATGTAACCAAGTCACCCAGCGTGACATTCCCAACGCGAATGCGTCATAATCTTAGCATATATTTCGCGTTCAGTATACCGTAAAATATCGACATATTCTATTAATGTTATTGACCCCTAAACGTTGCGCACGGCTAAACCCCAGCAGACGCCGTCATTTAAAATAACACCGTAACAGATTTCCTGTCAGACGGGGAAAAAAATTCTATTAGATAGATTTTTTTTTGAACAATATTAATCAAATTATCAAAAATTTAACAAAACCCGACGTACGGCCTACGATATTCTATCTAGAACAGTGTCGCGGTCATGTCAGTAATATCTTATAATAAATCAACGTCATATCATACATATAACTTATATTAAATAAAGAAATGTCACTGTCACTAATTAATTAACTAATTAATTTGATGTATGTATTGACTAACTAATGTGAGGTGTTATTAAAATTATTCTAACTAATTAAAATTAAAATAATTAATTATAATATGTACGTATGGTACTAACTAATTAATATCTAATGAGAAATAGTATAAGAGAGAAAAAGAAATAAAAATTGAGAAGTACGGACAATTAAAACTAAATATTAAAGTATACATTAAAATAGCAATGAGTGTGAAAATGAAGTATAAGGATAGATACCTAATTAAATTAAAGCAATCAGAAAGAAAAGAACAACAAAAAAAATTCATACATTTTGACTATTCATATGAAATATCATAATCTAATATCTATCACCTTAATAATTAAAATATTAATTGGTGTGATATTTTCTTGTTTCATCTTTTCTTAGTATATTTTATTTTTTATATTTCATCACACTTCCACTTTATTTTATTATATATTAATTTAATAGCTAGCAAATTTAACAATATCGGACATGAAGATCCAATCGTTGTTACATCCTAATGATTTGTATGAAAGTTCATTAAGACACAAAATTCATATTATCGAATTTTGATATGATTATCCAATCGTCGTTAGTTCCTTTATTGAAATTTTGAACGTAATTTGAATAAGTCATCACCGTATCTGTCCAGTTTATATCAGAGATTGTTACTTTTTACTATTTTGCAATCGAAATGAGTGATACGCAAAGTCCAAGTCATTCATTCATTCATAACCCTCCACTCCCAAAGGGAGTTACCGTGTGTTACCGGGGCCCGAAAGGGGAGCAAAGAATAGTAACACTGTCCTCTGCCAAGCATGTCGTAGAAAGCGACTAAGGAGGGTTGGGCATGGGGCCGGTTACCCCATCCTGTAAAAAATTTAAACCACAAAAAACTTCAACAAATATGGACAAGTCAAATAAAGAAAAAAAGTCCAAGTGAAGTCCAAATTTTCAACCGATCCGTAAAACTTGATATTTTGATCACAATAGTTTATTTCGAAATGTCCTCATTTAAGTAGGAAGTCCAACTGAAGTGTTGTATATTCTGACGTGGCATTAATACCGTTCATTGCAAATGTAATGCTTGATTAGTCAGAAAATTTTCTTGAAATAGTAATATTCATTCAGAATCCGTAGGATGTCTGGACAACGTGTCGGCCATAACGTTCTCAGTTCCTGGTATCGACTGTATTTCGAAATCATATGGTTGCAACGCAATAGCAAATCGTGCAAGCTTTGGACTTTTATGGTTTGAACGACGTAATGCTGCCACAGATTTCTGATCAGTCTGGATCAGAAATGGTGATCCCAGCAAATATTTTTCGAGTTTGTTAATTGCCCAGATCACGGCGAGCAGTTCTCGGTCTACAGTCGAATATTTAGTCTCCGGAGGGTTCAGCTTGCGTGAGATATATAGTACAGGATGAAGGATATCATCATGATATTGGAGTAGACAAGCCCCGAGTCCGTAATTACTCGCATCTGTACGTAGAACAAACTTTTTAGAGGCATCTGATAATCTTAAAACAGGTGGGCATGAGAAAATGTTCAAGACAATGCGAAGAGCTTTGTCACATTCGTCTGTCCAATTTATCCTTAATGGCATGTTCTTCTTTAATAAAGATGACAAGACAGCCGTGATGGATGACAAATAAACCTATGCTGTATGAGGCTGAGCATAGTTGAAACATTTAAACGACTTACTGTCTCTTGTAGGCATGGTAAAACAAATAAAGACAGAAATACAAAGTGTTATCGTAGATAAGACAACACAAGTGTCACCTAATAGAAGAGTCTACATTCACTAATATACGCCTGAATAGATTAATAGGAAAGAAAGAAAAAAATAATGATGACTGACAAGTGCTAAGTCATCAAAGATGTGACGAATATGGTTACAGTACCCTGTTATCTGCGTGACGCAGAATCAGGTACTAATTTCAATCTCAAAGAATGGTGGTGAAAATAAACACCATTATCACGCTCGATCACCATCCGAGCATCTTTGTTGTTACGAAATGTAACCATAGCTTCACCATACCTGTCATTGGTAGGTGACAACAACTGTACAAACATAACGTCTGCCGTGTCATTAAAGAAATTACTAAGTGCATGCCATCTGGTACCTTGTGGCAGATTGCGCACTAACACGGTGCGAGAATATGCACCCTTCCCAATGTAAGTGGGATCAGTGTCACTAACCTGATAAATAGTTCTTCTATTTAATCTTTTGGATATGGTAGTCTTATGAGATGATGTCTCATAATGATTGACATATTTATTTGTCCTAATTTTATTAATTAAGTTCATAAGAACTCCACCATCATTACCCTTGTTTGGGACATTTTTTCTTTGCCCATTTTCAACAATTTCATTCAGATCACTGTTAATATGATCTTGTCGCCAACATTTATTTTTTGACTTGGCAGTATTCTCTTGAGAAAAGGTATATCTGCCTCGAAATGATTTTCTAATCTTCCCTGGATGGGCTGGTAGTTTAGCATCATTTTTTTCCTGTAGGAGAGTCTCATCCTTCTCCTCATCGATTTCCAGAATGGTACTTAGACTGAAATTGGAGAAAACTGTGCCACATGTATTTATTTTGTTGGCCCGTAATGTAGCTATTGCAATGACAGCGTTAGCATTGCAATAATATTGCACATTCCTTAATTCCCATTCCTCAATTTCCTGTGGGGAACAATCCTTACTACCATGGATGCGTCCCAACATCAGATCTGCAATTGGATTCTGAAGCATGCATACCTTAACTTGTCCTGAAAAGAAAGGTGTATTAACATGGACAATAGCTGTGGGGTAGAGCTCAATAGTTCCCCCAAAAGTCATGCAACGGACATATTCCCCAGTTGCACAGCTAGGATGTACCAGCGACTGTCGCATTCCAATTGTTGTGGACCCCGAATCTCTCAATACAGAAACTATGGAACCATTAACTATCCCTCTGTTAAAAATCAGAGAGCCTGTTCCATCATTGGCTGCAAGACCTACTTCTGGTGGAATGTGTCCGCAGTTTAGCACTGTCTCCTTTGCCTTCTGAAAAATAAGATTGCATTGTGGGCAACTATTCGCCACGTTATAATTTATAGCAAAACATGCAGCAGAAGATTGTATTGCATTATCGTTAGGTGGAACCTGAACACTAGGGGTTGTATCATTTGTAACTGCTACACCAGTATTATGGTGAAAATGAGATGATCCACGAGAATGAGATCGATTACGGGAATAATCGTTAGAATTATCTCGTTGTCCCCTGTAGTAACTGTTATCTCGATGTCTCGAGCCACGACTATTAGCATTCCAATTGCTGTTATTATTGTAGTTATTTGATCTATTATAATTAGCGTTCTGTTGACTGTTGTTGTAGGTTGATTGCTGTGAATAATTCCTATTTCGTGATCTTCCTCTGTTCAAATCAATTTTATTGTTGAAATTATTATTATTATTATGTCCTTTATGAAAATTGACATTGTAATT
Source organism: Oreohelix idahoensis (assembly GCA_024509875.1). Classification (NCBI taxonomy): domain Eukaryota; kingdom Metazoa; phylum Mollusca; class Gastropoda; order Stylommatophora; family Oreohelicidae; genus Oreohelix; species Oreohelix idahoensis. The sequence continues at coordinate 20,682 of JAMPIV010009307.1, read as the reverse complement.
TCCCTTGAACCTACTTCTGTCTACGCTATGAGGTCTCGGTTTGTTATTGTTATAGTATGCCATATTGGAAGCCACAGGTAGAGGTTCCCTTATCAAAGAGTTAGAAATGTTCGCATTCGGATGCGCATTGCAGTAGTTCAAAGAAATTTTTTCTAACTCGTCAATGGTAACTGGCTTTCGTTCTTGCAAATATGCGAAGAATGGTGGGCTGACAGAGGATAATACCTTATCACGTAACAACAAATCAACTAATTTATCATATGATTTGTTGACATCTGCCTGTTCAAGCCATCTATTAAATGTATTGCGAATGTTCGCAATAAACCCTGCAAAGTCTTTAGGAGAGTCAGGTAAGATATTTTTAAATTTTAACCTACAATTTTCTTCGTCCAAATGAAACCTTCGTAAAAGTAAGGTTTTAATAGCATCATAATTATTAGCTATTGTTGGGTCAGCATTCAGAGATGCCGTCAATGGTTCCCCATCTAAAAATTCATTTAACTTAAGTACCCATGTATCCTTAGGCAAGTGATTTGATTTGCATGTCTGTTCAAATCTTGATAAAAATGATGATAAATCATCAAAATTTTATTTAAAATGGGGTAATTTAAAGTTGTAAAAATGTTTGTTTTGGTTGGATGAAGACCAATTTTGTGCGTTATCATTCTGGGTTGCAGCAGCACTTTGTGCCTGAAATCTTGCTGTTTCATTCTGAAGACGGGCCATTTCCAATTCGTCTCTCCTTTTTTTCCTTCTTCTTGTCGACGTTCCTCCCTTTCCTGTCTAGCAATTTCTCTTTGTCTATTTTCTTTTTCTATTTCTTTCATTTCACGGTCTGCCTCTTCTTTTTTTAAGATTGCTATCCGTTCTGCTTCTTTTCTCTCACGTTCTGCTTCTTCTTTTTTTAAGATTGCTATCCGTTCTGCTTCTTTTGCTTCATATTTAGCAAATTCAGCCAATGAGTATGCTTCTAAAGATTCTCCCTTTTTACCAAAATCTTTCCCAATTTTAACAAAATGGTCCAACCCAAGCATCTTGAAGTTAATAGTGTAAGAAATTACAGATCTATAATAGTCACCAATAGAATCTATGTACTTATTTGTAACAGCTCAAGTATGAATACTCAGTATACCTAACTGTAATATCCTCTTAATAATAGTTGTAAGTTCAACAACTATTCAAAATTTATAATAAAATTATATGTAATCAATAATATATATCATAAATAGTTATGATATTTATTTATATCAGATGCTGTGTTTATATCCTGCACCTAATATAATTGTTAAATAATTATGGGCATTATTCCTCCATAAACTATTTTATTTAATTAAAGAAATGTGAGAAGTCAACAATATAGTACTATGAAAATGTACCAATTACTATGTTATATATATAGTTTTTTTAATTCAACACCTATCCATGGTGTGAATACCAAAAAATAATTCAATAAATTATTTTAATATAAAATTTTACTTGCACTTATAAAGTTTTGATTTTATGCCTTACTCATCGTGTATAAAGTGCTTTGCTAGTTTCTAGAACCACCACTGCAAATTGTTGCAATGTTCTTGATTCATCATCAAAGTTCCCAAAAATTAATTAAATTAATTAAATATATTATTAAAATCAATTCATAGAAATATTATTATTACATAACATTAATGAAGACAATACAAATGATTAACCAAGGCTTTACAGTACAGTAGCACAATACAAAAGTGACATTTTCACAAAAATAGGTGATATTATAAAACCAAGTCTACTAACCGGAAATATAGAAGGGTGAAGGTTACCTGAAGTAAAAGAACATATTTGGCACTACGAATAATGACGTCACAGGACTCATTTGACGTTAATACAATACATTTAAATAAAATTAAAGATAGCCAGATTAGAATAAACAGGATAGATTACGAACATATGACTGTAACTGAATAAAAATCAAACTGAATATGGTAAAATACAACGGTTATTTAACAGAACTAGACACCTAACATACAAGGTGAATTAATGCAGGTCCGAACGAAACAATCACCGGTAATGTCTTCGACGCGTTCTTCGCGAAATGCGATTAATTCACGGCCCTAAGAACAATTAAAATCAGTTCGTGGCATCCAAGGAGCCATAGAATTGATTTCAATCCGCCGCCCATCCATACCCACTACATGTAAAAAGACAGAAACAATATTTAACATGGCTAAAAAAAAAAAAAAGAACATGGCGTTGTCGGACAAAAAGGACGAAATATTGTAACGTTTAAAATCAGTTACTTTTTTTTTTTTTTTTTTTTTTTTTTTTTTTTTTTTTTTTTTTTCAGTAATTCAGTACATTATCTGCTTCGCCAACAGACTCGCAAGCTTGTTTGAAACAATGAAGACGTTAGCAATACGTTTCATTTGCTGTTTGAGAGCTGCAAACAATTTTTTGAAGCGAATTGATTGTTCCTGGCTTTTGCAACCGTTCATACTGTTGTCAAGGGCATGACGTCACCGGTGTTTTCGAATAAAAATGTCCATTTCGGCTCGAAAGGAAAAATGTTTTATTTCTTTGAGGTTCGCTCTTTTGAAAAGTTTCAAGACCACTAATGGCCACCAGTTGTGACGGGTGCTGCGGTTCCTTGTTCTTGTATTATTTATTGAATATTAAAGTCACTCTCTTGACGTAGTTAATGTTTGTTATTGATGGTTAGCTCTGACCACCAGAACATCCCTTCGACGTTCTGATTTGCATATTGTATATTAGTTGATTTCCCCTGTGGGAGAGTTATCGTGCTGAAAAACGTAAACATTAACAGCTGTGGAACCGAACCCGAAACGTAAGTAAAAGATCAAGCCTTCTGTTCTGAGTCCACATGTATTGACGTTCATATAAACGATATCCGACATTCACAAAACTTCATGTACAGTTCAGCATAACAATGAATTCCAAATAATACCAGTAAGTATCCGTCCGTGTCAAAACAATATGTCAGATGAACATCATGGCTATGTACATGCGCTGCTGTAGTCAACAGCCAGAAATGAGCGCATGAGTTCTTGACAGCTACAAATTGAATCATAATACGATTCTCATTCCATCATTTAATTTACTTAATAATCTCATTAATATCCGAACTGACCCTGAGTTCTACATTGATTCATATATAGGCTATATACTAGGCCTCTCCTTGGAAGAAATAC
>JAMPIV010009307.1:0-15000 GCA_024509875.1 Oreohelix idahoensis | reverse complement strand
AAAGATGTTGTCACCATTGAACACAGAAACGAGCAAGAAAATAAAATTATAATCCTTCAAAGCTGTGAAAGAGAGACAACTCAGCATCGTCCTTCACGTGCTGAATTGTGAATTAAGTCCCGCTTGACGTAGAAGCGCATGTAATGTCACTGTATGTTTATTTTATAAAAGCAGATACCCGGATCTCTTTCTCGCAGCGTTTTCCTTCCCTAAATCAAGTGCAAAGTCAGGTACCCATTTACAGCTGGGTAGAGTGAAGCTTGTCGAAACCGTGAATCGAACCCGGCACGTTTGCCGCTAGAGAACAGAACTCTAACCACTCAGAGCCACATAAGAATTGGCTGAATAGTTCTTGATTCTTTATTAATATATAGTCAGAGATATATACAATATATTTTCTCGTCTCTTTGTTAGCTCCGTGAGGATCTGGAGGACACCACTGCTGTCGATCCGTTTACAAGAATTATGTACCCCATTGGTTTATTTGCTCTTGCAATGTTGTTTAATGTGACAATTTGATGTACATCATGAGGATGCTCGGTTTGATTTGGTTTTTAAGGACTATCTTCATTGCGGCGTCTGTGGCCTACTGGATATGAACGCAGTTTCATAATCCAGATATACCAGGTTCGAAACCTGCTGCAGGCGGTTTGGTAGCAGATCGCTTTGTGTGGATTTTTAACTATGGTATAAGCGCCGTACCGTTCAGAAAGCAATGGCAAACTACTGAATGGAAAAATTGCCTAGAAAAATCACAAACAGCCAATAAAAGCTGGGGTTGATTGCCACGTCCTGTAAAGCATAGGCAACTAACTTCATTGCACACGGACAACGCCATCAGTGCTCCGATCTCCTCCCTTAGATCACACTAGGAGGATCTCAGCGAGAATCCCAATGTGTGAATATAATGTATAGGATGTAAGAGCTATGAACAACCCTCCTTGTGACAAGTTTAGACATGAGGGGATAAAGATAACAAAGGAAGATCTTTAACGGATAATACGGGATAAGAGGGTGTGGCATGAACTTGTTGAAGCCCAGTGCTCCAGGGAGAGTTGACAGGTCATGTATGAATGAACACTATCAGGATGTCTTGTTCTCGTTGTCACATAAACATTGGGTTGATCTCTTTTCCTCTCCGGAAGTATTTAGTTACATTTTTTGAGTGGACTAAATTACGTGCTTTTCTGTGGTCGGCACATGTTCTTTCCCTGCTATTAAGCAGATATTTAGTACTTTCAAATCATCTTACACTCCTCTCAGTGATAAGTCGTCATGTATGTTAGTTAACCGGTTCATTCCTGCTGGAAAAGGAGTCGGATGAGATAATATTAACCGACAATCATGTTCGAAAATTGCGGGTGTGCCCGACATCAGGCTACGAACTAGCATTAAAATCGCCCAGCAAATTTGTTTAATCGCTAATAAGGCTGATGTGCCTTCCTCGAACAGGTGGGTAAACGAAGAATTTTGTTTGTGCAAGCGATGGGTAGTTAGATTACTCGCCTGCGTGACACATTTCTGGACAGACAAGAATGACATCCTCGTTTCTTGTACACATTGTTACAAAGACATTACTTTTAATGAAAGTAAGATGTTGTATTTGAGAAAACATTGATGAAAGAGTGATTAGATGTTTTCATTCCATATTTGGAAGACATGACGTTTGCATTAATGCACAGCAATTTCCTAGTGGAAATATCTTGAATTACCTCATCCTAAACACGCATGTTTGAAACTATTAGCCTGCACTCCAGATGTAAACATAACTACATTTCTGATTGGGGCCTGGTCTAATAGTAAGCAACACGTGCCAGGAACGAGAGGGGCAATAGAACCTGACACTTTAGTCGGTTGAAAGTACTGTGAAAATTCACTCACGCCAAGAAGACAACCAGACCTTACCAGAGTTAAGAATTAAAACCAGACATGACTTTGTTTGAGCATTTTGAGGAATTATCACCCAGGAAAACTCTACACTTATTAGCAAGGAAAACCAGAATTGGGGGGAACTGAAACACAAGTCAAAAGTGGGAACTTATTGTTAAAGTAACAACACCCCAGACCAAGTTTAAGAGGCCTCAACAAGCGCCTTTATTTCTCAATGCCAGCAGTCTGTGAGCCTTAAAGATTGACGTAAGTTGTACATTTTGAATTCTAAATATTTTCATTATTAACATGTGAACTAATATGTATGTATTGACATGTGAATATTAGTATGTGGAAATTGCTAGTGGATATCCAAATCATTTGAGGCTGGCAACCTTAGCATATAGAATGATGATTTCATGAACCACCACTGCCAGGGCTGGTGGCTGCTTTATTGTGAGTTTCTTATAAAGAACCAAAAGCAGAGATAGTCCCAAGTTCCATATGGAGCAGGAAGGGAATGATGAAAGAAATGATGTACATACTTGTTATATTATTAACCTATTAAACCGGTGTAAATGTAAAACATATTCTTTCTAAATGTAATGAAAGTTTCAACCGTTTCAACCGATGTAAATGTAAACATATTCAAACTATATTGTTAACATTTTCAACAAAAATTAAATATAAAACTATTCATTTTAAATGTAAAGATAGTGTTTCGCCCACTGGAATTAAGATTAATTCTCAGCGAGCGTAAAAGTTCTGAGATAGATTGGATTGTGGAATGAAAAGAGGGGGGCACATACGTATGTGTCGGGAAACTTAATACTCAGAGGGTATTCGTTTTTCTTCTTTTTCCATACTAGTTGGTGGTACCAGTTAAGGGTACTATTTCTGGAACAAGTGAGGGTATAAGTGGGCTAAAGTCGACGCTAAACACCATCATCAGACGGGTCTTCGAGACGCGGGACCAGCTTTGCAGTTACTCTTTGATTCTACTCGGAACGTGCTGCAACTCTTAATCTTGACCTGGGACGCAAATAATCCAGTCATCCATTTGCAAAGACCCAAACATCAGCGGGAGCAGAAACAACTATTGGCAGTTAAGTAAAACTTGAAAGCTGCCAAGTGAACTGTCCATTTTCAAAAACCATAACATCACAACAATTATTCATTTTTTATATCTGTTAAACATAATTGATTACTACTTTTGTTACTTGTATAAAGACAAATCTAAAGTTAATTTAATCATTTTGAATATACTACATCCGTATGACTCAGACGATTTCTTAAATACACTCCCAAGATGCAGCAATAGTGAATGCAGTCGGCGACCCATAGCTGTACTGCCTGCGTCAGGACCAGCTAACCAGAGCTGGTCAAGACCGCACTCCACCTCCACGTGGTGGTCCTGGAAACAGTCTGCAGCAGTCTGGCTGAGCGAGTGCGGATCGAAATGGGAAGGCCAACCCGGTCCCTAAAAAATGCCGTGCTGAAGTCGGATGTGTCGACCGAAAGGTGCAGATATCACAGCTTAGGCGTAAACAGACACAACGCAACCACCGTCCTTTTCAGGGCGAACGAGGAAGAAGAAGAAGAAATACACTCAAACAGAGCTTCAAATAATAATAAGAGGAAATTCGCTGAATTAACTCAACTGGGGGCTTGTACGAGCTAACATTATATTACATAATTCTTCACAAAAGTTGACGGCAGATACTAGATTAACGTGCTCAGCCAATGCAGCATTGTTCTCGCTTTCTGAATATCTTGTGAATATTACCTTGAGGTAGAAGCATCGTTATCCTTCTATCTACAACTCTGCCAAGAGTAATCTTGTGCGAAGGTAGACACCTCTGAAGACCCACATTAGTTACTCTTGAGTTTTGGCCACTGTTGGACCTCTACTGCAGAGCTAAGGGGAGGTAAATCGTGACACTTGTCAACAGGTGCTAGCGAGATGTCTGGTTTCTCGATATACTGTTGGGTGTACTAAATATACAATGCATATGTAAGCTACAGACTTTTATTGATGGGTGATTCCCTCTTCTACCCTAGGATGTAGAGGTTTTTCAGAGAGAGCGCCATACTATCCTATCGGCTACCTTCCTCCTGGTCTGGTTCCAAACTAGTCCTCGGTCCTTCAGAGATGGTCAAATGTTGTCCTCCAATCGAACTTTGGGTCGTCCTGGAGGTTCACTTTTGTGGAACTGATGACAAGAACTAGACAAATGCCAGTGGAAGCAAGAAAGAGATGGTATTGGAGATGGATAGTACACACGTTGAGAAGACTTGTTGATAGAATTACAACGCAGTCCTTGTTCTGGAATCCTCAGTGTAAGAGAGGAAGAGGGAGACCATGGAATACACGGAGAAGAGAACTGGAGGGGATGAAGAAGACATGGATAGACCTTGACCTGATGGCACGTGACAGGAAGGCTTGGTATACGTTTGTTGAACGCTGGGATCTAAAAGGTAATGATGATGAAGTTAATGATATAAGCTCTGAGATGTGGATATATAGAAGAATGTGGTACATCTCAAGAAAGAGAAGAAAACAATATAGACGTCTTAGACAAGCTGGGAATGAGAAGACAATGAATGAATTAGATCAAAGCTTGATAGATACAATATTTTGGTTTACATTTAAAAAAAACAACACATTTTTTGACCTTGCTGAAAAAATAATTGAATGAATCGTTAAATGCAAACGAGGAAAACAAAAGACAACGCTATAAATAGGAAGACAGCATCAAGAGATGGATAGAAAAGATGTTATAATAGTGCACAATCAAGGCGAGAGACAGAAGATGGTGTATGTACATTACAGTCGATCTTTGATGAGAAGATGACTCCTGATCATCATGTAAGCTCTGTTGTGAGCCTTAGTTAATGCTATTCTTCAATACTACAACTCTTGTTGGTGTAACATATGAACTTTCCGAAGTATAGCTTGAGAGTCTGAAAATATAACTGCGGTGGTTGATGGAGTTTCAGACAGCCACCTCAGTGCTGCAGTAACTGCCTCTACCTCCATGCTCATGCTGGAGGTTGTTGTCATGTAGGCTACACCCTGTTCAGCGATGACTCTGCCCTTTATTCTCACAGAGAAGCCCCATCCTGATTTCTCACCACGCACTACAGACCCATCAGTGTACACAATGGTGTCATCATCCCCAGCATGAACACTTATCATCTGATTAATCTCCAGCTCTGCGTTTCAATTGCCCCAAGATCTGTATTCTTTGCCAATGCTAATGATGACCTGCTGGTAGTTTATCCAGTTCTCCCCTGACTTACTCCACTCTTCTCCACTGGATACATTTTCAACCCTGGTCACCTGACCAATCGTAGCCCCTGCTTGTGCCATCCATGACATCTCCCTTTTATTTTCCTTTTCTCTGTTATCTCTTGCTGTGAAGTGCCGTGGGTGAGGTGAAGTTTTTGTTTTTGGGCCAAATGTATTACACTCGCTGATGTGATTTCGTGTTGTAAAATTTCCTTTAAAATTGTCAATCTTGGTTTTCTACATGTTCTAGAACTAGATCTACTGACGTAAACGTGTAGTTGTAATTGATCGGGTTCTATTCTCATGAGATGGCCAAACCACTATGTTTTCTCTCTCTCTCTCTCTCTCTCTCTCTCTCTCTCTCTCTCTCTCTCTCTCTCTCTCTCTCTCTCTCTCTCTCTCTCTCTCTCTACATATTTAATGCAGAATGAATGTTCCTACAATTTTTCTAATGTCATCATTTCTCATTCTGTCTCTCCTGGTAACATCGTCGTAAACGCTCCCTCTAGCAGGACATGATTTTCCTCAAATGCGCTCATGTCAGGGACCATGTTTTACACTGATAGCAAAGAGTTAGTAAGAATACACTATTTATCAGCTGACGTTTAGTTTCCTTACAGATATTATGATGCTTGAGCAGAGGAGACAGTTGATAAATTACTGCACTTATTTGTTTTTGTTTTTTTAATATATTGTTTCAATTTCTTTTTTTCTCTTTTTTTTTCTTTTAGTTTGCCTACTTCTAACGAGGCGCGTTCCTTTCAACCTAATTGGTTAGTTATGTCAGAGCGCATTTACCATCCCCCCCCCCCCCCCCCCCCCCCCCCCCCCCCCCCCCCCCCACCACCACACAACCCCCCCCCCCCCCCCCCCCCCCCCCCCAAAAAAAAAAGTCAACTCTGTTGACTGCAAACCCGATCAGCGTTTGATAGATACTAAGTCCTGAAAAGTGTGGTAAGATCCGCGATTACCCCTATCTCAAATAAATAAAATGTTATTATTTATAAAGTCAAAATAAGGTAGAAATAAAATATTGGGTTGCGATTAGTTTCTTCGCCCCGCCTGCAAACATATCGCTTTCAATAGGCCTTACTGTAGGGGAAAATAAATATAACATGTTTGAAACAAATCGAGGCGTAATTTTTGTTCCAGACGGAAGGAGAGACACGAAAGGAGGGGAAAGGAGCGACAGAAGAATGCCATCGACACGCATTGTTTGGAATCACAAATTGTAACGAACGCGCGATATTGCCTTTGACAGTTTGAAAATACGACGCAAGGCCAATACTTGCATCGCCTTATATTCACGCAGTGGAAATGTATAAACACACACACCGCTCTCATTTCCTGTATTGTAGCGTAAATTTTGACGAAACCCAGACATTGTCGTTTTAATTTGAAAAAAGCGTTGGAGAGAGGGAAAAAGATGGTGTGTATTTATTTAAAAGGAAAAATATGGAATTACAAACTAAAAGGAATCGGGTCATAAAACTTAGATATATTAATGGAATATGGTCTCCTGATCAATAATATCTTTCAATTTACAAAATAGTCCAAATAATAACCAAGATATTGCAATAATACTATATATTCTAGGACAGACTGACGAACACACTCATGCCTGCTTATTTTAGTCATAACATTTTTTGAACGCATTTTGGAAATGAGGAAGAAGAGGGTACATGTAATTTGATTGGGTGTAGTTAGAAAGAGGGAGAGAGGTTATTGGTTGGCCCGAAACTAAATATATTTTTGCAGAGTAACACATAGTTGTTTGGAATTTTGTTTTTTTAAATTTCGATTCAAAAATGTTAGTCGCCCTATCCCATTGGCCAACACATTTAATATTAATGAAAACTTTGAAGGCTGGACGCCATTTGTCTAAGAATCTGTCCCTTGAGCAGGACGATGTTCTAGAAGTGTGAATTTTAAAATAAAACTAAACTAAATAAAGAAAAATTCATAATCTCGCCAGCAGCAAAGCTGAATCTGTGCCAAGTCATCGTTCCTGTGTTTATTCATTGAATTTGTGGTAAGACAGAAATTATTAACATTATTTATATTATTAATTGTGTTGTACGACTTGGGTAATGAAGATATTTTACGACTGTAAGTACATAAGTCACTAGCAGACTTATGCAAGGCCTATTTGTTGCTCCACCATATTAACAAACTACCAGAGGGTAGAACCAAAAGATTACATAGGTTGTCAGCAGGGATAATATCACCTACCTTATTTTATGGAAAAAGATCAATGAAACTGGTAGAGGTGTTGCAGCCATTAGAGGAGAGGAATGTGAAAACTGGTACAAGTTGTTCCATCAATCTAGATTGGATGAGCTGGGTTGGTCAGAGAGATCTGACCCTGTTCTTTTATTTTGAATGCATTATTAATTGTGGATTTGGTGGATTAGATATTATGATTAGCAAGAAAAGAGTGACGTTTGGGTATTCAGATGATCAAACAATACATCTCGCTATTTGAGCATGAACTTATCTGCAGTGGCAAAATGTCCCAGTCCTAGCTTTAGACTGTTTAATTTTACGAAGGAACGATTTCACCCAGATCCTGGAAAGTTCTCCTTTCTAGCGAAGCTGGTCTTGTAATCTTCGATGCTTCGTAGATCTATTCGACGTGTTGAACGAAGGATGCTGATTTTGAATTAGTTTTGATTGAAATTTTACGTTTCCTTGTAAAGGCTTTTCGATTGTTTGGCAGTTGGGATATGACGTCACTACCTTGTGTTGCCGGTTAAAATTTCCCAAGTCAATAAAATAATTCAGACTGTCCAGTTTACGACTCTTTTCTCGCTGACGATAATTGTTTCTGGCGATATTCTCGTCTTAATTAGATTGTTCCAAACCTTGCTCCTTTCTTGAAGTTCTAAAGTTGCGCCTTGACCTTGACCTTCTTATACGATAACTGTTCTTGAGAAAGTATTTTCCACTACCTTGTATCTTGGAGCTGTTTCCTTATTGAAAAGTTTGTTTAATGTGGCATATGTTTGTAGTGGTGACTAACGGACGAGCCCCCATGAATTTTCCCAGGTCCGTCTGTTAAGGAACTTTTCCTTCTGACTCTAGTATGTTGAATGGTGTCTAGGGATATTGTTAATGTTCTGAAATTTAGTCACCAAAATTCTGGCCACTGTTTTATTCGTAATCGAACTGTTCTGCGTATTCTAAGTCTTCTTTCATATGACCAACTGTCATTAAATATTAGCTGGTTCTATCTCTACACACTCATGCTTCCAACTGAAAATCATTTCTTGAAAACTTCTGTGTTTTATGACTTTCACTTTATTTAACACAGGAACTTATGTGAGCGACACATTGCTCTTATTATCATTTGACATTGTTCATTTAAAAACATCGATTCTTCCTTTCTTAGAGTACTTTTGCATAAGTATATGCTTCTTCACAATTCTCTGGGCTAACAAGACTTATCTTCTTTTGAGTGCTTCCATAGCCTAATTATTTTCCTTTATATATTCTATCCTTAGGAATTCCACTTGATATATTTAGATATCCTTTCATCTCAATACGGCTTCAATTCAGTGCCATCCTGCACATCTTCTTTTAGTCGGCAATCATATATTTTATTCGAGTACTCATACCCTTCCATAACGATTGCGATAACCTTGATTAGTTCGAATATGTCTCTTTGGCTATACACGCCTAAATCTTACCCAAAATCTCATACTACCTTGACGAGATGGGTTTATCCTCAATTGAATCAGAATTACACTAGATTTCTGCTCGAAATCTACCTCCAATATGGTTACTTTTAAAGTATAATCAAATACACTGCCATAAGTGGACCTTGCCACACCAGCCGACACTGTGGAATCCTGTAACTATCTTCTACGTCATTTTACGCTACTTCGTAGTCATAGTTAATGATCGCATTTATTTTGTGTTTGGTGTGTACAACATGGTGCAAAGCGATCTCTCTTCAACTCCCCTTTAACATAATCGCTATGCCCCATGATGCGCACTCAACAGAATGCATTATTAATTGTGGATTTGGTGGATTAGATATTATGTTAAGACAAACCATAATCTTCATGTTGCAGGTTTTTTTTACTGGCACTTTGCTAGTGCCAGCTTCCTGAATATAATAAACAGTGTGAAAGTGGAGGTTGCTGTAGTGGTACAAGCTCTCTACCACTGGAACAGTAATCTTGGTACAAGCTCTCTACCAAGATTGCCCCAGGAAGATTGAGACAGTGGCCGTTGGCCGGAAAGACAACTATCATCTAGCTTCACGTGCCAGATAAGTGCATAAGACCTGGCACGGAACGATTCATCAACTATCTACCATATATTAATATAACTATATAAAATAAAATCCATTTCCACCCAATACAGTGAACAGAATATTTGTGAATAAAGACAGGGGATGATGTACAACCCCCAACCCGCCATCTAGTACCAGTTAAACCGTAGTAGAGATATATTAATACTATTCTTAGATTTTAAATTATGTGTTTGGACATATTGTCCTTTTTGTTTAATTGAATTGCATATATACATATAATTTGATTTCATTTGATTTTGATAGTCCTGACCAAAATAAAATTAGGTTCAGGACTAAATAAATTGTAAAAAGATTTGTTAAATACCAAATTTAAAACACTGTGTTAGTTGAGTTGATCATAGAATTTAATATCTCTGTGCGTGTGTTTGTGTATTGGGTTACCATCACACCACACTTACATTACCCTAGACATTTAGACGTAGTCATCATTTATTCTAAGTGTAAAATATAACTCTGAGTGAGATCTTAGGGTGGTAGCAGAAAGGTTCCATGAGAACACACCCCATCAATTGTTAGACTCAGGGGCCTTCACAGCTTGACCTCACTCAGTGACAAATTAAATACAACACCAACATTCATAACATCTAAACCCACCACAAAAAGGACTAACTTTATCTATCTGCTAGCATAAAGCCCTAAAAAGGACTGGCCAGCTACGCGCACGCCCGAGCTTTATTTTGTAGGTCAATGGTGGGAAAAGTCAGTATTTTTCAATTTATCTGTCAAGTTTTCTATTTTATGTAAAAATGCCGACTAAGGGCTTACACTCCGGAACCTGTTTCAGCTTGATGTTGTTGTCACGTGTGTTAGAAAACTCATATTCCAATCCATAGAAAGACCTTGGGAATATTTGGCGTGTATTTTCTGAAAGGCTGGGCTTATTGGGGCGCTGAACTGCGGTGATGGTGATCATGATGATGATGAAAATGGTAACACAAAATAATGTGAACCATAAAAGCAAGCGCATTGACAATCTTAAGCGAAACGTTTTGATACCAACAGAGAAAATAACACACACAAAGAAAATCTCATTTACTTTTGCTACAAAGAAAATATGAAACTTTGTACTTCCACACAAAAATAATGCATTTACGCTTGTCTTTAGAGTAAAGAAAAAGTCTGCAAGAAGTATTTATACTGAAAATAATGAAATTTAATATGTTGCTTTAAACAAAAGAGGGACGCAACATACAGGGGATAATCCACTCTGCCTAAATTCAAAATGTTAACTTTCTAAAGTTTAAATGAAATGTTTTTAAAAACTTCCTGAATTTATTAAGCGAGCAAATGAACCATAAAATTTTTTTTTAAAAAGAACTTGTTTGGGTGTTAGATGGGAAGTCTTTTCTTAGTGTCTGTTGATTTGAGTCACGTTCTTGAAGTGATCAACATCGGTCCCAATCGCTGATACACTTGTCAATCCAATCCTGGAAATGGGGCACATCAGTCACCAAAATGGGCAGGGCATCGTCCGAATTGCAGTTGTGTTCACCAATCACACCACGGAGGACATAGTTTCCATTTCTCAGGCAGCTGACGATACCGCCCCAATCAAACTGCAACAGGTAACAAAATCAAAATAATAATAATAATCAAAATAACGCGTTTTGGGGATCACGTTTGTAATTGTTACGCTCCACTATCCTGATCTATTTTGGATGGGTGATTAGTGATCAGTGACCGTAATTACCCATGTGCCCAAATCACTGTCAGTCCGCCCTATCGTTCAGTCCCCTGTAGAGCACGAGCCGTCAACTAATCGCCAAACCCTCGTGAATATAGCGATATGTGAAATATCTTTCTCCTGCCTTCTTCTTCTTCTTCCGTCCTTAGCCACCGACCGTCAAAGCAGTCAGTGGCCATTACGCCTAGTGGCGTCTTAGGGCAACAGCAGATAGGTTTTCTTTGCCATTGTTTCCCATCACGTCTATTGGCGTCTTTAGGGCAACGGCAAATCAATCCATCTGCTGTTGTTTCCGTAATCGAAGTGACTGGCAAACGGGTGATCAGCCCGTTGGTTTTTCTCCTGCCTAGTCTATCCTAATTGTGTTTGTCTTTTTCTCGTCGTTTGTTGGTGTCTGTTTATTCTACTTTTAAAATTGCACATGCAGGACTGTCATTCGATGCAAGCAGACGACTTCCTCAGTGTGTACCCTATCACTGGCCGTTTATACATTACAGATTCCCAAAGTCTGGCATTGCTCCGTGTCGTTCCCTGAGGGTCTCTGAAGAGATTAAGACAGATTAGGATTACTGCACACTCAGGCAATGTGGTGCACTGTTACTAATATAAGGTTGTGCATGGTGCAAGCCACGGATTGCCACAGACCACTGATGCAAGAGCATGTGACTACTGGGTGTAGACTTCCTGCTAGGGGAACAGCTGCAGTGTCGGCTCTAAGATCCGTGAGAAACGCAAAAGAAAAATGATGATGAATGAAATTCTTGACGTCCCGTGGGGCTCAGTAGTTATCAACGTGGGGCCATGCCATATTTCTAAGGGACCACAGTAAGATGGTAAAGTACCTTTTTTCCAGCTAATAGTGACTCCGAAGGGGGCCACAGAAGTAAATGAGGCTCAGAAGGGGGGAGAGGGCAAAGCGGCAAAGGTTGAGAACTCCTGCCGTGGTGTATTTAGAGGAGGTCTTCATGCCCCCCCCCCCCCCCCCCCTTTCAACAACAAAATATTCTTCTTTTAAACATGCGTGTGCACAGGAATCGTTTGACTCACAATATAAGGAAGCAATACGGCTTTCCGTGGGCATGTAATGAGAAGACGAAAGCTGAACTAAAGGAAAGATTGAGGGAATAAAGATATGGGCGACGACAAAGAGAGAAGACAATGGGAAGATATCATGGTATGGAAAGAAGTCTACAACGAAACTGATGAACAGTACTGAACGCAGGAAGTTACAGAGACAGGGCTGGATTAACCATTAAGCAAAATAAGCACGTGCTTAGGGCACTAAGGGAAGAGGTGCACCACAGAGTTTTTTTCCCCCCCCTAGCTACCATACCCTTAACTGTTAAATCTTTCACTGCCACATTCGACTTTAGTCGAATTTTTTGTAATTGCCATTATCTGACGTGTTTCCCTAGTTATAAGTAAATAATTTGCTTATATTGCTCACTCTATTTGGTGTTAAATAAAATAAACAATTTTTAAAAAAGTTTTTATTTAATATAGTTGTCGGGTCTGGCCTGGAAGAAAACTGAAGTTTTCAATCTCTTATTTCACCTTTAGCTCTCATTGAGTCTTTAATGTCTTGTCAGTTGAGCAATGGAAGGTCGAGGGGACCACCAATGTTGGGCAGTGCTTAGGGCATAAGTTAGCCTCAATCCGGCCC
The DNA here is from genome assembly GCA_024509875.1 of Oreohelix idahoensis. Classification (NCBI taxonomy): domain Eukaryota; kingdom Metazoa; phylum Mollusca; class Gastropoda; order Stylommatophora; family Oreohelicidae; genus Oreohelix; species Oreohelix idahoensis. Next base: position 2,171 of record JAMPIV010009307.1, on the reverse strand, counting down.
TGTACAGAGAGACGTGATCACCAACGCCACCAGGCAAGGCACGTGAAGAAGAAGGGAGCCGCGCTGGTGTAATGGTTACCACACTACCCTAGCGATCGGGCGATCCAAGTTCAAACCCGGGCAAAGACATTTGAAGAAGTGTCGTCCACCGGGATTTGGACTGGATTAATTCGAGACCTGGCGAGAACATTTGAAGAGGTGTCGTCGACCAGGGACTGGAATAACCTGAACGGCTCCTGACCCGACCCAGCTCTAATGGGTACTCTCCGAAGACGGCGAGTATTTGCCTGAATGGCGAGAGGACACCTGTCAGTGTACAGGGAAAATAGAATACTCACGTAAAATCAGTCTCAGGTAGGACATACTAACCTGAGATTTCGCCTCGAGTAATAGCGGGTGCACGTTAAAAAAAAATAAATAAATAAAGACAGCCTGACCAAATGTTGTGGTTTTGTTTTTATTTTCGTTTTTAATTATACCAATTTTTCTATTCTTTGACCACGGACATGCACACATCCACACAAACAAACACACACGACCACACACAACAGGATCACCCAACAACTCTCAACCTCACGTGAAAGAGAAGGTGGTGTACTCACAAAACAAGCTTTTTGATTAGGGTTGATAGCCTCGGCGTAGAGCGAGCCTAATGGCTGGTCCCGACCCTGCTGAAATCGGGACCACAAACTAGTCACCAATTCTCCAAACACAGTTACAGAGGCGTAGCGTGGAAGTTTCGAGTTAGTGGGTTTGCCGGTTTCTGATGTAGAAAGCACGAATTAATAGTTTACCGCCCTAAATAAAGTAACAACTTTTCAAATTGCTGAAATAATAAATTAACAGTATTTAAAATTTCAAGCGCCAGTGGAACAAGAGATGAGAAGTAGAAGCTGGAGATGGATAGAATACACGCTGGGAAAAAATCTGTTGATAGCATTACAAGACAGTCATGGTTCTAGAATACCCAGGGTAAAAGAGGTAGAGAAAGATCAAAGAACACATACAGAGAACTGCAGACGTATATGAAGGGGTGTCGTGGTTGAGTTAAAGTGGTAGAGTATCTTGTCGAGTTGGACAATAGTAGTGAAATCGACAAGGGATAGTGGACTGACAGAGTTATAGATTACACTTTAGATAAGGTGTAAATAGGAGATAGACTTGAGACAACCTGGAAGAAGATTTATCCAAATGATCTCTCTTTCCAAGCCTCAACACACTTATACTGTCTAAGCATCTCCTGCTCTCACTCTTTTCTCTTATCATACATAGAGATTCTAGTAAAGAGCTAAAAATGTAAATATGGATGGAAAGGTCGTGAACAGCGCGTTAATAAATGAGTAAACTTTATTAAATGAAGACAAGCATGAAAATAATGCATCTCATCATAACATCATAAATGACATCAAAAATCATCAGCAATCTCAATAATCATCAATAGTCATCAAAATCATCAATAGTCATCAAAATCATCAATAGTCATCAAATACGCAAAATACACCAACAAACACACACACAGACCACCGACATGAACCTGTAGAACACAGAGAGATAAATAATCGAGTGGCAGTCCTTCCGTTTTCGGGGACCAGATGAAATAGTCCAGACAGTGTCTTATATGTAGATCCTTCGTGAGGGACTAAGCCTACAAAACTGTCCTTGTTGGTACTAAACGTTGGTGACTCTCCCCTACTGGCGCGAGGTGGGCTGGGGGACTCTATTTACCTCCTGTTTACCAAAATGAATAAACTGCGTGTCAGTCCTTCCGCTTTCGGGGACCAGATGAAATAGTCCAGACAGTATCTTATATGTAGATCCTTCGTGAGGGACTAAGCCTACAAAACTGTCCTTGTTGGTACTAAACGTTGGTGACTCTCCCCTACTGGCGCGAGGTGGGCTGGGGGACGCTGTTTATCTCCTGCTGACCAACTGAATGAACTTAGCGACAGCCTGTCCGCTTTCGGGGACCAATGGAATAGCTCCAGTAAGTGGTTTTTTCGTATATATCCTCCATCGGTGATGGAATTAACCTGAATAAAATCACTGTATAGGCGCTATCGTTGGTGACTCCCCTTATCGCGTGAGTGGGGCTGGAACTCTGTCTATATCTTTGGCTGGCCGCTCCTAAGTGCGAGGTTCCACATAATCCAGAAATAAGCCATGGGACGAAG
>JAMPIV010009306.1:0-429013 GCA_024509875.1 Oreohelix idahoensis | reverse complement strand
TATCTTCTGGGAACAACACCACAGGCAATAACCAACTGTGTCCCTGGACAGAATTGTATCAAATGGCAAAATTGCGCATCTCTGTCCCGCTAATATGATTACATTTGTCCAATCACCGACTTCCCCCTTAACTTTTTCAAATCTACAACCAAAAGTCAAATTTCAGTCAGATCTCAGTCAAGTATGTATTATTGTCTGTTGGTCCGTCTGTCTCTACTTGTTTTTTCATAAAAACACACTTGGTTCTACATGCAATACCCTACACAAATCTGCCTCCTAAATTATTTTTAGCCACAATTCTCCACCTTCCCCCTCTCTTTCATTACAGCTTGATTTTTGCATTTGCGTGTCTCAAGGACAAAAATTTGAAACTTTAGTGAAAGTATGGACAGTACAGTCGCTAGTCTGATATGAACAATACAGTCTTTTGTCAATATCTTCCTTGTTATCTATCCGTCTGTATAATTTAAAGTATATTAGTTCTCTGCTTAAGATGGGCTATCAAACTAGCTAGGTTTTATATTCATAACTCTATTATTAAGAAAAAAACATATTTATTCTCAATTTAGTTTTTTTGAAATTTGTTCGAGAACCTTCTCTACGGCGTTTGCCGCTGAATTCAAATAAACGACCAAGTATCGTAAAAACGTCCAAGAAATGACTGTTTCGAATAAGAGCTAAGGTCCTTTCTGTCAATTTCCTTACATTGTGTTAACTAGTGACGTGAATTTTTTTTTTCTTTTACTACCAATTGCGTCTTTTAGCCTTGCTAGATTCAAACACGTGTTCAGTCATATTTTTCCTTTTTTGATCTCCGTTTCCCTCCCGTCTACAAAGGGTAAACCGTTTCGACTGCACGTCTAACTAGTTAGTTTGACTGGCGGTAGGAAATGCGGGCATGGGCGAGCATGTCTCCTAGTATCTTACGCATTATTTCTATCCCTACATTTTATCCTTATATTTGGAGATATTTTAACGTTGTATCACGGTAAATTCACCACACCATCTTCATGTTGTAACCCTGTGCGGTCCAACTTCTCCATTTATGACGAGATGTCCAATCTAGAAATACACAATAATTATAAATTTTAATTGGAACGGGACATTCCCAGAATACAACTTTTTTAATTGATATAATCTATTATCAGTCTGCTGAGGCAGAAAATTTGTACTCTTTTATCGGACCCATGACAGGAGTTTTTTTCATCGGATATATTCAAGAGAACTCATGGTTCATACTTGGCCATCACCTAAACGAACAGCCGATTATTATCATTTAACATTTTCCTAATCACGTCACAGAGTATCACAGCCACCTGAGGCTAGACCGCACTGGAACAATATATTAACATATTAATTCCCAGGAGAGTGCCACCACATAGAAACAAAACAACTTATTCCAAACCTATACCTGCAGTGAAAAATAGGAATATCCTTGTCAATACTAACGCATCAATTTCAGCGACTCCCGGAAAATAGCAGTCAACAAAACCGGATAGTCTGGTGCTGAAACTGACCATGAACATGACTGAAAAGTCTCAATACATGTTAGTGTTTAATTCCATAGAATGTATGCAGCGTCGACAGTTGGGTGAGCAAATTTGAAAGTGGGCCACTGTTTGAGTGTAGTGAGTGAACGGAAAGAAAGAAACTTATTTTCTTATGTTACTACTAACCTACCAATCTTCTTTTATTTATCTCTCACTAATCTGAGTGTTCACGGGATAGGTTAAATAAAGGACTTAGTCTTTACCCGTCCTGACTATTCCCCCCCCCGCCCCTCCCCCCCCCCCCACTGTTAATTATTTTGATCTTTAGGGTTAATTACCTATGTTGGAATCTTCCTAGGTTCCCTATACAAGAGGGAGGGCCTATTAGATAATATTTTTTTAATTCCTTGTCTGTAAACTATAATTCATTGATGTTAATGCTTTTCTTGATGTTGTGATATTTTCTAGTGAGAATAAACATAATAAACCTAACGAGATAGTGTTGGTCAAACCCCGGCCCTTAAATGTGATCCATAGTTTATCTGTTTTGACGTCTGTACGTATGTCTGTCACAAAATTGTGGGTACGTGAGTGTAGTGTAATTTGAATCTGTACCAAGTGAGAAAGTGCGTCTGAATTTAAAGAGAGTCGTAAACGATAGGCTGGATTAGAGCAATTACTCAATCCAAGACTGTCCTTTCTCTTACACTAGCACCACCGTATTAAAACATAAACTATTTGTTACACCTTCCTCTCACATAGCTATCACTATCACCTCTGCTTGTACGGGACCATAAATATCTCAGGGCTTTCTTATCATAATTTACGACAGTGTCCTTGATGAAGTCCTGGCCGAAACGTTGACAATTTTGTGTGTGTACTGTCCTAGTATAAAGCTGTACCTGTGTTTTTGTTAACCCAACTTTAATAAAACTGGTAATAAATTATGGACTTTGTTCCTCAGAAACCAGAACGATTGCTACCCTGAAAAAAATGGGCTGACCTAACTGGGACTAATTTGTAATGTTAACTGAACTACATATGATCTGCCTGGAACAGATTTGTATTCTTTACAGAACTACAGATGGGGTGAGATAACTGGGAACTATTTGTAATGTTGACAGAACTACAAATGATCTGCCTGGAACAGATTTGTATTTTTTACAGAACTACAGATGGGGTGAGATAACTGGTACATATTTGTAATGTTGACAGAACTACAGATGATCTGCCTGGAACAGATTTGTATTCTTTACAGAACTACAGATGGGGTGAGATAACTGGGACATATTTGTAATATTGACGCGTGTAGTTTATGCAGACGGAGCAGAAAAAGGTGTTTTCTGGTTCAGCCATTATGGCGTTATAAAACGGAAGCGCTATTGGGAAAGCACTGGTCTTTCACCATGCTTCTTTCTATTGTATTATTTCGTTCTACTTTACATTTATGTTCTAATTTATATATGGGTATTTAGAATTTTTCACGACAGTCCTCTTGCTTGCTCCGAGTAAGCAGATCTTGGTTGGTGATGGTATTCGGCCAAAAGATTCGGTGAATTTTTCTTAGGCATGTTGTGTGAAAAGAGGAAAATTTCGACATTTCCTTCTCTGTAACTCTCCAGCATTCTGCACCATAGAGAAGCACAGAAAGAACACAGCTCTGATATAATCTTAATTTTGTGCTTCTGCTGTATTGAGAGGACTTCCAGATGTTGCTTAGGCTAAAAAAGGCTGTTCTTGCCTTATTCATTCTGATATTGATGTCTTTGCCTGCCAGGCCGTCTGGTGTTACTATGCATCCTAGATATGTGAAGGTGTCTGTCTGTACCAGTTGCTGATTCCTTACTGATATGGGCTCAGGGTTGCTCACATTGAGCGTCATGACCTCTGACTTCCTTAAATTGATGTTCAAGCCCACCTGCTGGCTAAACTTATTAAGTCTGTTCGTTTTTTTCCTGGATGTGTTGATGTGAATGTGCTAGTAGTGCAATGTCATCTGCATGTTCCAGATCTTCTAATGTAGAAAATGTAGTCCATCTTATTCCTCTTGGACTGCCCTCTGTTGTCTGTCGCATCACCCAGTCTATGACTGTTAAAAATAGAGTGGTTGATAAGGGGCATCCCTGTCGTACTCCTGTCTTCACCTCAAAGGTTAGGTTGCTCTGCCCAACACTACACGTAAAGTTGGCATAGAGGCTTTTTATGATTGACACTATGCAGCTTGGAATTCCATAAGCCCTCAGTATTTTCCATAAACTGTCCCTATGTATGCTGTCAAAAGCCTTTTCAAAATCAACGAAATTAATGTACAGCTGTCTTTGTGTACAGGTTCATCTGAGGCTAATTCAGCTGGAGTTAAGGAAGACCACACTATCGGTAGAAACCAGAGGAAACAAAAAACACACATGGATCTTCATTTCAGTTAGCAGTACTTTTAACGAAACGTCGGCACACTAGAAATAATAGATATAGAGGTAAAATTATTATACTTAGAAAATGTAAATAAATAAGTATGTGGCTTGAATAAGCAGCAACACACGAATAAACTTAAGACATGACTTGCAGATAGTCAACAAACAGTCATAGAAATATAACTTTTCATGGGTAATATAACATTGCCCCCCCCCCCCCCCCCCGCCCCCCCCCCCCCTCCACACACAAATAAATAAAACAAGGACATAGAAAACAATTGACCTGTCAAAATGTTATAAAAATGTACGTGCACAATATACCCCACTTATAACCGAGAGATCACACCTCTTGTCAGGTTTTCACGTCATGTCCAATCTCGGAAATAAGTGACAAAAATAATTTACCATGTGATACTTGCAGCAGAGATAATAAAGTTAGGGGAAGGCATCCTATTTACTTTCAAAGGGGAACAATATCCAAATTAACACAAATAAGAAAAAAAAACATGTTTTCATTATTTATTTAAGTTTATCAATTCAGTTAATAAAATTTTACAAGGCATAACAATTTCACTTATTTTTATTAGTAATTTTGTTAAATTGTGAAACTATTATTTTGTGTCTCAGGTTTAGAGTAGAAAAGTTAATAATACGGAGTTTGATTCACATGTTAAAGTAATGAACACTTATTTGCTCTGTAACTTTGAATGATAGTACAGAAAAACTACCATATTCCCGAATTAAAAAAAAATTTCAGGTTGAACAGCGTATAACAACAATATATTAGACAAACGAACGAACGAACAATGATAATCTGTAAAAATCACACCCCTTCCAGTCGCAGATGTGCACACCGAAATTTTTCATCGTCGCCAAATAGCGCACTTCGACAATCATTTAAACTCATTTTCTTACTTGGTCTGTCCTCTTCTACCCTGGAGGCCTGAGTGAATAAGAGGCATGGCGTCTGCCTCTAACAATAAAGGTACAGAATGTGTGCCTGTTACAGATATGCATTACATGTATGTCTGTTACATATGATCTGTTACATGTATGTGTGGTACATGAATGCCTGTTATATGTATGTCTATTACACGTATTTCTGTAACACGTATGTTTGATACACGTATAGCTGTTACACAAATGTCTGTTACTGAATTTTGAAATGTTTCGGTAATGCAAATATGAAATATCATTAGTGAAGCATTTGACACTACTTGACAAATGTAACCATAAATATTTGATTCGTTTCTTGATGTTTGAAAACAATCAGAATTAAACACTGCCCCCGAGTAGTTCTACGATGGTGAGGGGTGCCTGAGGAGACAGATTATTTACGCGTCAGACAAGCAGCACGAGGCTGCTATTCTATCGTTGGACCAGGAAAAAGCTTTTTGATAGGGTATCCCATTCTTTTTTTACACAAAACGCTGTTCGCCTGTAATGTAGGACCATACTTTAGAAAATGGATAGAAATTATATACAAAACTCCCGAAAGTAGACTTTTAATAAATCACCGAATCACAGAACCTTTTATTTTAACTAGGTCAGTTAGGTCACCCTTGTTATATGTACTTTCAATAGAACCCATGTTATAGAAAATAAGACACAAACATCACGGGGGTTTCATTCCGAGACAAGGTCAAAGAAAATTAGCAGCCTACGCTGACGACACGATATTTTTCCCAACCAAAATTTACTTACTTACTTACTTACTTAGTCGTTCCCCTTCTACCGTGAGGTGTAGAGGTTTGGAAGAGAGAGCGCCAGACTATCCTATCGGCTGTCATCCTCCTGGCCTGGTTCCATTCTAGTCCTCGGTCCTTCAAAGATTGTCTAATGTTGTCCTCCCAGCGGACTCTGGGTCGTCCTCGGGGTCTGGATCCTTGGCTCTTTGTTTCCCATGCTTGTCGTGGTATCCGATCTTCTCCCATTCTGCAGACATGGCCAAACCATCTTAATTGGGACTGTTCTACTTGGGTCTGCAGGGGGTAGGATTTTAGGCCTTGACGTATCGTCTGGTTGCGTACCATGTCTCTTCTTGTTACTTCAACCACCTTCCTCAGATATCTCATTTCTGAGGTTTGGATCTGGCTTTTATGGGTTGTAGTCATTGCCCATGACTCGCATCCATATGTTAAGACTGGGACATAGGTGGAGCGGTATACAGCCATCTTTGTTTTCTTACCAACCTCTCTCTTGCTGAGTAATCCTCGATTTATGGCCTGAAAAAGTCTCCCAGCTGCTGCTTTTCGAGTGGCCAACTCTTCTTTGATGCCTCCCTTTCGGTCAATAATAGCTCTGAGGTATTTAAAGTGGTCGACCTGCTCCAGGACCTGTTCTCCCAGCTTAATCTGATGTTTTCTTTCTTCTCGTGATATCACCATGGATTTTGTTTTAGAGCTGCTTATGACCATCCCTCTCTTCCAGCTCTTCCTTCCAGACTTGCAGGTTGGATTGGAGATGTGCCTCTGATTTAGCAATCAGGGCAACATCATCAGCAAATGCCAGCTCCGAAATATAGACCTGTCTCATCTTCCAGTACCCCACTGAATACTTTCTTGTTCTCTCCTTACATGCCTTGATGACATCGTCCATAAGGAGTATGAAGAGGTAAGGTGATATCCTATCACCTTGTCTTACACCAGTGGTGGTCCTGAACTCTTCTGACTTATGGTTTGCTGTCCTCACATAATTTCTGCAAGACTTGTAGAAGCTCTGTATAGCATGAATCAGAGGTGCTGGAATATTCTTCCTTGCCAAACAGTCCCAAAGTTTGCTCCAAGGGACCCTGTCAAACGCCTTTTCCAGATCTATGAAACAAAGATGGATCTCACTCTTATACTCAAGGGCCTTTTCACTCAGCTGTCTGAGTGTGAAGATTAGGTCTTGAGTACTTCGGTTTGCTCGGAATCCGCACTGGACCTCATCCAATTGTGGCTCAGCTAGGCGTCGGAGTCTCTGCTCTAGAATCCTAGAGTAGATTTTTCCAGGGACACTGAGAAGGGATATGCCTCTATGGTTTCCACACTGTCGATTGTCACCCTTTTTGAAAATTGGTGTTATGATGGCGATCTCCCAATCCTTTGGTATGGTCTTGTTGCACCATGCTGCCTGTAGGACCCTTAAGAGTAACAGGTCGCCTGATGCTCCCATGTACTTAACCATTTCTGGTGTTATACCATCATGCCCTGCTGCTTTGCCCATCTTGATTTTCTCCAGTGCTGCCTTCAGTTCTTCCATCTTTATGTCATCTTCATCACCATTGGTTTCCTCTTCTGTGCTAGTGGTTATCATTTCTGATGTTTGACCTTGCTCACCATCAAGGAGTTCTGAGAAATATTCTTTCCATCTTTCCATTACTTCCTTCGGGGCAGTAAGCAATTTGCCTTGCTTGTCCTTTATAAATTTGAGAGGGCATTGTTTTTCCTTCCTCATGTTCTTTAGGGTCTTATAGAACAATTTCTGGTTTTCTTGTGCATCTTTTTCTAGCTTTTCTCCAAATTCTTCCCAGGACTTCTGTTTTGCTGCTAGCACTTTGTTCTTTACTTCTGTTCTGAGTGTCACATATTCTCTATATTTTTCCATTTGTCCTGTTGTGTTTTTAGCTCCTAAGTATTGTTTCCATGCCATTTTCTTCTCTCTTATTTTCTCTTTGACTTCCTCTGTCCACCAAGGTGTCCTCTTTCTCTGGTTCCCAAGTCGGACTTCTCCACATGCTTCTGCAGCAGCTGTCTTTATGATATCCTTGAATTTAATCCAGAGGGTTTCCAAGTCATCAGGTTGTTCTTCTGTGTTGCTCACCAATGCAGCAATAAGCCCCTGATATCTGGTCTTAATTTCTGGCTCTCTCAGCTTGTAGGTCCTAATGCTCATTTCTCCTGCTCGTTTATTTCGTTTCTTGCGTGATGTTGAGCAGTTCCTAGGCTGAGCAACTCTTTCAGTTGTTTGTTTGATTGTTAGCAGGTAGTGATCACTTCCAATCTCTGGCCCCGTCCAGACTCTTGCATCTCGGACATATTTGAATGAGTTTCTCCGAACAATGGCATAGTCGATCACTGACTTCTCATTCTAGTGAATGCATGTATGCGCTTATGGGGGAACTTTGTGTTTGTAATGATCAGATTCTGCTCACTGCAGAATCTAAGGAGTCGCTTTCCATTGTCATTGAGAGTATCTTCTCCATATCTTCCGATAACTCCACCCCATCTAGCATGATCATTTCCAACTCTGGCATTAAAATCTCCGAGCATGATAACTTCATCTAGGCAGTCATCCACTGTCCTTTGAAGCAGCTCGAAGAATTCCTCCTTGACCTCTGCTCTCTCATCCTCATTTGGCCCATACACTATGACCAGGTTGACTATGGTTTCTCCTTCTTTTAGTTTTACAACCATAATGCGCTCCGAAACAAAGTTCCATCCCTTGATACTATCTTTTGATTTTGGGCCACAATGCAGCCCACGCCCCCTTTAGCTCTTTCAGATATGGGTACACCACTGTAGAGCAACATGTTGCCATCGAGATCCATGACTCATTGTCCTTTTTTCTTCGTTTCCGTTATAGCCAGGATTTCTAGTTTTGCTTTCCTCATCTCTTCCATCAGCTCCTCTTCCTTCCTATTTATACTTCTTGTGTTCCAAGTTCCATAAGTCGTAGTCCGTAGTCCGTTCCAGTTCGTCGCCTTTAGAATCAGTCCGGTTTTCTCTCTTGTATTGCTCGTAATCATAGTTTAAGACAAACAGGTGATTGGCCTGTTGTGCCTTTGCATGGTGGAGGGGCTGCCTCCTTACGGCCTCCATGCAGGCCGCCCTCCTCCTTTTTCATCCGGGCTTGGGACCGGCATTGGCGGAGTTCTCCTGTGACTATCTTAATATAATTATTATTAACCAGTCATTTGAAATAATTAAGTACACATTTTCCATTTTATTATGTCACATGATTTTGCATTTCATTTATGACTCCATAATATTTCTTATGTTCTGACCAACTAAACATTTGGTTTAGAACAAAATAAATTTATCAAAAGATTAATTTGTAAAACTAAAACAGCCTGAGTTAGTTCAGTGTGTCACAAATTTTATTAATATTATTAAACTTCTTAAATATCTGTGTGTGTGTGTGCGTGTACTCTACCACAACACAGTACATATCATTACCCTAGACGTTTAACGTAGCCACATTCATTAGAAAAAAAGATATGTGTGAGGTCGTAAGTGGTAGCAAGAAGGGCCTTCTGTAATTCACATCTACATTTATCTCAGGAGCCTTCACAGCTGACCTCATACATCACACTAGGTAACATCAACCATACAATACCATCAAAATCCACTACAATGAAAAAAATACACAAGTAGTTACAAGTATAGTAATGGGTTTGTTAAAATTAAAACCTCGTCTCTTGCATTTTACAAATAATTTTAACTTGAACATCGAACGTACCATTGATTAATGGCATTATATTATATTTATGTTACAGATACCCGCTCAAAATGTCAAAACGGAAGTGTGTGTGCACGAATGAATTGAAAAAGAAATGTATGTGCTTCTCAGTGGTCGACAAGAGTATGAAGTAAAAAAAAAATGATCCCGTTACACACCCATTGAGGCATATTGGGAATATGGTGTTAGGCCAATATTTTCTTGAACATCGGCACACTAGGAGTGACGTGGTCAGCATCACGGCGGCTGCCTTTACCTTGCCAGAGTTGCTCTGGTACCCAGGTGGGGTTGGGTCGACCCGGGAGCCGTTTGCGGCCTAAAAAATTCCCACCTCATCTGGTGATCGAACCACAGACCACTGAGCTAGGAAGCCAGTGCACTAACCACTATGCTACCGCGGCACCCTAAGATTATGAATCAGAATGCCGTGTATGCAGAGGCGGCACATTTGTATCAGTAGCAAATAAAGGTGCGGCTGAGTTTAAAAAAACATATAGAAACAGAAAAGCACTAGAAAGCACTGGCGTCTGAATGTTTGCAATCAAAACTGACATTTTTTACTTAGGGAAATAAACGAGGAAAGGTTTGAAGTTGCCGCAGCCGAGTATGTTTTTTCTTTTCATTCTGTACAATATCACACTCTTTCAGACCAATGGATTGTACTTTAGTGTTACTCAAGAATGCTTTACAAGATGTAGAAATTGCCAGCAAATTCTCATGTGCCAAAACCAAAACAGCTGCTATTATCATTTCTGTGATTGCACAGCATTCTACTGAAGCAGCTTTGGAAACACTGAAGGAAAGATTGCATTAAAGGCACTCTACTTGTGCAGTACAATTTTAAGGAGCTTTTATGCTCTGATTTATATGCATATTTAAAACGTTGCCCAACTTTGTTGAAGAAGATTTTATCATCAGAAAAATATAAGTAGCCCCAAAATCAATGTGATTTTATTAGCTTATTGTTTGAATGTAAAATACAAATATGTTTCAGGGTCTTGTAGTTGTTGAACAAAGGTGTCCTACTTTTTGTCCTATTTTTTTTAAATATTGTCCTCCCTTGTCAAAAAATGGCATTTTCCCTCCTTTTTGTGTTGAACAATATGGCCACCCTAACGTAGAGTGAATTAGTTATAACAATTCGATGGCTTGGAAATTTGTGCCAAGATAGCGGCCACATAGAGTCAGGAAAATTAACATACCCCGGAGTTGTCCCGTAACAATCTTAATAACATGAACCTTAACCAGTAGTAATAACCATAACATGAGAACTATAAGAAGGAAGCAAAGGACGTAGGCAGTAGTAACACCCAAAGAGACAATAGACACAAGACAGTGCAATTCTGAATCCATGGTTGTACGAGAGCTAATATATTGTTAAAGAGGGAAGAGTCGGTGATAAATGCTTATTTTTGTGATATTGCTCGTCCAGTCACAATGTTCTTTAAATGGGTCAGGTTACCGAATGTTGGGGCTCTGACAAGGTGTACTGTTAGATGCGTATATTCTGATGGAATGAGTGAGTGTAAACATCAATAATGAAGACGCGAATGGATGACAGTTCTACAGGTACACAGGACACTCACTTCAATCACATGTAGAAGTCAAGGATGGCTGGAACTACTGTGGTCGTTTCATACTGTTTAATTGGACGCACACACTTGGACAGTACGAGTATAGTTACAGGAAAACAGGTCGACATATATCATCATACGGTTGATCAATGGTCTACAATCTTAAGTTGGCATTCTTGGTGAAGAACATTACAATGGAACATCCGTAGACAAGCACTTAGATTTCCACTGTTTATAAATATAATCATCAGGCCTTACTGACCGAGCATGTCAGTTATTAAATAATGTTCAAGCATGACTCCTAGACAGAACCTCTTTTCTAGCGAAGATTCCTTTCGGTAAAGTTCAGCAAATATTTCTGAAGACAATGTTAACCCACCAGTATTGGGTTTTCTTTATAACTGTGATCTCTTAATCATCACCTGATAATAAGGGGCATCCCTGTTCTCTGATCGATGATCGACAAAAAATAGGATCCAAAATGGCTTCTGGTTCCAGTGAGCATTACTCACTATACAAATGCATAGTAAAGCTTCAATAAAGGCTTTGTTCATGAACACAAATGTTTCTACAAGAATCAGCATATTCTTTCATCATAACTGCTGCATACAATCATATTCAGTGCTGCTAGGTAACATGTCATCCCGACATATTGATATAGATAATCATCATGAAGACGTCTGCCCATCTAAGCCTAGCAAGGAAAAGTTCAGCAAAAAAGTTCTTTTACCTGGGCATGGGAAATACACTAGCAGAACACATACGCCCTCTCCTGACGTTACAGAATAAACACTGGGGAACTCATAGACTTAATAATCATATCAGAAACTATCTTCTTCCCCATAATAGATCACAGCGATCAACAAACTTCGGACTGGTCTCCGACATGGCATTCAACAGGCTTCATCATCACGGAAGACCCTTTTTCCTCTTCGCATGCGCAGACACTGCCTGACCCCATAGTTCAGTACAAGGAAAAATAGTCCCACATAGACATACAAAGATATCACGATATAAGACCGAATCGTCTGAAATAGACACGGTGTAAACATAGACTCAGACCATAAACATTCCTGCATAAACCTAAGCAAGAACAATCTGTTTCTGGCCCAACAAGGAACAGACCAACAAAATCTAGATTCATACGCCAAATTCGATATCCAGGGGAGATAACCCATATAACAAAAGTATCAATCAATCATGGGTGATATATCTTTGGCCAGGAAAGCATCCTGATTCTAAAAACAAATACTTTCCCTCAGACAAATAAATATTATAATAACTACATACATTGCCACCAGTATTCTGGTGAAATGAAATTTTTTTTTCCATCTGAGAGCAACATACAATCGTCTCACAACGCACGAATAATGCGCAGATGACTAATAAGAGCAATTTGTAATGTCGAAGCATAGATCGACTTGTGAGAATATATCTCAACATCTCAGAGAAAGCATTTCTCTTAAGTATAAATATTTCCAGGGAGGTGCCACCAACGTATACTACAATGCTGGCAATGACACAATGCATATAACAATTTCACATTTAAGCACTATAAGTACATAATTGACAAAGAAGAAAAATCATCAAAGAACAGCGGTGAATATATATCAATGAACGTAGCGATAATAGTGATACAATCACTATATTACAAATTACAATGTGTATCTATCTTGATATAGAAAAAGAACTGTTGTAGAGTTAGATGTGTTAAGAAGTCCAAGACCCAACAGTTAGGTGGAATCATGTGGGCATCTAGACAAAATGACTGCCATCACATTATCTGATCCACGGATAGCTCGTACCGAGAAATGAAAAGGTTGAAGAGCAATTGCATATCGAGTAGACCTCGAGCTCTTCAAATTCTTACTCTGTATAGCCGTAAGAGCTTTCTGGTCGGTTTCTACTATGAAATGTGCGCCTAGAAGGAATCTTTGTAGTTTGAGAATTTACCAGACCATAGCCAATAGTTCACGGTCTAAAACCAAATATATCCTTTCTGCAGCATTAAGTTTTCTGGAGATATACATTACAAGATGCAGAGTTCCAGAGTACTCTTGCATTAGTGCCGCTCCAATCCCAGTTGATGACGCGTCACTACGAAGAACAAATGTCTTATCTGTAGTAGGTAACACTAAAATAGGTGTTGTTGAAAACACATTTTTAAACTTATCCAAAGAGGATTGGCATTCCTGACCAGTGGACCATATTAGGTGACCCTTTCTTTAGTAGTGTAGAAAGAGGTGCCATAATAGAGGATAGATTCGGAATGAATCTTCCATAAAATTGAATAAGAACTAAGAGACTTCGCACTTGCTTTTTAGTCTTAGGAATAGAGATGTTAAGTATCTTAGTGATATTATGGTCCTCTGTATTTAGGAAACCATGAATAACTCGATGGCCTAGGACAGAAATTTCGCTAAAACCCATGCAGGCTTTAGAGGGTTTCGCTGTCAGGTTATACTCGCGTAGAGTAGACAGTAATTCAACTAACCCCGAAAAGTGATCTTCCCAAGTATCGCTGAAAAGACAGATGTCGTCTAGGTACGCAATGACACCTGACCGATAAGATAGGATTCGACGCATCATGCGTACGAATCTAGCCGGTGCGTTCATAAGGCCGAAAGGCATGAAATTCCATTGAAAAAGGCCTCTAGGTGTAGAAAAAGCCGTAATTGGTTTGGCGCGTTCAGATAAAGGAACTTGCCAATATCCTTTAGACAAATCAAGTTTAGTGAAAAAATGAGATTTAGAAAGCCTAGTAAGTAGCTCTTCTAGTAAAGGCATAGGTTCAGCATCAAACTTCGTAACTTGATTCAATTTGCGGTAGTCAACGATAAGACGTATGTTATTGTCTTTTTTTCGAACAATAACCATCGGCGAAGAATATGCAGAAGTGGATGGTTCAATTATTTTTAAATCTATCATCTCATCCAACTCCTTCTCAACCTGTGCTTGAAAATGTATAGGGATAGGATAAGGTCTGACCCTAATAGGATTATGGTCAGTTAGAATAATGTCATGTTCAATGACATGAGTTTGTCCAGGGATGTCAGTAAGGACATCCTGAAATGTTTGTAACATAGCCGAAACTTGTCGCTGTTCTCCTAGAGATAAATCAGGAGAGACAGTAACATTTTTCCATGATTCACTAGAATGAAGTGGAATCATCGGAAGGGGAAGATTTACATCTGAAAAACTTGTTTCCTCATCCTGTATTACGGACAGTGATGAGTAATGACCATGTTGGACTGGTGAATCGTCCGTTGCCTGGAAAATAGGCTGTAAATGATCCGGACGTTCATGGAATTCCGTAAGCATATTGATGTGGAAGGTTTTATGCTTTCCATCAATATCGACAATGTAGTCAACATCGGAAATTTTCGAGATTATATCGTACGGACCTTTCCAAGAAATAAGAAGTTTGTTTTCCCTACAAGGTAGCAAAACAAATGCTTTGTCACTAGGACAAAGTTGTCGTAAGGTTCCTTTCTTATTGGCAAATTGTCTTGCCTTCTGTTTAGCAAATTCAGAAGAAGAAGTTGCCAATTTGCATGCTTCGATAATCTTTTGTCTCAGCGCGATGACATATTAGTAAGAAGATTTTGTGTCATCGGTAATATTATCAGCGGTTATGAGATCATGAAGCAAAGACATAGGGCCGCGCAGTCGCGCGCCAAAGACAAGTTCAAAGGGAGAAAATCCTGTATGTTTATTGGGGACCTCTCTGTAAGCGAAGAGGGCCGCAGGTAAAAGCCTGTCCCAATCTTGAGGTAAGATTTGAGTGTTCTAGTTAGCCGTTCGACCATCCCATTGGACATAGGATGATAGATACTACTCAAAGATCTCTCTATCTGCAGAGTAGACATTACTTGAGACATGGTATCCGATATTAGTTGGGTGCCATGGTCTGATAATATCTCTCTGGGGAATCCCAGACGAGAAAATATAAGCCAAAGAGCATCTGCAATGTCAGCAGTAGTAATGCTCTTCAGAGGAATAGCCTCTGGCCAACGTGTGCACATATCAACACACGTCAAGATAAACTGATGTCCTCTAGCAGATTTGATCTTAAATGGACCAATGATGTCTATCGCCATTTTCTGAAATGGTCGAATAGGAATGTCTGCAGTCTGAATAGGTGCAGCATGGCGTGGACATACTTTACAAGATCGACAATAAATCTGTATGTCTTTGTTCACAAAAGGCCAAAAGAAAACCGCAAGAACTCTTGACTTTGTACGTGAAAACCTATATGTTCAGCACACTGAGAGTCGTGAGCGTGCTGCAAAATTTTAACTCTCAAATTCTTGGGCACAAGAATCTGAGAATGACTTGACTTAGTGGAGTCTTGCACCATACGTACAAGTACGCCATTCTTCGATGTAATCCAAGATTTACGCTTTATATCTTTATTCGGATCACCTTTTGTTGCAAGAGTGAAGAATTTCTTTAGAGTCGGATCATCTTCTTGCTGTTTTATAAACGAGTCACGAGAAATTACCAAGGGATCATCTTGGTTATGCACTTCCTTATCTTCAGTAGATGAAGTTTGAGGCATATTAAGAGCTTGAGCTCTAGTGACTACAGCATTAGCAATTTGCATATTTTGTTTTTCCCAAACGGAAATTTGTTGTGGAGTGCATTCTTTGACTCCGTGAATACGACCGATGATAAGATCAGCGATCGGATTCGGCAAAAGACATGCGTGTACATCTCCTGTAAAGAAAGGAGTAGCAATCTTAATGATAGCAGGAGAGTATTTCTCTAAGGTGCCGCCAAATATTACACATTTGACTACTTTTCCGGTGGCACGAGAAGGATCTACAAGTGACTGCCTAACACCAATTGTGCTGCATCCAGAATAAAAAAGAACTGAGACTGGATTGTCATTTACTAAACCTTTATATAAGACAAGAGAACCTCTTCCATCATGCGCGACTGACGCAGGAAGAGCGGGAAGAGGATGGCCACAACTTAAAGTGGACACCGTGGTTGGTTCAAATAATGTTTTGCATTGGGGGCACTGAGATGCTCTCCCAAAATCAAAAGCGGAACATGCCATATTATTAGCATCATTATTATCTTTAGTCTGCTTATAGGCTTCATGTGACTCTTGCTGTGCAGAGTTTGCCTGATAATGTGATTTATGTTTTTTGTATTGTGATCTACCACCGTGGAAGAGATTGGGGCCTTACCACGTACTTCCTACAGAAAGTAATGGAATCACAACAACAAGATAAGAACCGATATGTAGAGAACTCTCTGTCCCCTGGGGAAGAATCTACTGTACAAATTAACAGGGAAGAGGCAACTCCTCTAATGAGTAAGGAAGTACATAATGACGAGTGTTCCTTAAATTCTGTTGAAAGGGAGCATTCTGAGAAAGACCACCTAAAAACTAGTAGGAGAAGCCTAAAAATAGGAACATGGAATGTTAGAACTTTAAACGGAGAAGGAAAGCTGGACAATCTTATATTAGAGGCAACCGACATGAAACTCGATATACTGGGAGTTGCAGAGGCAAGACTTTTGGATACAGGCTACATAACAAGAGACCAGTACACGCTTATACACTCAGGAGGAGAAAAACACGAAAGAGGGGTAGGAATGTTGATAAAGAAGGAGTTAGAAAAATACGTATGTGGATACTGGACACACAATGACAGAATGATGTTACTAAAGATGAGAGCAAAGCCATTCGACATATCAATCTTACAAACTTATGCACCAACTAAAGATTACAGCGAGGAAGAAATAGAAGAATACTATGAAGAGCTACAACACACACTTAAACCAGTCAAATCTACAGATGTGTTGATAGTAATGGGTGATATGAATGCAAAAGTAGGAAAAGGAAAATACAAGAAAATAGTAGGACAGTATGGATTAGGGACAAGAAATGATAGAGGAGACAGACTTATCCAGTTCTGTGAAGAAAACCAGCTGGTCATATGTAACACCTTTTTTGAACATCACCCAAGGAAATTATACACATGGAAAAGCCCAGGAGATGTAACACGTAATCAAATCGACTATATCATGATAAAACATAGATTTAAGAACAGTGTCACAAGTGCAAAGACACATCCTGGCGCCGACATAAATTCAGATCACAATCCAGTTGTCATCAAAGTAAATATAAAGCTGAAAAGAGCAGGAAACAGAAGACAGGAGGAACCCCAGATAGAAATATCAGCGCTGAAACAACCAGATATAAAACAGAAATATTTAATCGAAGTCAAAAATAAATACCAACAGTTATTGACAGAAAGCATGGAGCAGTATAGAAGAGAAAACCCAGAAGAAAAAGCAACCGCAAAATGGGAATGCTTAAAAACAAGCATACAATCAGCAAATGCAAATTTACCTAAAAAGGAGTCTAAGAAAAATCAAATTTGGATGACAGATGACATCTTGAATAAAATGGCAGAAAGAAAGAAAGCAAAAAATACTCCAGAATATAAAACAATAGACAATGACATACGTACTATGTGTAGAGAAGCAAAAGAACGGTGGATAGAAACAAAATGTAAGGAAATAGAAGACTTGGAAGCGAAGCACATGACAAGAGATATGCATGAAGAAATAAAGAAATTATCAAATCGGTCGCGGTTTGCACAAGGAGGAAGCTGTATCAAGAACAAAAATGGTGTAATATTACTTGATGAGAAAGACATATCAAACAGATGGGCAGAATACGTAAAAGAACTATTCGAGGACAACAGAGGTAAAAAAACCATCACCAGATTCTAATGAAGGCCCACACATTCTCAGATCAGAAGTAGAGAATGCCATTCATATGATACAAAAAGGAAGATCAGCAGGCATGGATAACATAAACATTGAAATGATAGAAGCTCTGGAGAGCTTTGGTATAGATACAATCACAGAAATATGCAATGATATATACAATACAGGATATTTACCACACGACATGAAGACATCAGTTTTTGTAACATTGCCCAAAAAACCAAATGCAACAAAATGTTCAGACTTCAGAACAATCAGCCTGATGAGTCATGCAATTAAGATACTGCTCAAAATCATACAGGAAAGAATAAAAAGTAAAGTAGACAGCGAAATCCAAGAAGAACAGTTTGGTTTTAGACGGAACAGTGGAACAAGAGAGGCAATATTTTGCCTAAGAAGATTAGCAGAAAAATATACAGAGGTCCAGAAAAGTATGTATATGTGCTTCATTGACTATAAGAAGGCTTTTGACAGAATCCATCATGAGAAAATAATTGAATGCCTCAAAGACATAGGTATTGATGGAAAAGATATAAGAATACTCAGTAACCTTTATTGGGAGCAAACTGCCACAGTAAGATCGGGAAGGACTTATTCACCATACATAGACATAAAAAGAGGTGTCAGACAAGGTTGTGTGCTGTCCCCCTGCCTATTTAATTTATACACCGAAAAAATTTTCAAACAGATACAGGAAATACCAGGACTGAACATCAGTGGAAGATCAATAAACAACCTTAGATATGCAGATGATACCGTGTTGTTAGCTGAAAGCGAACAGGAGTTACAAGAACTAGTGAAGCAAGTGAACAGTATAAGTCATGAATATGGACTCGACATTAATATTGAGAAAACTAAAACTATGATAATTAGCAAAACAGACGATAAACCCACATTAAAGATAAGCGTAAATGGGAAAATCCTGGAACAAGTCAAGAGCTACGTTTATCTTGGTCATATAATAACAGAAGATGGCAGATGTGAAACAGAAATCAAGAAGAGAATAGGAATGGCCAAAGCTACATTCAACAACATGAAACATATACTGACATCCAAACAATTATCTCATAAATTAAAACTGAGAATCATAAAGTGTTATATATATTCTGCATTTCTGTATGGTGCAGAAACATGGACGATGAATAAGCATTTGGAAGAAAGAATTGAGGCTCTTGAAATGTGGATATATAGAAGAATGGGGCGTATCTCATGGAAAGAGATGAAAACAAATAAGGAGGTCCTAGAAAATCTAGGTATGAAAAGAGAACTAATGAGAGAGGTCAAAGTTCGGCAGCTAAAATACTTTGGCCACATAAAAAGGCATAACACCTTGCAGAAGACCATAACAGAAGGGAGAGTTGAAGGTAAACGTGCAAGGGGAAGACAGCGCTATAAGTGGGAAGATAACATCAAGAGATGGACGGGAAAGAGTCTATCAGAGTGTACCACCAAGACAAGAGACAGAAGACGTTGGAGATCCATTACAGCCAACCTCCGTTGTGGAGATGGCAACTGATGATGATGATGATGATCTACCTCGATTATTATTGCCTCTGTAATTAATATTGTTTCCTCTATTGTAACCCCTATTTGGGTTTGAGTCATAGTTCTCATGGTTACCATTATCATATTCATTATAATGAGTATCTCTATAAATATGGTCTTGTTGTCTCCATGATGGATGACTTGGATAGTTCCTATAATGACTTCCTCTGCAGAAATTCCTATAATTATGACCACCCCTGAATCGAGGGCTGTCGGCTCGTCTCCAGTACTTCGCAGACGAACCCTGAAATGATTGGTTACCTTGGTTTTGATAACTATTATGGTTATCCTTTTTAACAAACCTGTTTTGTGGTCCCTGAAATTTGTGTGAATAATTAGGGTTGTATGGTGTTGCCGAAGCAACTGGCATACTTTCCTTAACCTTAGCTGTGCTAATAGCTACGTCCAGATGTGCCGTGACGTATTGGGTACAATATTGCTCCATTTCTTTTAGTGTCTTGGGTTTACGCTCAATTAGGAATTCAAGGAATGGTTTATTTACACTTGACATAATCTTGTCCCTGAACAAGTCCATAAGGGCTTCATATGTCTTTTCTGTTTTGGACAACTCAATCCAACGATTAAATGTAAGACGTGTCCTTGCAATGAATTCTGAGAATTCTACCCCTGATTCAGGTACCATTTTCTTAAACAAAAGACGGTAACCTTCATCTGTTAATTGATATTTTTCAATAAAGCTGCTCTGATAACATCATAATTATCCTGGTCAGCCTCTTCTACCAAGCTTAAACTAGTCAGAGTGTCACCTTTCAGTATCTCTGTTAACTGATTAGCATATTGTGATCTATCCACATTATGATTTCGACAAGAACGTTCAAATCTATCTAGCCACACTGTTATGTCGTCACTGGATGGATTAAATGCTGGTAGCTTGAGCTTATAAATAAAAGGTTTACCACTACCACCAGATGATTGATTAAAATTACCCATGTTTGTCAACTTCAATTTTATTAACTCAAATGCTAACAGTTTTTCCTCATGTTCTCTTTTTGCCTTTCTCTCCTCGGCTTCTCTTTGTAGTCTTTTTTCTTCTTTTTCCATTTCCATCTGGATTCTCCTTTCCTCCACCTGCATCTGCAATTTCTTTTGTTCAGCTTCCATATCCATTGTTTTCTCCTCTGCTTTTTGTTTTTTCTCTTCACCCTTCTGTGCTTTGGCATAATGAGAAAGTGTAAACTCTTTTAACTACTCAGGAGTCAACCCAAGGGCTCTCCCTTGCTCAATGAAGTAGTCTAAAGTTTCCATACTATTTAATAATATGTGGCTATTATCACTGAAATAACAAATTTATTTCAACCAAACAGGAGCAAGTTTTTAACCAAAACTTGTATAATCGGCTCCCTATATCCCAATCTCTGTGGGAAACAAGCTTTTAAATAAGGTCTTGTATAATCAACTGTGTACCTCTAATAATAGCAATTAATCATCAGTTGATTCTTTCTCATAAGTTCACTACACAGCTAGTAGTGTATGATCAAATATATTTTTTATGACGTATGTCAATCAAGAACACAAACAAAACAATTATAAAAGACAACATGAAAACATTCGCAGAAATCAAATAAGTTAAATCGAAAAACAGAAGAAAATAATCACAGAACCTGTGATGATAACTGCGCCGTAATAAACAAAACAAATAACGCCACAGTGTATAAATATAAAGTTGTATAGAACTGAATGACAGAAAAGATGAGGCCTACAAATACAAACAAATCAAAACAAAACCAAAGAAGAGTGTGGTAAAGTGGGATGATATAAATAGTTATAGGGGGCTTAGTGTAATGACTGAGATCAGCTGTGAAGGTATCTGTATCTAATAAGTGTAGTGTTTTACAGATAACCTTACTTGCTACCTCATTTATACCTCAGTCATAATTATTCTGTAATATTGTGATGACTACGTTGAATGTCTAGGGTTATGATAATGATGAAGTGTAAGTCACAACAACAACAGACAGATAAACAATTTAATTTATTCCACCGCACTTGACAACACTGTGACACTCACACACATATAACACTCTATAAGACTATCTTAAAGGAGTCCAGTGTCAAAGTTTAAAAATATATGTATTAATTCCTTTCAATAATAGATATCCTGATTCAACTACACAGTGAACCAGGAATCACAATCCAATGTAATTACAATTTGTATGTACACAATTTATAACTATGATCTTGGTATTGACATATTTTATCATTATTATCTTATGTGTGTAAGTTGTGAAGTAGTACTATGAGGTAATACTGGCTTTTTCAAGCTAAGTTGTTGTTTGTCATCATGACTTCAAGTGTTTGTTTATGATGGAAATAGTATTGGGAAAAGTTCACAGTTCCTGTCATTTAAAACGATTTATTGTCCCTCTGTGTTTAATATAATGTAAATTTTAGAGGGGGCACATAATGTTCAGCTGCTCTGGCCACAGAAGCTTATCTTTCGTGATGGCGGCATGAAAAGGTCTCCTCTGCTTGATGGCTTCACTGTATTCTTGAGAAAACTCACTGGTCGCTATCTGGACCAAGGAGTATGCTGTCAGCCTCAGGATTCAACAAAACTCAGACCAGGTGCTGCTTCAATAATTTAGGACCACGGTCCCTGAAACAAGAAGGTTGTACCTCCTACTTCAGAACCAATTTATAATCTATTTCCACACTGAACACAATACATAACAAACACTGAGTTCAGAGCGGTAGGCCAACTGCTAGCTTCATCTGAAATAATTTACACCAGTATTTTTCTCCTTAATGGTTACTACGCCTCTACAATTCCAGCATTATTTTCTTCTATTCAATAAGATAGGTGTCACATTACTATTTGGCAATTCCATACAGTTTTACTTTCCTCCGACAAGTTCTGCTCAGGTTGGAGCAATATCTAGGCTTTGCTTCATGTTTGCTACTGAACCATACACATATACAGACATAAATTATCAAGTCACATTCAATTTTCATCAAAAAGATATCAAATATGTCAAGCTTAGCACAAATCATGGAAATAATACACAAATACGTTGACTGGCGATGAATATGGCACAATTTCAATCTGCCGCTGTCCCAGGCTTTTATTTAGAAAAATATGCACTGGAGCTCAACGCACTGTTTCTTAGTAAGTTTATTTCAAAATGTGGCACTGAACTGACGCTCCTAATTGACTATATTGGTGGGTCTAACCAATCGGGCCATGTTTACACAGCTTTTCAAAAAAAATACCCCTACTACTGTTTCCCCTAACAACAAAAATTTGTATTTGTAGTCCGACTAATCGTGTTTTGCCTTACATTTACTTCTATCCAATCAAATAGGATTTAACATGGTGGCCTATTTCCCGTAAAATGGTGGTTTCAAAACATGCCACTGTGCGATTATTATTTGGTGTTGTCCGACACCCTCACTATTTTCTTTTGGCTATAATTTGTTAATTCCTAGACTATTTGCGTAACACTTAACATATTCTTTGTCAGCAAGTCCTAAGGAACCCAAATATATAAGTTTTAAGGGAGCTAAGTGGCTGCGTTCAAAATATGTATTTTCTTCTAGGATAGTCGTGCTGTTGCCACCTCCTCACTTCCAAACTTTAGGGTTTCTGCTGCACTGTCAGGCTTTCAAACGTAAACCAGTATAATGTCATGTTTCCTTATAAGCATTAACAGGTTTTTAAACCTAACCCTCGTAGTTGTAGTGTTTTTTATCACTGTCTATTTGAAAAAAAAACTAGTGCTTCATGCCTTTCGCGCGGGGAGGGTGGCATTAATTGTATATCGCGAGACGCGTGTTAGTGTTGCATGCGTTCCTGCTTTCAGCCCTTCCTCTCTTTCTATCCTAAGTCCATATGTCCTTTCGTTTATGTTAACGTAGGGTATAAAATAAAATTAATGCTAGTATTAATCTAGGTCATTAATCAGCCTGCGTATCTCAAGGTTTTCTTAGAAATACAGTACACGTTTTATTGTAGAAAGCGTGTATTGATGCAGTAGGCTTTACTAGTAAACGTGAAAGCGTGAGAATATGCAGACAAAGCATAAAAAGGGGTTTTTATTGTTCAACTAGCATGACGTTCTATTAACACAGGCGTACGCTATTGGAAAGCACGGGTCTTTAACCATTTCTCTTTCCTTTTATTGACTTATGTGTTAGGCTTTACATTTACCTTTTAATTTATATATGTGGATTTAGAATGTTTCACGACAAATTCTCCCCTCTTAAAACAGACATTATATGTCAGTCTATAATTCTATATACACATAGAGAAATTTCTTATTATTTCTGGGGCTTACGGTGATTCTCATCACACGGATGGCGGCTTAAAAAATCCGCTCCCAAATTTGTTTTTCCAGAAATATACTCCATTTCTAAACTCAAATGGCTGCATAAGTAAGGACCATCTGAGTAACCTGGAATTTTCATGCCTAGCCTGCGCTAGAAACGACAAGGGTTTGTGATCCGTTTGCAACTTGAATGCCTTCCCATACAGATAAATATTGAATTTCTTTATCGCCCACATTACTGCAAGACATTCTTTTTCGCTAGTTGAGTAATTGGTTTCAGCATTATTCAACTTTCTGCTAGCATATGCCACTGGGCTTAATTCCCCATCCAATGCATCTGATTTCTGTAACAGGGTCGCACCTAACCCGATATTACTGGCATCCGTCCTTACAATGAATTCGTGACTTAAGTCAGGTAATTTCAAAATAGGTTTGCTTGTGAGCTTTTCCTTCAATTCCTGGTAAGCCAATTCACATTGTGGTGTCCATGTAATTCGATCTGGATGGCCTTTACGTGTCAAGTCAGTTAACGGTGCACATATGGAATTACAGTTTTTGATATACTTTTGGTAGAAACCACATAATGAGACAAAGGATCTCACGTCTTTCTTGGTTTGTGGTCTCGGGGCTTTCTTTAGTTTCTCTAAGTTCTTTGGGTCAGGGGTCATGTTTCACTGATGGACTGTGTGTCCCAAGAATTCTAATTCTTTACATCCCACGCAACATTTGGTTGGTCGGGCTGTTAAATTCGCTTCTTTAAGTCGATTAAACAGCATGTTCAGAGAGTCAATGTGTTCCTCAAATGTTTCTGTTGCTATAAGGATATCATCCATGAAATTTGCTATGTTCTTTAACACCACAAATGTGTGTCATCATTTCAATTTTCACCTCTAGAGATTAACTCGTAGGTTATATGTTCCATAGTCTTTAGATTCTTATAATCTTAAGTTTTTAATTTCTTTTGTGTGGTATGGTTTTTTTTAATAAAGTCAAGTAGCCCCAAACAATGCTACTTATCTTCGAATGTTCTTCTAGGCCTGGCCCAACAATGGAACTGGAAAGAATCCCACATCTACGGTTCTTCCAATCTTAAAGGTGGCACTGTTGAAGAACCTCTGACATTTCACAAGGGCTCAGAACATCAACAGCTTCCTCCAGCTGACTTCTTCTTCTTTGATTTTTAGCCACTGACCGTCAAAGCAGTCAGTGGCCATCACGCATGGTGGTATCTTGTAGGGCAACAACAAAATGATTCTACTTTGCTCGGTCTGTAACCATCCTTCGTACAGTGTCCCAACTCTGGTTCAGTGGCTTCCTTTTGGCTTTCACCATAAACAGTCATAGGAGCCTCAGACTCCGGATGTTCGTTCCGCAGCAAAGTCTGTTCATTTGTTGTCGTAGCTTCATTTCTGTTTACATAGACAGCCCTATGCTAAAACCCCCAACCTGGAGAACTAGGCTGTCTGCTTTAGTCTGGCCCATGCCCGCGCAAACCTGTCCTGCTTGATAGAACCTTCCAGGAGTAAAACTCCAGCTGCCATAGCTCTAGGGTAATCAGGGTGCGCAAGCCGCCATACCTCGACAAGGTATTGACACCGGTGATGGCAGTTGCTGACTTAGGCCCGTAGAATTTAATAAACTCTTCAAGGCAGGATAGAACCTGAAATATATCACATTAACTACCGAATTAAAAAACGCACTGTGGCCGAATTAAATTTTTTTCCCATTTTCATCCTGTAGGTGTTTGCACAAAGTAAGCTGTAGTTTTCGTAATTGTTTACAGATTTGTATGAATTACACGTCATTTTAAAGATAAATGAATGTACTATTACAATAAACATTAGTTGCAACTCTAATAGAGGTTGTTGCTATTTAACGGCCCTCCGATGGCCGAGGACTTGCAATATTTTCACAATTATAACTGCTTGCGCCCCATCTCTATCAAAATCACAATTTCAATCAATGTGCACACCGTTTTCACTCTTGTCTTCGTCGCTGGATCTTTCAGTCAATTGTTGAAACAAGTTTCTATCCTATTCAGCCGTTAGACGAGATGTACACGCATTTTTTGTAGTCCTAGCACTAGATGCCACGGTAAACAGTTTTACACGATTTGGTAACTAACCCAAAACGCTGAAAAATATGAACATAATATCAATTTTTCAGTGTTCTATAACAACCATGCTTTGGGAATTTGTTTTCCGGTGGCAACTTAAAATCTCGAACCAGATCATAGAGTGTTTCAGTACATTTTTCTTTCGTTTTATTACTAAAATTAGATTGGCGCCCTGAGCGGCTTGCGGTCCGAATGTGATTATGTTGTGAGCCGCTGACAGCGGCTTGCGGTAGTTAATGATATATATATATATATATATATATATATATATAAAACCTAAGTAGTATCGCACACTTACTCTCTATCCAGTCAGGAGGTAAGATGAAACAGATCAGACAAGTTGTGGTTACTCATGAGAAACAAAGCAAGTCAAAAATAACATAATTAATTTAATTAATAGCACATTATTCCAGTAACTCTATGGTTACAGTTTGTCCACGATTTGCTCATCATTGATATATTCCGTTCATCTCTGCACATTGCCTTTCAAAAAAAGTTGTCAACATCTACACTTCCTCGTCTTCCTACTAAAAGGCCTTACAAATTATTAGCATTGCGTGACCCGAGCTGCCGTTTTGATTGCTTGTTTCTTCTTCTTCCTCGTTCGTCCTGAAAAGGACGTTGGTTGCCTTGTGTCTGTTTACACGGGAGCTGCGATATCTGCACCTTTCGGCCGACACATCCGACTTCAGCACGGCATTTTTTGGACCGGGTTTGCCTTCCCTCTTCGACCCCTACTCTCTCAGCCAGACTGCAGTGATGCAGCCTGTTTCGAGGACCATCCCGTAGAGGTGTAGTAGGGTCTTGGTCAACTCTGGTTCGTTGACCCTGACGCAAGCAGTCAAGCTATGGGTCGCTGACTGCATTC
Source organism: Oreohelix idahoensis (assembly GCA_024509875.1). Taxonomy (NCBI): domain Eukaryota; kingdom Metazoa; phylum Mollusca; class Gastropoda; order Stylommatophora; family Oreohelicidae; genus Oreohelix; species Oreohelix idahoensis. Next base: position 402,528 of record JAMPIV010009306.1, on the reverse strand, counting down.
TCTATTGCTGCATCTTTGGGTCCCTTGCTTTGATTGCTTGTTTGACTTCTCGGAATTTCTATACGGTGTAATGTTTTGAATGATAGCTGAGATAGAATTCAGACTCATCACATCCAACTTGACCAGATAACCTTCCTCCCATCATTCTGCTTGTATTTCCTCTCCCACACTTTGCCAAGTAGTTTTTATAATATCTCTAGAAATAGGTTTTTTCCGGCGAAAACTACTGTCGTAGTTGCCCTAATGCACACCACGCGACACCTGCATCAACCATTGATATGTATAATAAAGATTTTAATGGTTGTGTATCATTAGTTGTCATGGAAATGGCGGCCATATTGGATTACATTGTAATATTTAAAATTGCTAAGGCATTTTTATTTATTAAGCTATGATTACCAAATTTTGACCGAAAGTTTACGATAAAAATTTATAACGTTTTTCCGATTTGATTTATGATAACGTTAGTAGATCCAAAGTTACATGGCTTTGAACTTAGCGTCTACAAATAGTAACACATTTTTCAAAATTGTACATACATTATTTCAATAAATCAAATGTTTGAGAGATTTCCAAAAAATCAATCTGATAAAAGTTTTAGAATGTTATGGACAGTACATGTGCCAAATCTCGAGGCAATTAGTTAATAAATGTGCACTTATTCTTCTTTGATCCTTAGCCGCCGACCGTCAAAGCAGTCAGTGGCCATCACGCCTAGTGGCGTCTTGTAGGGCAACAATAGATTGATTCCACCTTGCTCGGTCGGTGGCCATCCTTCGTACAGTGCCCCAACTCTGGTTCATTCTTTGCATCTCAGCCTCCAGTTGAATAGCAAAAAAAACACAAACACACACACACATAGTAATACGTCTTACAAGGAGAAAGGACAAGAAAAACCTACGTTGCGGCCACAAGGCCTTCGTCAGGGACAGACAAACAAGAGACAGGAGGGAAAGAAAATGAGAATTAAGTAGAGAACATGAAACTATAAAAATAAGAGAAAAACAACTCCCTTATGTCCAGTCACATGGGGAATCAAGATGGCTGCCACTAAACCGGAAAGCGGAAGTCGATAGTACATTAAAAACAAAAAAATAAGAAATAATGAAAACAAGGACCGGAAAAGAGTGAGGAAAAATAAAATTATAATAATAAAAATAATAATAATATTAATATTAAAATATATACAGTGAGGGAAAAGCGATTTAAAAAAAAATAATAAATAAATAAAAATAGATTTAAAAAAAAGGGTGATCGCATCTGTAACCGCGTATACCGTGAGTCTTCAGATACAGATTATATTAACATATAAAATAAATTTTTATAGAAACAGAAGATTAAAAAATCTTAACGCAGATGTTTAATTAGGCCAGTTTAGCTTCGAAACGCCACGCATTAATTAGGCTAAGCTTCGCTTGTAGAGTTGCGTTAGTCACATGATTTCCAACCAATAATTAGGCTCAGTCCTTCCTTTCCCCGGAATGAACGAGAGACGAAGCCATTTTTTGGGCAGTATTGAATTGAGAGCGTTATAGTGAAGACATGTTTTGTCTGCTCAGTGTAAATTCCAGTTGAGGACATCAACTTCAGACACAGTTGTGTATATTTAACTCTTTCAGTCCCAAGCAAAAAAGTGGGTTTGGCCCAAGCAAAAATGGCCACCCCAGTGCGTTTTTATTGTTGTTGTTTGGAAATAATTTTTTAAAATGTTCATATGCATAAATAACTTTGTTGTTGTATATGAAACTGAAGGTAATTGGATGTACTTTACTCTTGTGCTACAAGTATAAAAGCTTTCATTGAAAAATGATTAGTTGTTCAAGGTAAAATGGAGGACAAAAGAAGAAGCCGGTGCAAAATTAGACTAAAAGTATTCATTAAAATTCTTCTACAATTGTTCCTACTGAGAATATCCAAGTGTAAAGTTTCAAAATGTCTCAAACAGAAGTATTCTAACAAAGTTCAATCAGTTTTTAATCAATAAACACTCAGAAGATTGTTAATTTCACAAATTACAACAACAGGTCATATTGTTGCAAAAAAGAGGAAATTGTCAACCCTGTGTGTTTTTATTGTTGTTGTTTGGAAATAATTTTTTTTAATGTTTAAATGTATAAATAACTTTGTTGTTGTATATGGGTGCAAAATTAGACTAAAAGTATTCATTAAAATTCTTCTACAATTGTTCCTAATGAGAATATCCAAGTGTAAAGTTTCAAAATGTCTCAAACAGAAGTATTCTAACAAAGTTCAATCAGTTTTTATCAATAAACACTCAGAAGATTGTTAATTTCACAAATTACAACAACAGGTCATATTGTTACAAAAAAGAGGAAATTGTCAACCCTGTGTGTTTTTATTGTTGTTGTTTGGAAATCATTTTTTTTTAAATATTCAAATGTATAAATAACTTTGTTGTTGTACATGAAACTGAAGGTAATTGGATGTACTTTACTCTTGTGCTACAAGTATGAAAGCTTTCATTGAAAAATGATTAGTTATTCAAGGTAAAATGGAGGACAAAAGAAGAAGCCGGTGCAAAATTAGACTAAAAGTATTCATTAAAATTCGTCTACAATTGTTCCTAATGAGAATATCCAAGTGTAAAGTTTCAAAATGTCTCAAAAAGAAGTATTCTAACAAAGTTCAATCAGTTTTTAATCAATAAACACTCAGAAGATTGGTAATTTCACAAATTACAACAACAAGTCATATTGTTGTAAAAAAAAGGAAATTTCAGTTTATGCATCAGAACGATGGGAGTTATAATATTATTTATACATGAATGATTGTTAGTAACTGCATCTTGTGCATAATTTAAATATTATATTATCAATACAAATTATTAGTTAGTAAAATGTAAAATAAAATGGAGGCTGAATAAGACGCAGATGAAACAGTAGATAAATTTGAAAAAAAAATATATATTCTTACCTTGCCGAGCTGCTCCTCTTCTGAAGATATAATCCATAGGAAAACACATAATCCATAGGAAATCACAAAAGATCACTTCTTCTAAATATATTCACACTAGGGGGCCTATGTATAAACATTGATTTATAATTAAATCTGAAGTAAAAAATTTAACACAAAAAAAGTCCCTAGCATTTTAAAAAAATGAAAATTTCAAATTGTAAGCCCTATCAAACATATCAGAAAAGGGAAAAGAATACTTTATTAACACACTTTATTCATATCTAGGCAGACCCTATATATATTGTTGCTTATGATAAGCTACAAAGCAATTTTTTTGTACAAAGGTGGGGTCTGCCTGTGCATACTATACACACAAAGCGTGATCTGCGCCGCTGCCTTCCAGTGGCGCTAAAATGAACACAGGCTCTGTCCTTTCCATCAAATTCCACTAGATGTCTGGCTCCAATCATCCGTTCCACTTCATTTCCTTTCATGGAGCGTTTAGAATTTTTGGGTGGACAATCTATTACACCGCCTGGTGTCAGCTCAGCAGCTTCTTTGCACAGATCCTCAATCAAACTCTGTTTAAAATCTTGAAGTGTTAGCTTCCTTTTTGTAGTCGCACCTTCCTGACACAAATTGTAAAGGATGTGGGCATTTACCTGTTTTACTTCAATAATCCAGTGGTAAATCTTCTTCAACCACTTTCTGGTTTTACGGTTGTGCATACTGTAGTAACAAACCATTTGATCCATGCGGTCGTAGCCATTTATACTAATATTGTAGTCATCAACTACCTTTGGCTTTGTAACTTTGGTTAGACCCTTGCCCTTCTCAACCATTGCGACAGCTGATTTTGTTGAAACAAGTAGCCTGTGCAAGGCTTTTTAGCTTTTTTATCCTTCCAGGCAACACATAATGTTGTATTTTCCGAGTCCAAAAACCATTTCATCTCTTGATGGCCAAGCTTGAGATTTTTTAATTCAGGAGAGTGACATTCAGGGTTCCTTTATAATTATAACTGTGTGCAAGCAGATATTCAATCAGAGTTTTGGATGAATAAAATCTATCAGCAAAAATATGATGTCCTGATCTCAGTGGCTTCAAAAGAGTGCCGAACACTTTCACGGCATGAGCAGAACTGGAATTTAACTAGACTAGGATCATAGGCTGTATTTTTCCCAAAATAAATATCCATAACTTCAGTATCTACATCAGACCTATTATCTTCCTCAGTTTCCGAGGAGTCGATGTTAGGGTGCTCAAGCTGAAAATTTTTGTCACTGCTATCTAGGCCTATACTACATTCAGATTCGTTATCACTTTTCAACAATATCTTCAAATAACTTATGAGCTTGATCTGACGTTAATCGCCTATTCGAACCAGTGGGCGTGGCAATTTTATCTGAGAAAATATTCACTAAAAATTGCTAAAAAAAATCTAAAATCAACACACTTCACGTATCCTCTTCAATACATGCGGAATTTAAAAAGAATGAACTTCCTGTCGGAAATGATGTTTTGGGTTGTTAAAATTAGAAAACAGCTCTGGAAAGGAGCAAAAGATATGAAATCCGATTTAACAAAAAACCTCCCATTCTCATCATCAATTTTAAATGACTTGACATTAGGATCTGACTAGCTTCCACTACTATTTGAAGAACTGCGAATTATTGTGAATTATTATCACTATCTAGAATTTCCTCAAATAACTTTCTAGCTTGTTTTGACGTTAATTTGTGAGGTCTGTCCGAAAAGTGGGCGTGGCCATTTTTTGTAACGAAATGTGCACTTAAAAAAAAATAAAAATTAATAACTTAACACAGTACTCGTTTTGTCTTTCATGGCAAAAGTCCAAAATGGATGGCTATACTTTAAGAAAATATCGTTTTTGGGTTGTTAAAATTAGAAAACAGCTCTAGAAAGGATCAAGAGATACGAAAGCCAGTATACTGTTGCTTGGGCCAAATGCGTCTAGGAGGAGAGCCAGTATACTGGCTCTTGGGACTTAAAGAGTTAATTAATTGTTGGAAGTGTTTGTGAATTCCAAAATTCAGCAAGTACTATCAAATGACATGCTTAAACAGTTAGAGCTGACGGTCATAACCCAAGCAGGGCTATGTTAGAAAATGTGCAACAATGAAAAAAACTAGGCATATAATTGACAGATATGCTTACAAAGGAAGATCCTGAAGTTGAGAGAACATTTAGGAATACCTACGAAGGCTGAGTGGTTCTATATATGACAAGTTTTGAAGATAATGAATAAGGTCGATAAGCATAGAAAATTAATAAAACGAAGGAAAGATAGAAGAACCACGCCATGTTGTTGCAAGTTAACAAGTTGAAAAGACTTAAGGACATAAAAAGGAATGTTGCATCCTGGAAATAATACATTGACCTTTTATACTTGTTTATTAATGTCGACATGCTATTATGCAAATTTGGTTTGGTTACCATTTGATTTAACCCAGTTCTTGTTGAAAATTTGAATAAACATTTGTTTCATTGAACACAAATGCTGTTGACGAATCATATGCTTGCAGTTGGCCATCATACAAATTATTAGGGTATCATACCAAAGCTAATCGCTGCAGGTGCAAAACAAATAAAAACCATCTGCTCTAAAAATAAAACATCATAGAGGATTATCCCCGAACCTGGTTAAGTCCTGTAAGACTGTAGAGAGCAATCATCACCTCTAGCAGGCTAGCTAGTCATCACAATCTAATACTCTCGATTTGAACAGCAACCCCCACTACCCTACCCGGCCACACATCTCAATTTGGTGCCGTATGACCAGTCCTCTAGAATAGAGCAGAAGCATTAACGAAAGATGGACCAATTAATGGAAAATTTCCAGCAACTAGGGGTAGAACAGGAAAACAGATCTGCACAAGCACAACCGCTGCAGCCCCCAGTCAATCCAAATATGGAAGAACCCACATTGATAGCGCTACAGCGCTTTACTGAGAACTTACAAAAGAAAAGCACTTATGCAAAATTATCCCAAGTCAGGTCCATAGTACAACCATTCGATGGAGACAAGAAGAAATTCAGAAGATGGTTAGCCGACATGGAAAAATTTGCGGCAATAGCAGAGGCAACAACTGATGAAGAGAAAATGAAAATCGCTCTGCTAAGCTCTGATTCGTTCGTGACTGATTTTTTAAGAAGGAGGTCCCAGCAGTACCCCACAGAGACCTACGAGTCCCTTAAAAAAGAGCTCACCCAGAGATATGGAGAAATCATAGACAGAATGCACGCTTGGTCAGTACTTAGACAAATGAAACAGGAAAGGGATGAATCAGTACAACTTTATGGCGATAGATTCCTAAATATGGCAGAAGAGGCGTTTTGTGGAGAAATACCTACCACACCTGACGTAGAGATACAGCTAGTAGGGATATTTGTCGATGGCCTTAGAGCAGAGAACATCAGAAGGCATCTCATTAGAAAAGACACAAAGACTATTACTGAAACAATCCAAGCAGCAATTCAGGAAGAAAATCTTCACCGAAGGTTCCAACAAAGAGTAAGTAGAGAACACCGACCAGACCAGAGGGACTATACTGAGCATGAGCCTATGGAAGTTGACTATGCCAGGAGGCAATGGACTCGCCCACGACAACAAGATGTTAGACCTCGAAATTACAGACCCCCCACACAGAGGACAAATGACATTAATAACATCAATCCAAATGGATGCTTTACATGCGGTAGGTTCGGACATAGTTACAGGTCATGCAGAGCAAATTACAATAATGCACCATTCAGAAGAGAAGGAGGTTACCAACCACAACAACTCGCACCACCCCCACGTAATTACACAAGAAATCAGTATACCAGAGGCACACCTCAACCCCTCATGCGTCAGGGAAACGGACGTGCCACTCACTAAACAGGACCGTTAGTGAGGGTGACTATCATAGAGAATGGTCCAAAGCAAAAGAAATAACACAGAACAGAAATAGTCAAGTGAACCCATCCAGAAAAATACATTTTGAAGAAATGCTGAATGATGGAACCAAAATACATCCGGACCCCAGTTCTTGCATCATGTCTATACAAGGCCAGCAGTATAGAGCACTGGTAGATACAGGAGCATCCATTAGTCTTATTAGGTTCCAGCTCTTCAAGAAGATCCAACATTTAGTACGATTTCAACAGTCCAAAACACACCTAGCCTCAGTCACGGGACAAAGACTAAATTCAGTTGGGACAGCATGGGTAAAATTTTCTTTAGGTGAAACAAATTTTGAATACCCATTTGTCATTACAAAAGACATGTCTAGAAATCTTATCCTAGGGAGGGATTTCTTTAACAAAAACAAAGTTAGAATATACTATGACCTCCAGAAAATCAAAGTCAACAATATTTATATCGATCTCAAGGACGATATCCACATAGCGTCTTTGGTAAGGCTTACATCTCCCATAACGGTGGCCCCAAACTCTCTAGTCATAGCAAAAGGCAGAGTAAAAAATTCTGAGTACATAACACCAGGGCAATCAATCCAAATACAGCCCCTAGCAGAAGAAAGCATTATTGATGACCCATTGTTGCAAATTACAGAGGGAATCGCTTAAGTCTCGAAGTCCAGAGATTTCCCCATCATGATATTGAATATGTCAGGAAAAACTACCACTATAAATAGAGGCACAATTGTAGCACAAGTGGATACGTCAACAATAAGACAGACTAAAACCAATAGAGACCATTCACAAATTGTCTCAACCACTCCCACTGGACATAGTACACGAAATCGCAGTACAAATAACCATGGTACACGAAAGGTAAACAGTTATAAGTCATATGCAGAAAATGGCAGAGATACCAGTCACAGTTATGCTACACCACAGCATACCCCACCCAGACTGCAGAAACAAACCAGTCCATGTATAAGAAGGAGAGAAATAAGGCAGCCACGGTATGAGAATGACTATAATTACTCATTCTTGCGCCCCAACACACCAAGAGAAAAGATGAAGTGCTGTATATCAGAAAGAAACAGAGAAACAGAAATTGTCTTGCCAGGAGGATATCCGAAGCGACAAGACAGAGATACATGTCCCATGGAGTATCAATATAACTCAAAAACAGGTGGATATGATAAAGTCCCAAAACCAATTGAATGTTCCGAAGAAAAGGAAGAATTCTTATATGACTCCACCACAGGAGGATACTATAGCAGCAAAGTTGGAAACAGAAAGAATGAAAAATTTTCGCCCAGGGAAAGAAGACAGCCCTATAGCACAAACAGAAGAAATACAGTAACGTACGCGGATAAGCGCAGTTACGGCAGAAATAATCAGAAAAAATGGCACAACAACGACTACCCCAGAAATAATACTAGAAACGTATATACAGTAAATGCAGTGACAAATGGAAATGCACACAGCACATGGCAGAGGAAACAATACCAAGCACAGCCCAATGAACGGCAAAGAAATACGCAAAAGAAAACCACATACCAAGAGCAGATATTTTCACAAGATGCAAGAAAAATGTCCCAAGATTATGGGAATGAAACGGAGGCATCAAGACAGACCAGAGATATCATAGCAGATCATAAATACAGAGAGAGAATAGCTCAGTTACTTGCAACCCTGAATGCCACAGAAGATAATAAGCAACGTTTGAAAACGTTTGTAGAAAAGCACCAGGATGTATTCGCACTCAATGACATGGAATTAGGCAGAACTAACACTGTCACAATGGACATTCAAACAACCACAGAGGAGCCAATACATATGAAACCCTATCATACGCCCTTGAAAAACAGAGAACTCGTGGAAAGGTCTATAAATGAAATGCTACAGGCAGGAATCATCGAAAGATCCAGATCCCAATGGTCCTCCCCCATCGTTATCGTAACGAAGAAAGATGGGTCCAGTCGCTTTTGCTGCGATTACCGAGCCCTGAACAAAATCACAAAAGTCATTTCCTACCACCTCCCCAGGATAGACGATCTACTTGCGACGTTAGGAAAGTCTACATACTTTACCACACTTGATGCAAGGTCAGGCTTTTGGTGCATCCCCATGACACCTGAGGCAAAACAGAAATCCACATTCTGTTCCCATATCGGAAGTTTTTTTTGGAATGTTATGCCATTTGGTCTAAAAGGATCGCCAGCAACATATATGTCACTCATGGATGAAGTGTTAAAGGGTCTACATCCATTTGGCCTGGTGTCGCGAGGTGTTTTGAGGAGATAGGACAGCTTGGATGGAATGGAAGAATAAAGATAATAATGTCTTATTGATAGCTTCCGAGTTTGAAGAAAACTGCCTCTCTTCGGGAAATAGTGTACTAGAAATTACTTAAAAGAGAATTCTGGTACCTAAACAGGATATTTTCTGGACGATAAATTCTTCCTCAGGAATCCTACAAAAGGACTGTGTAAAGCACATAAGGTTGAGAAAGAGATTTGGTGTCCAGCCACATTTAAAATATCCCGACCCAATAGAAGTTAATTTAATTATGGCTGAGCCCCCAGGGTGTAGATTTATATTTAAAACAAAATACAACCCAAATAAAGTTAACAAGAAAAATAACAACAGACTCTGTTATGTTAAATTGGATAAAAGGGTATAGAATCTTTCATTTCTTTATATATATATATAAATATGAAAAATAGTTTAGCTCTACTGTTTATTAAAAAAAAAATCTACTAGTGTGGTCATCACTTGGACCAGAGATCTTTTCTATGGTAGTGTTGCTGGTAGGGATTTATACTCATCTCCTCAAGGACTGTAGTAGCTGCGGAGATGATTTTGGTTCGGACTCTCTTGGTTTGGTCTGCCCCAGCAGGTTGGTCTCATAACAGTTAATGGGTTCAGAGGGTGTCAGAGTTTGCTTCCCTGGACTCAGTGCACATCAAAGATAAGGATGGGGTAAGTCACCTCTGCTGAATACCTCTTCTGTTTATGGGATGTGTGGTATGGAATGGGTTACTGGTTGATAGGATATGGTTGGGTATGATAACCTATTTGATAGGGTATGGTGGGTAAGGGTAATCTTTGGTACCATGGACTTGTACCCTGGATTGTACCCTGGACCTGGTTTAGGTATCTGGTAACCGCAACCTGATTTAGTACTGTAACCGCAACCTGAGTTTTTGCTTTGTAACCGCAACCTGGGTTAGTACCTCGTAACCGCAACCTGGGTGGACTGGAAATAATTGAAATCCCATTAGTGGTTTCAAGAGCAGTCATCTCCTAAGTCTGATGGCCGGTAAGCGTCCATCAGAAATTAAATTAACACAAGGTTAACTACTATTTAGTAACTGTGTTATCTATTAGATATGAACTACCACTTCTTAACTGACATTATAGTGTATCTTGAGTTCTCAGTCTCTATCTGGCTGTCTGCTTATTTACAGCAGTGGTTTTCCCCATGTGGCAATGAGTTTCACAAACTGTGAGGTAGGGGCTGGGGTCATCAAATGGTTGAGAACCACTGGTTCACCTAGTGCCCATAGAGCAGTATTTTAATTCCGGGGTCACTGTCAACAATGGTTTGAGAACCACCGGGTAATAGTTTCCTTTGCTGCTTTAACTTGGTGGGGTGTCATTGCTGCCAAGGTCTGAGAACCAATGATTTACTTCTTGCTTACTCGAGCAGTAAATCATTTGAAGGGTCGTCATAGTCTCAAGGCTTGAGAACTGCTGACTTACATTTTGTCAGTCAAGTGGTAAATTCATTAAATAGCTAAATAATTGTAAACATTCTTAAAGTCCTGGTTCCTGTAGAAAATAACATTCATATAACGATAATAAAATAGTTCTTCAATCATCAAACATGGTATGTGCATAAGATTGCATTAAATACATATAATGAACCTTCCATAATGAAAAACACATTAATGTCCCTTATGTGACAAAGTGAGAAGAAGTGATTGAGAACACTGTTATCAAGTTTGTAGTCTTGGCAGAGAACACAGAAGCCTTATAAGAAATAGAAAATAGAAGAACCACTAATACAATTCTATTTTGCTTGGATCAATATGCAAATCTCAAAGTAACAACAATAATGTACATCAATTGTTTTAACCCTGTTTTATTTCTGCCAGGCTGTGAGATAAAGATCAGGAGTTAATTAGGTTTAGGAACTTTGCAAACTCATACATTAGTTTGAGTGATCTGTAAAGATGCAAATAACAGTTATTGTCACTGAAAATGAAATGCATTTAAACTTTAACAAAAAGTTACTGCAATAGCAAGCTGTTGATAAACATATGATTATTCATGTTATAAAATCAGCAGTATTAGATCTACTTACTTCGCTCAACGAATTCACTAAGGATATTTTGCAACAAGTGCAAAGTAGCCTCGATGTTGCTGAGTTATTTGCCGGTTGAAGATCATGCACTGAGTATGGTTACTTTAGTGATCTCTTGTTCATCGTGCTTTGTTTAGTATTACGCGAATTAGGGTGAAGGTGTTCATACAACTCAGTAGCATGGTATGAAGAAGTAGTTCATGTAACTTGAACTCAGCAACATTAATGAAGTAATTAATGCCTTCAGATTGAGTCCGTAATATTTAATCACATGTACACACAGGATGATCATTTCAAATAGGAACAGAACATAAGTCCTTATAAGTTGACATAAATTAATCAATAACGTAGACTGCTGGTTTACGTGTCAATGTCCGTTTAAGGATACAATGCAGTATTGTCGTCAGAACATCACAGCTATATGCACGCGCAGCTAGACATGGCTACCTGCCGACAGTGAGACTGCGAGTCTGAATATTTCATACGAATTTGACGATTATTCTCCTCCTTCTGAGAATTCTAGTTAAATACTAACCTCCATAAATTTTCCTCTCATATAGAGTTCTAGGACTGACCCTGGTCCATCAAAAATGCACATATAAATGGCTATATCATGCCATTGAATTGGAAGGTTAGAAAAACGCAGCTATTCAGCTTGGCGGTCAAGTAACAAAGGGTAGCGTCTCCTAGTTACCGACTGTGTCCTAAACAACGCTAGACACGTCATAATCGATCGTGTATGGAGCGTTCAATAATTGAAACATCTATCGCAATATATTAAATGTCTTAACCTTTACATTTGCACGTCCGCTAACCTTTAGCAGACGGCGTTAATATCATATACCGTAACAATTCCCTGTACACCGGGGAAAAAAAAAAATCGATAGATTTTTTTTCAAGATCTATCCGACTTAACAATTTTTCAAAAAAAATTTAACACAATTGTGACATATGGCCGACGATGTTCTGAGTAGAACCGTGTCGCGGTCATGTCAACTAACTATTTGTCATAGTCATCTAACATTAATCACATTATATATCAATATTATACATATTATTATATCAACTAAATAAAATGTCCAATGTTAATAGTGAATGATAGAATTAAATTAAAGTAAGGTCTGTCGTATTAGTATGTCATATAGGAATTAATTTGACTAATTAAAATTAAATTAATTAATTAAACTAAGAGTTAAATTATTAAGGTTCTAATGTAACGCGATGTTATGAGAGAAGAAAAGACAAAATAAGTGAGAAGAAATAGAAAGAAATTCGAATATAAGTTTAACTTAATTGTGTGTGTTAAGTGTTAGTGAATAATAACTATCTAATTTAACTAACTAAATAATGTATAGGTACATTAAAAAAAATATTAATCTAATACTTGTGTGAGATTTATTTTCTCTTTTCATAATTTCTTCTTTTTATATTTCGTTCTCTTTTTTTGTTCTTTCATTTCATTTTTTTCTCACATTTCATTTTATTGATAATAATTCAATTAAGAAGTTAAGTTAACTAATTAATTAGTATAGGATATGATGATCCATCCGTAGTCTTGATCCTGATGAATTCTTTTAGGCAAAAATGTTCAAACGTTTACGTTGGAAAGAAATGTCATTTATCCCAGCATCCAAGAATTAAGTGCACATAGGATAATAAGTTCGACTTGTCGTCAGATATTGTTCCATGATTGTTCAACGAATATTCATATATCGTGTATGGACGTTAGACGAAGTTTCAATGTCAATATGTATACCTTGATTGTCTTTAGTTCAATTCTGTGATGCATATAGTGTTTATAAAGTTTAAATTGAAGGCAAGGTTAGTTCCCTTATAGTTGATATGTTTTAGGAATGTTAATGTTGATTATTCGTCGTCAATAGGATTACGTGACAACGCATCCGCCACAATGTTTTCAGTGCCAGGAATATGTTCAATGGAGAATTCAAATGGCTGTAGGATGATTGCATATCTGGCGAGTTTTTGGCTCTTATGGTTAGATCGACGCAAAGATGCTACAGCACGTTGGTCCGTCTGTATGGTGAAGGGAGCACCAAGCAAGAACTTTTCAAGTTTAGTTATTGCCCATATCACTGATAAAAGTTCCTTGTCCACTGTGGAATACTTTGTTTCTGCCGGCTTTAGCTTTCTTGAAATATATAAGGTAGGATGTAGAATGCCATCATGGTTCTGGAGCAGGCATGCACCAATGCCGTAGTTACTAGCATCTGTTCGTAAGAAAAATCTTTTGGAAGCATCGGGAAGTCTTAAAATTGGTTCATGCGAGAACAAATTTATAATTTTGTTGAAAGTTTCATTGCATGTACCAGTCCATGTCACCTTCACCGGCATGTCTTTTTTTAACAATGAAGACAATACAGCCGTGATGGATGACAAGTTTGGTATGAATCTACTGTAATATTGAACAAGTCCTAACAAACTCCTGACCTGTTTCTTCGTCTGAGGAACTGCTATGTTTAGAATTTTGGAGACTGTACTAGGTAACGTTCGGATATATCCCGATCCAATGATATGTCCCAAAAAGGTTATCTCATTACACGCGATTTGCACCTTTGTAGGTTTAGCAGTTAGATGATAATTCCTTAGAGTGTCGAAAACATATCTAAGTCCCGAAACATGTTCCTCAAACGACGAACTAAACAAGCATATGTCGTCAATATATGTAATAACGTCTGGTCTACCTGATAAAATTTGTCGCATCAGGCGAATGAAGGTAGCTGGCGCATTAACAAGCCCAAAAGGCATCACATTCCACTGGTATAGACCTTGTGGAGTGGAAAATGCGGTGTAGTACTTAGCCTTTTCGGTCAGTGGTATCTGCCAATAACCTTTAGTTAAGTCTATCTTACTAAATATAGTTGCGTTGGATAGACGTGGCAGTAAGTCGTCGATAAGTGGATGTGGTTCGCTGTCAACTATAGTCTTAGCATTTAATTTTCTATAATCAACACATAGTCTGATGTTATTGTCCTTCTTCCGGACAATCACTAATGGAGAAGAGAATGGCGAATTACTAGTCTCAATGATTCCCAGAGACAACATCTGTTCAAGTTCCTTAGTAGTTTTAGCAAGGAAATGTAAAGGAACCGAATAGGGATGTACACGAATAGGTGTATCATCATTGAGAGTAATGTCATGACTGATAGCCGATGTGCGACCCGGGACGTCGGTCAACACATCTGGATAAGATTGTAATAGATTAGCAATCTGTAGACGCTGTTGCGGTGTAACCGTTGAAGAGATGGTTACATCCCGCCAAGATTCAGTAGGTTGAACTACTGGTACCGGTAACGGTAACTGTACCTCAGGAAAAGAAGATTCTTCTTCCTGGATGACAGATAAGTTAGAATAATAACAAGTAGATACTGTGTTGTCATCTAGTTCATGAAAAATTGACTGTAAGTGTTCAGGACGTGTATGAAATTGCTTGAGCATGTTAATATGAAATATCTTTTTGTGTCCCTTGATATCTAAGACGTAATCAACGTCGGAAATTTTATCAATGACTTTGTAAGGACCAGTAAAGAAAAGAAATGATGAATGACTATTATGAGTCATTAATGATATGAGACAATTGTATTACCATAGCATGTTATCTGCGTGACGCAGCATTAGGTACTAATTGTAACCGTAGACAATGATGGTTAAAGTAAGCACCATTATCATGCTCGATGACCATTCGAGCATCTCTATTGTTACGAAATGTAACTATCGCTTCACCATACCTGTCATTGGTAGGTGACAACAACCGTACAAACATAACGTCTGCCGTGTCATTAAAGAAATTGCTAAGTGCTTGCCATCTGGTACCTTGTGGCAGATTGCGCACTAACACGGTGCGAGAATATGCACCCTTCCCAATGTAAGTGGGATCAGTGTCACTAACGTGATAAATAGTTCTTCTATTTAATCTTTTGGATATGGTAGTCTTATGAGATGATGTCTCATAATGATTGACATATTTATTTGTCCTAATTTTATTAGTTAAGTTCATAAGAACTTCACCATCATTACCTTTGTCTGGGATATTTTCTCTTTGCCCATTTTCAACAATTTCATTCAGATCACTGTTAATACGATCTTGTCGCCAACATTTATTTTCTGACTTGGCAGTATTCTCTTGAGAAAAGGTATATCTGCCTCGAAATGATTTTCTAATCTTCCTAGGATGGACTGGTAGTTTAGTATACTTTTTATCCTGTAGGAGAGTCTTATCCTTCTCCTTATCGATTTCCAGAATGGTACTGAGACTGAAATTGGAGAAAACTGTGCCACATGTATTTATTTTGTTGGCCCGTAATGTAGCTGTTGCAATGACAGCGTTAGCATTGCAATAAGATTGCACATTCTTTAATTCCCATTCATCAATTTCCTGTGGGGAACAATCCTTACTACCATGGATGCGTCCCAACATCAGATCTGCAATTGGATTCTGAAGCATGCATACCTTAACTTGTCCTGAAAAGAAAGGTGTATTAACATGGACAATAGCTGTGGGGTAAAACTCAATAGTTCCACCAAATGTCATGCAGCGTACATATTCTCCTGTCGCACAGCTAGGATGTACCAGCGACTGACGTACACCAATCGTTGTGGATCCTGAATCCCTCAGCACTGAGACGACGGATCCATTAACTAATCCCCTGTTAAAAATTAGTAAGCCTGTTCCATCGTTGACTGCAAGACCTACCTCTGGTGTAATATGTCCGCAGTTAAGCACTGTTTCTTTCGCCTTCTGAAAAATAAGATTGCATTGTTGGCAACTATTTGCCACATTATAATTAATAGCAAAACATGCAGCAGAAGACTGTGTTGTATTATTGTCAAGTGGGACCTGAGCTATAGGGGTAGTATTATTTGTAACTGCCGCCCCTGTATTATGGTTGTAATGAGATGATCCCCGAGAATGAGATCGATTCCGAGTATAATTGTTAGAATTATCTCGTCGTCCTCTATAGTAACTATTATCTCGATGTCTCGAGCCATGATTATTACCATTCCAGTTATTATTATTATTGGGAGTATGTGATCGATTATAATTAGTGTTATGTTGACCATTGTGGTAGTTTGTTTGAGGTGAATAATTTCTATCTCGTGATCTACCTCTGTTGAACTCATTTTTATTGTTGAAATCATTATTATGTCCCTTCTGAAAGTTAACATTGTGATTTCTTTGGAACCTGCTTCTGTCTACACTGTGATGTCTTTGTTTGTTATTATGATTGTAGGCCATATTAGACGCTACAGGTAGAGGTTCTCTTAATGAGGAGTTAGAAATGGTTGCATTCGGATGTGCCGAACAGTAGTTTAAAGAAATTTTTTCTAACTCGTCCATAGTACCTGGTTTACGCTCCTGCAAATATGCAAAAAATGGCTGGCTAACCGAAGATAATACCTTATCCCGTAGTAGTAAATCAACTAATTTGTCGTATGATTTGTTGACTTCTGCCAGTTCAACCCATCTATTAAATGTATTGCGTATGTTCGCAATGAATCCTGCAAAATCTTTTGGAGATTCAGGTAAAATTCCCTTAAATTTCAACCTACAGTGTTCCTCGTCCAGGTGAAACCTTCGTAAAAGCAAGGACTTAATAGCACCGTAGTTATTTGCTATTGATGGGTCAGCATTTTGAGAAGCCGTCAGTGGTTCTCCAACCAAGAATTCATTTAACTTGAGTACCCATGACTCTTCAGGCAAATGATTTGTTTTGCAAGTCTGTTCAAAACGTGACAGGAACGATGAAAGGTCGTCCACGTTTAAGTTGAGAGTGGGTAATTTAAAGTTGTAGAAATGTTTAGTTTGGCTGGATGACGATCCATTTTGTGCGTTATTATTCTGGTTTGCATCAGCACTTTGTGCTTGTAATCTTGCTGTCTCCAATTTAATACGCGCCAATTCCATTTCTTGTTGTAAAATAATTTCCTCTCGTTTCAATTTATTCTCTTCTTCCTGTTGAGCAATTTCTCTTAATCTATTTTCCTTGGCAATTTGCTTCATCTCACGTTCCTCTTCCTCTTTCTTTAATGCAGCCTTTTTCTCTGCTTCTTTTCTTTCACGTTCCTCCATTTCTGCTTTATGTTTTTTCCAGTTCTGCCTCAGCAAACTGACGAAGTTCTTGAGATTTATAACCATATTCCTTACCAATTTTAACGAAATGGTCTATAGTAAGCATTTTGACTTTTATCTGTAAGTAATTATTGATAATTACTGATTAAAATAGTCAATAGTAGCTTCAGAGTAATTATTATACTTACTCAACTTAGGAATATTCAATATAAATAATCACAATAGTACTGAACTCTAATGTCTAAGTTCAACTAATAGACAATATTTTGTAACAATATTGTATCTAAATAATAACTATATCATAAATAGTTATGATATCTGTTAACTATAATGTAATTACATCACACAATTAATCTCAATATCCAATAATGTTGGGTATGATTCCTAGTAATTATATTGTTCAATGTACTAAGTCACTCTCTTAGTACCAGAAAAGTATATTAAATAATATACAATGGGTCTATTACCTCAAAGGTAGACTATAAGATTATTTTATTTGGTCAATATATATATTATATATTATTATGCCCTAGGCATCTCTTATAAATTGTAGTGCTACTTTCTTGGACTATCACTGCATAATTATGCAATGTCCCATATTAACCTTAAATATCAGAAAAAATTAATTAAATTAAATTACAAGTGTATTATTGCATATAATATCATATTATTAATGTAGTATTTAATATATATCATGAGGACAAACAAAACAATGATGCAACTAAAGGGTACAAACAATGTCAAGACGCAAACAAGACATTTTCACAATTAAAAATGAATTTATGAACTAAATAAAACAAGCGGAAGTGTCACAAGCCAAATGAAGGGTCAAGGTCTGACCCGAGGTCAACTTAATATTCAAAGTACACAAAAAAAAAAAAATGACTGCAAAAAATGATGACATCACAGGACTCATAACGGACGACCATTTAACAATCATCAAATAAATGATAGTAAGAGGAGACTGGACGAAATAGTTAACGAACATGATACAAAACTGAATAAAATTGTGAACTGAGTACGAATAAAATACACCAGTTATCTACGGAACGGTACAGCTAACACAAATCGTCAAACGACAGCAGATTTGGACAGACAGTCCAATGGCAAACCTCAATGGGGCTTCCAAAAGTGCAATCGTTTAACTGCCCTAAGAAACGACCGAAATCAATTCAGGCATCGTGAGAGCCACAGAATCTAATTTCGGTTCATCCTCCCTACCTCCCACTAATTAACAACACATTAAAACAACCAAAATTTACATGAAACACATTCAGAAAAGACATGCCTATGCAGGCAAAAGGCATGGACTCAGTTAGCACTGTTTGCAATAACAACAGTTAAACACCTAGACTTATCTTTTCCGTTGCTTATATCAGTGCTAGAGGTCGTCAACAGCTAGGCTAATGCCCCTGACTGTCTGCTCCTGTAGTCCATATCGTGTGTTTGCTTCAAATGGCTCATGTTTCCCCTGGTTAGACTTAGAAAACGACTTTGGTTTCTCCGACAGATCACCTACACGACTTTCAGTGACGTCACGTTGTTAGGCATTAGAATGAGTAAGACGTCATCTTCGACTGGATCATGTGATCGAAACTTGATCATAAATATTATGGTTAACATGTGCGTAAGGAACAGAAGTTTGTTTCTTTTTTCTGTCGTTCCCCGCATTCGGCCGCCACTTTGTTGCTGAGTTATTTGCCGGTTGAAGATCATGCACTGAGTATGGTTACTTTAGTGATCTCTTGTTAATCGTGCTTTGTTTAGTATTACGCGAATTAGGGTGAAGGTGTTCATACAACTCAGTAGCATGGTATGAAGAAGTAGTTCATGTAACTTGAACTCAGCAACATTAATGAAGTAATTAATGCCTTCAGATTGAGTCCGTAATATTTAATCACATGTACACACAGGATGATCATTTCAAATAGGAACAGAACATAAGTCCTTATAAGTCATGCATAAATTAATCAATAACGTAGACTGCTGGTTTACGTGTCAATGTCCGTTTAAGGATACAATGCAGTATTGTCGTCAGAACATCACAGCTATATGCACGCGCAGCTAGACATGGCTACCTGCCGACAGTGAGACTGCGAGTGTGAATATTTCATACGAATTTGACGATTATTCTCCTCCTTCTGAGAATTCTAGTTAAATACTAACCTCCATAAATTTTCCTCTCATATAGAGTTCTAGGACTGACCCTGGTCCATCAAAAATACACATATAAATGGCTATATCATGCCATTGAATTGGAAGGTTAGAAAAACGCAGCTATTCAGCTTGGCGGTCAAGTAACAAAGGGTAGCGTCTCCTAGTTACCGACTGTGTCCTAAACAACGCTAGACACGTCATAATTGATCGTGTATGGAGCGTTCAATAATTGAAACATCTATCGCAATATATTAAATGTCTTAACCTTTACATTTGCACGTCCGCTAACCTTTAGCAGACGGCGTTAATATCATATACCGTAACACTCGACAGAGGCCCATACAATCACATCTGCTTCCAACGATGGTTACAAGAAGAATGCAGAAAATTCCCTCCAATATTCCAGGATCTGTTCCGGGCAGGGGTGGGTTGTGTGCAAATTCTGTTCTGGTCCCAGGGGTATAAAGTTACCTTCATTTCAACTCGCACTAGCGTCCATCGTTTCCGGCTGTTTTACATGCGTCCAGTTCGTGAACAACAAAGACGGTCGACTTCCTGTTCGAATCGTTGTACCGTGTTCCACCTTCGACTTTTGCTGGCGAAGTGAATAATTTATTACCTTTTGCCGTGAGAATTCAGCTAGTGAAATACTGTTAAATCTAAGACTAGCGAGAGAGAGAGAGACTTTAGGTTTCTTGTCAAATGATAGGAGAAATTCGTAGAGGGAAAAAATAATAGACAGAAGAAAGAAGTCGGGGAGAGTCGTTCCACGACATAAGCCCCCTTTTGAAAGTTCGGCCAACGGCCAACTAAGTTCGAGCCGACTCTTCTCTTATGTCGGACACTACATTCATGTATCGTGTCCTCCATTTTTCAATCCAAATATTTCCTCTTTTTCCTCTGTCGAAGTAGTTGAGGCGGGTTGAGCAAGCCTGCTCGCAAAAATATACCTCTCTTCTTTTCTCCCTTCTGGATCCTCCATTGAAGCTTGCCTCCTGGCAAAGAGCTTGCCCTAAAGCCTACACTCTGCTTACAATTGGATCTATAGCAAATAGTTTTGCGTGATGAGGTTGCCAGCCTCATACACAACCTTATTTTAGTCATATTGCTTGACCTGTCTAAGGACACATACCTATCTACCCAGGTATGAGAGCGTGTATGATCTTCTATCCCTGTTTCTCCAGTGACAGAGAAAGATAAGTCTACCAGTTGTTCCTGCCCACCAGGTACCAAGGAAATTTGGACCTTCTTCACTTTCTGATCCCAGAGAGTGGGTGAGGTTATCGGAATTGACTGAAGACTAAGTGCTTGAGGCTCATGTTCCTCTTTAGCCATTTCTCCCGTGTTAAAGGAAGATATTCCTGAAACATATTTCCTCCCACCAGGTAGCAAGGAAATTTGGACCCGCTTCACTTTCTGATCCCAGAGAGTGGGTGAGGTTATCGGAACTGAGTGAAGTCTTAGTGCTTGAGGGTCCTGTTCCTCTACAGCTGCTTCTCCCATGTTAAAGGAAGATATTTCTGAAACATGTTTCATCCCACCAGGTACCAAGAAACTCTGGCCCGGCTTCACTTTCTGCACGCAGATAGTGGGTGAGACTATCAAAACTTGTTCAGAATTAAGTGCACTGGGGTGGTCAATCCCTTTGCACTCTTCCAACTTTTCAGTGAAAATGTTGGAAGATGAGTTAGGCATTGGAGTCTCCATAGCCTGTTCAGTCACGCCATCTCTGGATCGTGCTGAGTCTCCTAAGATGATATATTTCCCTCCTTGAGGTATCGGGTAAATTCGTTCATCTAATATTGCGGCCTTTACTTTGCCGTTTACAAAGTTCGACCTAACTTCTACATAAGCTAAAGGCAAAATCATCCTTCTGTTGATTATCATGGGTGCTGTTACCTCAACATCCTCTTCGGTGACTTGATCAAGGTCGATAACAGAGGCTGAGACAAGGGCATCACACCCAAGACCTTGATAATACAAAACAGGTGATTTCTTCTCCATTTACTGTGGCAGTCTCCACATTTTGAGAATCCCTGTATCCATTCCGGGCTTTCGTCAAGTTCCCATCCATGGTAGGGACCTTAGCTTTGTATGAAGTCTGTGGGATTGGGTCTCGGCGCATACAGTCTAACTGATGTAAGTTGGCCGACAGGTGATGTTCAAGAACATCCCTTCCCTTCCCATAGGGTTGCGTAATCCTTTTCCGTTGAGTGATCCTATTTGGTTGAGCAATCCTATTTACCAGGTTATTGGTGCGGTTGTTTTCGATATGCCTGTTGTGAGTTTTTGCTGAGGATGAGGAAGGTCTCTTCAGATTATTAGCACCGCTGTGCTCAATCTTGTTTTCAGGATGGTCTAGAAGTCTCTGTTTAGACATCCGTACCTCTGCTCTGTCTGAGCCTGAATTCTGAGACATAGACTTGGCTTCATGTGGTGCAGTTATATTTACCACTGAAGATGGTGATGCAACTGGCAAAGGAGTGGCATGATGAGTATTCCTAGATTCAAGTTTATCCCTGGATTCCATATTTGTAGGTTGAAACTTAGTTTCCAGTTCTTCCTTACACTGGAGGGATTTTTCTTGTCTTTGTCTCTCATGTTCCACATTCTCTTCCGTGTATTTTGCTCTCCATTTCTTCCTTTCTGCTTCTCTCATCCTGCATTTTTCCATCTTTTGTGAAACAAAAGTATCCAGTTCTTCTCCGGAGAGTTCACACTCAATGGCTAACTCTGTCCAGAATGTTCTTCACTCATTCAACTCTACAGATTCCTCCATTATATCCGTAGTGGTTCGTTGAGCGAGTATGAGATCTCTAACTCACAAACAATAATTAAGGCAAAAATACTTTCTATAGTCTTAACTATACTAAAGTATTACAAAACCATATATTAAATCAAACCAGCATTTATAACCATCAAATTAAAAATTAGTTAACAATAGGTAACTAATTTCCAGCAGTACCACCAAGAAGAGTTCTCATAACACAACTTAAAATCTGTGTTTCTTGCAAAAATTTATATGTATTTTAGTCTAGGGTAATTTATATGTCCCCTCTTTAATCTAATCCTAGACTTGGACACCAATAAGTGACAAGTACCTACAGCAGTAGTGGTCTAGGAAAGATAAAGAGTTTTCATATCTCAGACAAGTGTCTAAATATGAAATAAGAGTTATCCCGGTGTCGCGAGGTGTTTTGAGGAGATAGGACAGCTTGGA
Source organism: Oreohelix idahoensis (assembly GCA_024509875.1). Classification (NCBI taxonomy): domain Eukaryota; kingdom Metazoa; phylum Mollusca; class Gastropoda; order Stylommatophora; family Oreohelicidae; genus Oreohelix; species Oreohelix idahoensis. Next base: position 379,860 of record JAMPIV010009306.1, on the reverse strand, counting down.
TGGAATGGAAGAATAAAGATAATAATGTCTTATTGATAGCTTCCGAGTTTGAAGAAAACTGCCTCTCCTCGGAAAATAGTGTACTAGAAATTACTTAAAAGAGAATTCTGGTACCTAAACAAGATATTTTCTGGACGATAAATTCTTCCTCAGGAATCCTACAAAAGGACTGTGTAAAGCACATAAGGTTGAGAAAGAGATTTGGTGTCCAGCCACATTTAAAATATCCCGACCCAATAGAAGTTAATTTAATTATGGCTGAGCCCCCAGGGTGTAGATTTATATTTAAAACAAAATACAACCCAAATAAAGTTAACAAGAAAAATAACAACAGACTCTGTTATGTTAAATTGGATAAAAGGGTATAGAATCTTTCATTTCTTTATATACATATAAATATGAAAAAAAGTTTAGCTCTACTGTTTATAAAAAAAAATCAACTAGTGTGGTCATCACTTGGACCAGAGATCTTTTCTATGGTAGTGTTGCTGGTAGGGATTTATACTCATCTCCTCAAGGACTGTAGTAGCTGCGGAGATGATTTTGGTTCGGACTCTCTTGGTTTGGTCTGCCCCAGCAGGTTGGTCTCATAACAGTTAATGGGTTCAGAGGGTGTCAGAGTTTGCTTCCCTGGACTCAGTGCACATCAAAGATAAGGATGGGGTAAGTCACCTCTGCTGAATACCTCTTCTGTTTATGGGATGTGTGGTATGGAATGGGTTACTGGTTGATAGGATATGGTTGGGTATGATAACCTATTTGATAGGGTATGGTGGGTAAGGGTAATCTTTGGTACCATGGACTTGTACCCTGGATTGTACCCTGGACCTGGTTTAGGTATCTGGTAACCGCAACCTGATTTAGTACTGTAACCGCAACCTGAGTTTTTGCTTTGTAACCGCAACCTGGGTTAGTACCTCGTAACCGCAACCTGGGTGGACTGGAAACAATTGAAATCCCATTAGTGGTTTCAAGAGCAGTCATCTCCTAAGTCTGATGGCCGGTAAGCGTCCATCAGAAATTAAATTAACACAAGGTTAACTACCATTTTAGTAACTGTGTTATCTATTAGATATGAACTACCACTTCTTAACTGACATTATAGTGTATCTTGAGTTCTCAGTCTCTATCTGGCTGTCTGCTTATTTACAGCAGTGGTTTTCCCCATGTGGCAATGAGTTTCACAAACTGTGAGGTAGGGGCTGGGGTCATCAAATGGTTGAGAACCACTGGTTCACCTAGTGCCCATAGAGCAGTATTTTAATTCCGGGGTCACTGTCAACAATGGTTTGAGAACCACCGGGTAATAGTTTCCTTTGCTGCTTTAACTTGGTGGGGTGTCATTGCTGCCAAGGTCTGAGAACCAATGATTTACATTCTTGCTTACTCGAGCAGTAAATCATTTGAAGGGTCGTCATGGTCTCAAGGCTTGAGAACTGCTGACTTACATTTTGTCAGTCAAGTGGTAAATTCATTAAATAGCTAAATAATTGTAAACATTCTTAAAGTCCTGGTTCCTGTAGAAAATAACATTCATATAACGATAATAAAATAGTTCTTCAATCATCAAACATGGTATGTGCATAAGATTGCATTAAATACATATAATGAACCTTCCATAATGAAAAACACATTAATGTCCCTTATGTGACAAAGTGAGAAGAAGTGATTGAGAACACTGTTATCAAGTTTGTAGTCTTGGCAGAGAACACAGAAGCCTTATAAGAAATAGAAAATAGAAGAACCACTAATACACTTCTATTTTGCTTGGATCAATATGCAAATCTCAAAGTAACAACAATAATGTACATCAATTGTTTTAACCCTGTCTTATTTCTGCCAGGCTGTGAGATAAAGATCAGGAGTTAATTAGGTTTAGGAACTTTGCAAACTCATACATTAGTTTGAGTGATCTGTAAAGATGCAAATAACAGTTATTGTCACTGAAAATGAAATGCATTTAAACTTTAACAAAAAGTTACTGCAATAGCAAGCTGTTGATAAACATATGATTATTCATGTTATAAAATCAGCAGTATTAGATCTACTTACTTCGCTCAACGAATTCACTAAGGATATTTTGCAACAAGTGCAAAGTAGCCTCGACAGAGGCCCATACAATCACATCTGCTTCCAACGATGGTTACAAGAAGAATGCAGAAAATTCCCTCCAATATTCCAGGATCTGTTCCGGGCAGGGGTGGGTTGTGTGCAAATTCTGTTCTGGTCCCAGGGGTATAAAGTTACCTTCATTTCAACTCGCACTAGCGTCCATCGTTTCCGGCTGTTTTACATGCGTCCAGTTCGTGAACAACAAAGACGGTCGACTTCCTGTTCGAATCGTTGTACCGTGTTCCACCTTCGACTTTTGCTGGCGAAGTGAATAATTTATTACCTTTTGCCGTGAGAATTCAGCTAGTGAAATACTGTTAAATCTAAGACTAGCGAGAGAGAGAGAGAGACTTTAGGTTTCTTGTCAAATGATAGGAGAAATTCGTAGAGGGAAAAAATAATAGACAGAAGAAAGAAGTCGGGGAGAGTCGTTCCACGACATAAGCCCCCTTTTGAAAGTTCGGCCAACGGCCAACTAAGTTCGAGCCGACTCTTCTCTTATGTCGGACACTACATTCATGTATCGTGTCCTCCATTTTTCAATCCAAATATTTCCTCTTTTTCCTCTGTCGAATGGTATGCCTGTAATCCACAGATGGCTATCCGTTTCCTCTTCAAGAAGTAGTTGAGGCGGGTTGAGCAAGCCTGCTCGCAAAAATATACCTCTCTTCTTTTCTCCCTTCTGGATCCTCCATTGAAGCTTGCCTCCTGGCAAAGAGCTTGCCCTAAAGCCTACACTCTGCTTACAATTGGATCTATAGCAAATAGTTTTGCGTGATGAGGTTGCCAGCCTCATACACAACCTTATTTTAGTCATATTGCTTGACCTGTCTAAGGACACATACCTATCTACCCAGGTATGAGAGCGTGTATGATCTTCTATCCCTGTTTCTCCAGTGACAGAGAAAGATAAGTCTACCAGTTGTTCCTGTCCACCAGGTACCAAGGAAATTTGGACCTTCTTCACTTTCTGATCCCAGAGAGTGGGTGAGGTTATCGGAATTGACTGAAGACTAAGTGCTTGAGGCTCATGTTCCTCTTTAGCCATTTCTCCCGTGTTAAAGGAAGATATTCCTGAAACATATTTCCTCCCACCAGGTACCAAGGAAATTTGGACCCGCTTCACTTTCTGATCCCAGAGAGTGGGTGAGGTTATCGGAACTGAGTGAAGTCTTAGTGCTTGAGGATCCTGTTCCTCTACAGCTGCTTCTCCCATGTTAAAGGAAGATATTTCTGAAACATGTTTCATCCCACCAGGTACCAAGAAACTCTGGCCCGGCTTCACTTTCTGCACGCAGATAGTGGGTGAGACTATCAAAACTTGTTCAGAATTAAGTGCACTGGGGTGGTCAATCCCTTTGCACTCTTCCAACTTTTCAGTGAAAATGTTGGAAGATGAGTTAGGCATTGGAGTCTCCATAACCTGTTCAGTCACGCCATCTCTGGATCGTGCTGAGTCTCCTAAGATGATGTATTTCCCTCCTTGAGGTATCGGGTAAATTCGTTCATCTAATATTGCGGCCTTTACTTTGCCGTTTACAAAGTTCGACCTAACTTCTACATAAGCTAAAGGCAAAATCATCCTTCTGTTGATTATCATGGGTGCTGTTACCTCAACATCCTCTTCGGTGACTTGATCAAGGTCGATAACAGAGGCTGAGACAAGGGCATCACACCCAAGACCTTGATAATACAAACAGGTGATTTCTTCTCCATTTACTGTGGCAGTCTCCACATTTTGAGAATCCCTGTATCCATTCCGGGCTTTCGTCAAGTTCCCATCCATGGTAGGGACCTTAGCTTTGTATGAAGTCTGTGGGATTGGGTCTCGGCGCATACAGTCTAACTGATGTAAGTTGGCCGACAGGTGATGTTCAAGAACATCCCTTCCCTTCCCATAGGGTTGCGTAATCCTTTTCCGTTGAGTGATCCTATTTGGTTGAGCAATCCTATTTACCAGGTTATTGGTGCGGTTGTTTTCGATATGCCTGTTGTGAGTTTCTGCTGAGGATGAGGAAGGTCTCTTCAGATTATTAGCACCGCTGTGCTCAATCTTGTTTTCAGGATGGTCTAGAAGTCTCTGTTTAGACATCCGTACCTCTGCTCTGTCTGAGCCTGAATTCTGAGACATAGACTTGGCTTCATGTGGTGCAGTTATCTTTACCACTGAAGATGGTGATGCAACTGGCAAAGGAGTGGAATGATGAGTATTCCTAGATTCAAGTTTATCCCTGGATTCCATATTTGTAGGTTGAAACTTAGTTTCCAGTTCTTCCTTACACTGGAGGGATTTTTCTTGTCTTTGTCTCTCATGTTCTACATTCTCTTCCGTGTATTTTGCTCTCCATTTCTTCCTTTCTGCTTCTCTCATCCTGCATTTTTCCATCTTTTGTGAAACAAAAGTATCCAGTTCTTCTCCGGAGAGTTCACACTCAATGGCTAACTCTGTCCAGAATGTTCTCCACTCATTCAACTCTACAGATTCCTCCATTATATCCGTAGTGGTTCGTTGAGCGAGTATGAGATCTCTAACTCACAAACAATAATTAAGGCAAAAATACTTTCTATAGTCTTAACTATACTAAAGTATTACAAAACCATATATTAAATCAAACCAGCATTTATAACCATCAAATTAAAAATTAGTTAACAATAGGTAACTAATTTCCAGCAGTACCACCAAGAAGAGTTCTCATAACACAACTTAAAATCTGTGTTTCTTGCAAAAATTTATATGTATTTTAGTCTAGGGTAATTTATATGTCCCCTCTTTAATCTAATCCTAGACTTGGACACCAATAAGTGACAAGTACCTACAGCAGTAGTGGTCTAGGAAAGATAAAGAGTTTTCATATCTCAGACAAGTGTCTAAATATGAAATAAGAGTTATCCCGGTGTCGCGAGGTGTTTTGAGGAGATAGGACAGCTTGGATGGAATGGAAGAATAAAGATAATAATGTCTTATTGATAGCTTCCGAGTTTGAAGAAAACTGCCTCTCCTCGGGAAATAGTGTACTAGAAATTACTTAAAAGAGAATTCTGGTACCTAAACAGGATATTTTCTGGACGATAAATTCTTCCTCAGGAATCCTACAAAAGGACTGTGTAAAGCACATAAGGTTGAGAAAGAGATTTGGTGTCCAGCCACATTTAAAATATCCCGACCCAATAGAAGTTAATTTAATTATGGCTGAGCCCCCAGGGTGTAGATTTATATTTAAAACAAAATACAACCCAAATAAAGTTAACAAGAAAAATAACAACAGACTCTGTTATGTTAAATTGGATAAAAGGGTATAGAATCTTTCATTTCTTTATATACATATAAATATGAAAAATAGTTTAGCTCTACTGTTTATTAAAAAAAAATCAACTAGTGTGGTCATCACTTGGACCAGAGATCTTTTCTATGGTAGTGTTGCTGGTAGGGATTTATACTCATCTCCTCAAGGACTGTAGTAGCTGCGGAGATGATTTTGGTTCGGACTCTCTTGGTTTGGTCTGCCCCAGCAGGTTGGTCTCATAACAGTTAATGGGTTCAGAGGGTGTCAGAGTTTGCTTCCCTGGACTCAGTGCACATCAAAGATAAGGATGGGGTAAGTCACCTCTGCTGAATACCTCTTCTGTTTATGGGATGTGTGGTATGGAATGGGTTACTGGTTGATAGGATATGGTTGGGTATGATAACCTATTTGATAGGGTATGGTGGGTAAGGGTAATCTTTGGTACCATGGACTTGTACCCTGGATTGTACCCTGGACCTGGTTTAGGTATCTGGTAACCGCAACCTGATTTAGTACTGTAACCGCAACCTGAGTTTTTGCTTTGTAACCGCAACCTGGGTTAGTACCTCGTAACCGCAACCTGGGTGGACTGGAAACAATTGAAATCCCATTAGTGGTTTCAAGAGCAGTCATCTCCTAAGTCTGATGGCCGGTAAGCGTCCATCAGAAATTAAATTAACACAAGGTTAACTACTATTTAGTAACTGTGTTATCTATTAGATATGAACTACCACTTCTTAACTGACATTATAGTGTATCTTGAGTTCTCAGTCTCTATCTGGCTGTCTGCTTATTTACAGCAGTGGTTTTCCCCATGTGGCAATGAGTTTCACAAACCGTGAGGTAGGGGCTGGGGTCATCAAATGGTTGAGAACCACTGGTTCACCTAGTGCCCATAGAGCAGTATTTTAATTCCGGGGTCACTGTCAACAATGGTTTGAGAATCACCGGGTAATAGTTTCCTTTGCTGCTTTAACTTGGTGGGGTGTCATTGCTGCCAAGGTCTGAGAACCAATGATTTACATTCTTGCTTACTCGAGCAGTAAATCATTTGAAGGGTCGTCATGGTCTCAAGGCTTGAGAACTGCTGACTTACATTTTGTCAGTCAAGTGGTAAATTCATTAAATAGCTAAATAATTGTAAACATTCTTAAAGTCCTGGTTCCTGTAGAAAATAACATTCATATAACGATAATAAAATAGTTCTTCAATCATCAAACATGGTATGTGCATAAGATTGCATTAAATACATATAATGAACCTTCCATAATGAAAAACACATTAATGTCCCTTATGTGACAAAGTGAGAAGAAGTGATTGAGAACACTGTTATCAAGTTTGTAGTCTTGGCAGAGAATACAGAAGCCTTATAAGAAATAGAAAATAGAAGAACCACTAATACACTTCTATTTTGCTTGGATCAATATGCAAATCTCAAAGTAACAACAATAATGTACATCAATTGTTTTTAAACCCTGTCTTATTTCTGCCAGGCTGTGAGATAAAGATCAGGAGTTAATTAGGTTTAGGAACTTTGCAAACTCATACATTAGTTTGAGTGATCTGTAAAGATGCAAATAACAGTTATTGTCACTGAAAATGAAATGCATTTAAACTTTAACAAAAAGTTACTGCAATAGCAAGCTGTTGATAAACATATGATTATTCATGTTATAAAATCAGCAGTATTAGATCTACTTACTTCGCTCAACGAATTCACTAAGGATATTTTGCAACAAGTGCAAAGTAGCCTCGACAGAGGCCCATACAATCACATCTGCTTCCAACGATGGTTACAAGAAGAATGCAGAAAATTCCCTCCAATATTCCAGGATCTGTTCCGGGCAGGGGTGGGTTGTGTGCAAATTCTGTTCTGGTCCCAGGGGTATAAAGTTACCTTCATTTCAACTCGCACTAGCGTCCATCGTTTCCGGCTGTTTTACATGCGTCCAGTTCGTGAACAACAAAGACGGTCGACTTCCTGTTCGAATCGTTGTACCGTGTTCCACCTTCGACTTTTGCTGGCGAAGTGAATAATTTATTACCTTTTGCCGTGAGAATTCAGCTAGTGAAATACTGTTAAATCTAAGACTAGCGAGAGAGAGAGAGAGACTTTAGGTTTCTTGTCAAATGATAGGAGAAATTCGTAGAGGGAAAAAATAATAGACAGAAGAAAGAAGTCGGGGAGAGTCGTTCCACGACACCTGGCATACATAGACGATATCCTGATACATACCGCAGGCACGATGGAAGACACCTCCGCAAAGTTGAAACAGTTTTTGATAGACTCAGACATCACCAAATAAAGTTAAAACTGTCCAAGTGTGAATTTCTAAAGACAGAAACCAAATATTTAGGCTTTGTTATCAATAGAGATGGCATCAGACCTGATGAAGATAAAGTCAAAGCCATAAGAGAAATGCCTAGCCCCAAGACGGTCAGACAAACACGCTCCTTTATCGGTTCCGTAAGATACTATAGATGCCATATCTTACATTTCTCACAAGCAGCTGAGCCATTAATAGCCCTTACCCGCAAGTATGCACGATTTAGATGGACAGAAGAGTGCCAGAAATCGTTTGAATATCTAAAAAATGCCCTAACCGCCATTCCGCTTCTGGGACATCCAGACATTTCTCAGCCCATGATACTATACACCGATGCCTCGAATAACGCAATTGGTGCGTGTTTGGTACAACCAGTACTAGAAGATGAAACACCCATACTACCAGACATCCCCAATGTGAAACCCATTGCATTCTTATCCCACGCATTGTCAAAGTCACAGAAACGATGGACCACCATTGAGAAAGAAGCATACGCCATTCACTATGCAGTACAGAAATTAGACTTTTATGTGAGAGGGACGAAACTCACTATCAGAACTGATCACCAGCCTTTGGTTAACTGGCTCACCAAAACACAGGAACAGCCTAAGAAGTTACAGACATGGGCAATGAATTTACAGTCCTATGACACCACTATCGAACATATCCCTGGCAGATTGAACATCTGTGCAGATCTCCTATCCAGAATCAAATATGATGATGAAACCGAAGTGAAAACAATTAGAGTTAAAAATGATGGCACATCCTCAGAGATTGACGATAATGCTAAAGAAATTACCGAAATTACTTCACCAGGTCGAAGAAGTACCTCAGATTCTGCCACACAAGTAGAAGAAGAAAGTCAAGATATGTTTGACATGAGAGTAGAACAAGCGAAAGATGCAGAAATTGTTAAGCTGCTCACATAAGTGAAGGAAAACCCAACAAAAAGTAAAGATTTTACAGTACACCCAACGGATGGAGTTCTATACTATATTGATAGTAAACAAGAAGGGACACTAAGAAAAGTCATTCCAGCACATCTAGTCCCAGAAGTATTGCTACAGTTTCATGATAACAACGGGCACATGGGAAGAGACAAAACAATTGATGTCATAAAGAAAAGGTATTATTGGCAAACTTTCTACAAAGACATTACAGAATATGTAGCCACCTGTAGAACATGTAAATTAAGAAACACGAAGCCACATTTAATTCCCCTTCAAGAAATGCAACCTTCCCATTATCCCATGCAAACAGTAAGCATTGACTTATCAGGTCCTTACCCACTCACCCAATCAGGCAACAAATACCTCCTGCACATAGTTGACCAATACTCTGTTTGGCCAGAAAGTTACCCACTCAGTGATGCCACATCGCAGTCCATCACGCAAATTTTTTTACAAGAATTCATTCCCAGGCATGGCTGTCCAAAACGAATTATTTCGGACAACGGTAAACAGTTTATCGGTAACCCATTTAAAGCCACCTTACACCAGCTGAATATTGAGCATACTACTACAAGTTATTATTGCCCAAATGCAAATGGCAGAAATCAGCGCATGCATGCCACCCTACATGATATTATTAGCAAATATATCAAGGGGAACCACCAATACTGGGACCTATACATTAACCAAGCTCTTGAAGCCATCCGAGTAAACGCGAACGATACCACAGGAATGTCACCATTTTCCATGCTATACGGAAGAGAACCAAATTTTCCGTTAGACAACCTACTTCGCCCACAACGAAAATACATGGGAGAAGACCCCATCGAAATAATCCTTCAAAAAAAGTACAAAGCTCACCAGATTGCACAACGAAATACGCAGAAGGCATTTCACAAGAAACAGAAACAACATGATAAATCAGCCAAGCTACCAACGTACAAAATAGGAGACAGAGTATACTACAAGAAACATGTACGCAGTTCAAAATTCGACGACCGATGGTTAGATGGCTACAAAATGATGAAACAAACTACGCCTGTAAACTTCATTATCTTCTTGCTTCTTTTACTTGGTGATAAACAACCTTCTGTCTACTATTGTCAACATTGACAGTAGACAACCCCTTGATGCCTAAAACAACATCCACTAAACCATCCACTCTTCTTCCAAGTTCAGTAATTTCAGCAATATTTAGAGAGATATCCTCGCTTAGTTTCTTATTTAAGTTATCACATGCCATAACTTTATATCTCTCTTCTGTGAGTAATTTCTCAATATCAGTCATTTTCCTTTTGTGCACCGTCAACTCTTCTAATCTTTCCCTATCATCCTTTTCTTTATTAGCCCTCAACTGCGCTAAGTCCATCTGAAGTTCCTCAGTGTCACTATTCTGGCCATTCCCAAGCTCATTATCCTTCTCGGGAGGTACAAAATACTTTTCTTTAAGTCGGTGACTAACAATCACATTGTCACTCAATAACTCAGTAAGTGTTTCATTACATAAGTCTTCACATTTCTTGGCCTGAACTTTTAATTTCCCATATATATCTGTCTTTTCTTGCACTTTTCGAGTGAGATTACCTATTACGCTATTCATATGTTCTATCTGAACTTCCAAGTCTTTTACTCTACTGCATTCTGAGTCTAATGCTGTTTTCACACTAGAAAGCCCCAAGTTTGATTTATGCAAATCACTTGTGAGTTTAGACACTGTTTCTTGTAATCTATTCTTTTCAGGACTATTTTGCAAAACATTTGCCCTTTCCTGCAGAGCAATCTGTTTGTTTTTCTTCATCCGCTCCTCCTCCTCTAATTCCTTTTTGTTATCAACCTGCATGTCATTGTGGATTATATTGTGTAAAACCTCATGCATAAAATTGTGTCTAGCCTCAGTATAATTGCACACAAACGGACGCAGGTATTCTAACACATCCGCCAAATCTCTAGCCATCAATTGAGGACCTGACCAAAAGTTATCGTTAGCAAAAACCGACAAGGCTTCTACCACATTAAACAAAAAACCATCCAGCACGTATTTCTCAAGTGCTGGGCCTTGTAATCCATCACAATATTTACCTTCTTCATATAAATAATTCAACACCGGCGTCATATTGTCTGGAGCCATATCACAATCCATGTTAATTCAATCACCGAGTGTAAACTTGTATTGAACACTGATAATTATAGAAGCGTATGTCCCTTTGAGTTTATAAAATTACCTTTACACCTCAGATAACACTGACAAACAACATTTTTCTTTCTTATATAAGAATAAGTGTTCTTAGGTCAGTTTCTTGCGCTGATTTCAAATCTGAAATCATTTTATCTCTATCACGTCGGGTTCTTAAGATATTTGTGAATAAATATATTTCTGGGAAACCGTTATTTGCTCCGTTTCATTTTTACTATATAACTTATTAAAAATTAATAAAAAGCAACATAATTCTACTTTTTATACTGCTAAAAGATGCATGACATATGTTACGCGATTTTCAAATAGTTACTGTATTTTGAAATAATTCTGAGCAAAATATGGCTTCTAGAAGTTGTAGAAATTCGGCTGATCTGTTCTGTTACGTGTGCGGATATTTTACCGATCGTGTTGACCAGAAAAACTTTACACCATTACTAAAGAAAGCATATGAACTTTATTTCGATTCGAAAGTTGATGATGCAAATAAATCTTGGTAGCCAAATGCAGTCTGTTCGATACATTGGCAGGTTGGTTACGAAAATCGCCGAAGCATAAGTCGATGCCTTTTGGAGTGCCAGTAATATGGCATGAACATACAAATCACACTACTGATTGTACTTCTGCTTGACAAATATCCATGGTTTCACTTTTAAAACTAGAAAGTCTGTGGTTTATTCAAATATTAAATTGGTTTCGAAACCAGTGCCTCATGATCCAATCACGTGTCCGATCCAAGTACCACCAGAACATAATCCGTTGGACGTGAATGAACCATCAGAAAGTGATAGTTTACCTGCATTATAAACGAATTTTGACTCAGATTACATACCGGTGAATGATGGTGTTTACTTAATTAACCATTCAGGACTTTCAGATCTAATACGTGATCTCGCTCTTACCAAAGGACAAGCGTAATTACTCGATTCGCGACTCAAAGAATGGAATCTTTTAGCGCCCAATACTCCGATATCTAAATTTCGTCATAGACACAGAGAACTTGTTCAATACTTTGAAATGGATGATGACATTTGCTATTGCAAAGATGTAAACGGTCATGAGCACATAGTCAACGAATGGCGATTTTTCATCGATTCTTCCAAGACTAGTCTAAAAGCCGTGTTATTGCATAACAGAAATTTATTTTCATCAATTCCAGTCACCTACTCTGTTCATATGAAAGAAACTTATGACAATATGGCTATACGTTTGGAAAAAATAAAGTACAATGACTACCAATGGCGGATTTGTGGAGACCTAAGGTCATTGCAATTCTCACGGGCATGCAGACTGGGTATACTAAATTTTGTTGCTTCCGATGTGAATGGGACAGCCGCAACAGACAGGAACATTATGCAAGAAAGGTGTGGCCTATCCGGGATCGTATGCAGCTCGGGCATAAAAATGTAATACACGAGCCATTAGTTAACAAAGACAGCTTCATTTTACCACTGTTACATATAAAGTTGGGGCTCATGAAGAATTTTGTAAAAGCGTTAGATAAAACGAGCAAAGCTTTCACTTATCTTCGAGAAAAGATTCCGCAATTTAACGATGCAAAGATAAAGGAAGGTATCTTTGTAGAACCTCAGATTAGGAAAGTTAATGCAGACAAACAATTCGAGAACTTGTTACATGGTAGTGAACTTCGCGCATGGATGGCATTCAAATCGATCGTCGATAACTTTCTGGGAAATCACAAATCTGTTGACTATGTTGCATATTGTTAAGCAGTGCATAGATGCATACAGAATTATGGGCTGTAACATGTCCCTCAAAATCCATTTGCTCGATTCACATCTTGACTTTTTCCCTGACAACCTTGGCGAAGTCAGCGATGAACATGGAGAACGATTCCATCAAGATATCGCCGTAATGGAGTCACGTTATCAAGGACGGTGGAGTGTGACCATGCTTGCCGATTATTGTTGGATGCTTCATCGCGATGTACGCCATGCCATTCACCGACGAAAGTCGACTGCAAAGAAATTCAAGCCTACATAACTGTTATACTTCTTGTACGAATGATGTTGTAATACTGTATGCGTTGTTAAAAAAACTTCAATTGCGTATTTCTAGAGATCCCGACCTGATAGAGAAAAACGGTTTGCAGATTTAAAAACAGCGCATTAAAATTGACCAGAAAAACATAGAAATGTTAGAGAAAGAAAAAAAAAGTTTTTTTTTGTTAGTCAGTGTAATTAATATCTTTTCAAGATATCCAAAAATTTACGCTAATAAAGTAACATACGTTCTTGTGCATAGACCTTTTCAATTCTCAATTATTATGCACTAAATCCTATACTAAACAGTTAATAGATTACATAATGCGTGATATGAGAAGACTTGATAGCATACATACATAAACAGAGTTTCCACAACAACAAAAAACCACTTATCTTGCAAATAGCAAAAAGTCCCTTCTTTTCCCGTTACAACCGATGGGCATCAGATGACACACCATAAGCAGACTCCCGTGTCAACTCTCACTCCAGATTGACACAGTATGCTATGTTGTCGTACACAGCACCGGAAACTGGAAACTGGAAACTGGAAACAGTATGCTATGTGATCATACACAGCACAGGAAACTGGAAACAGTACAAGTTATCCACTTGTTCCCCCTGTCGTCGCGAAGGTACACTGTCTGTCACTCTTGTTGAAAAGAGTTACCTGATATTTCGAACTTGCATATAAAACTGGAACATACTGTAACTCTCATAATGCAGATATCGCTGATGATGACGAATCAGGACAGGTCGTCATAACCATGTCAAAGTTTACTTGAAAATTTCACTCTGAAACGTAGAACTGGACACGCTGCAGGAACGTCATAGAGAGGCATGTAAACATTACACACATCCCCGTGTCACCGATAACAGGTCATGAGCGACACAAAACTGTCTGTCAATAACAGAGGCGTTGCCGATTACAGGTCACTATCGACACAAAAAGTGTAGAAGATTCGCCTTTGTTTCTTAATACAAGCCACGCCCACACAGGGCTATTCATTGCTCTTATAACTCGAATTCGTGGTCATTACGCCAGATAAACTGGGCACCAAATGATAAATCCGCTCTTTTTAGAACTGGCCACTGATAAAGTCTATCCCAGGGTAATTGGTACTGTTAAAGTATGGTTGGTAAGAGTATATCTCTGTTGAAGTGATTAGACTGTTGTAGTACATGCGCCCACACAGAGCAGACGATAAATGTTAAAATTTCTTAGTAGTAAGGCCACTGTGTATCATGACGCGAATGTTGTAGGAATACGATCCAAAATAACTGGAAACCACCAACTGAAACCTACTGAAACCTATTATATCCAGTTTCAGATGAGAGAACCCCTTAGTCCAAACGCCATACATAGGGCAGATGATAAGAGGGTTAAGCAACGTGTCACTGTGTATAAAGTCTGTGGTGAGTGGTATGGAGGGTACAGTCACTCACACTGTACTGTCAAGCATAGACCAACGAATCAGACTGGTGTTCATTTCTAATTGACAGCACATAATTTTATTCACACAGTAACATCAATCAGGTACGATACACTACACAGGTACAACAGCATACAAAATCAAATAATAATCAATTGCGCAGAATGGCATAACTATCCAGTATGATGTAAACCCTGTTTACATCACAGTTCTAATGTTACATCAGTAAATCCACCAGAACGACTGCTGACAATCGCAGTACTAATAGTTATTTGGCCTCAAAAATACATTACGTTTTAGCGCTAGTTAATCCATCAAGAAGACTGCTTTCAATCGCAGTACTGATAGTTATAAGGCCTCCAAATATATTACGTCTTAGCGCTAGTTAATCCATCAAGAAGACTGCTTTCAATCGCAGTACTGATAGTTATAAGGCCTCCAAATATATTACGTCTTAGCGCTAGTTAATCCATCAAGAAGACTGCTTTCAATCGCAGTACTGATAGTTATAAGACCTCCAAATACATTACATCTTAGCGATTCCTCATAAGACTGCACACCCGGCAGTTTGCAATAATCTCGCCTACTCTTCAAGACCTTAGGAACATCTCATTAAATAATGTTCTCTTATCTGCAGATAATCACTCATAAATAGGCAAATAATAGGCAATGTTGCCTGTACCGAAATCCACAGGTACACCTAAATAATCAACATCTTTCCCGAACACTACCCTGGGAACACACACAAGACACAGGGCTGACTATCCAGTCAACGCCCAAACTTAGACTCCTCTCAGACTGCCACGGGAACACACATCTCCCGCTCAAACAGTCACCGGACTCGGCTGTTCACGGACTAGCCGTGAGCTATTCACAGCCGGCAGAAACCAGTACAGAATAACTGACTGACTAGCGCTCATGACGCTTTCTGTACACTCTGTTTTCTAACATATAAATGTTTAAACATCTCACAATTAAACAAGCCAACAAGTGCCACAACCCTGAATTCACACTGTACAATCAGCATAGTACGGATCACTTCCCTTTTGACCTTAACATGCATGCAGTGTTGGATTGAGCAATCGAGGTAAATACAGGAATACGACTGGGATGCCAATTATCAACAACTTTATTTTTAACTGTCATAAACTTGGTGATGCGCCGGACAGCTGAGGTCAGTGCAAGAGGAACTAGATGGACAACGTTTTCTACACTGGAAGATCTGGAATATGCAGATGACATTGCACTACTCGCACATTTACATCAACACATACAACAAAAAATCCAGATAGACTAAATAAGTATAGCCAGCGGGTGGGTCTGAACATCAGTATAAAGAAGACAGAGGTCATGACACTCAATGTGGGCAGGCCAGAGCTCATAACAATAAGGAACCAGAAGCTGAAACAGACGGACACATTTACATACCTATGATGCATAGTAACACCAGACGGCGGAACAAGCAAAGACATCAAGCACAGACTGACTAAGGGGGACAACAGCCTTTGCTAGTCCAAACAACATCTGGAAGTCCTGTCAGTACAGTACAAACACCAAATTAAGATTATATGAGAACTGTGTACTTTATGTGCCTCTCTGTGGTGCGGAATGCTGGAGAGTAACAGGGAAAGAAATGTCGAAACTGTCCTATTTTCACACAATCTGCCTAGAAAAAATTCTCCGAATCTTTTGGCCGAATACTATCATTAACCAAGAACTATTCTCCCAGAGTAACCAAGAGGACATGCACACCATCATAGCTGGCAGACGCTTGAGTTGGGTTGGCCACGTCCTCAGAGGAGACCTCAATGCCATCACAAAACAGCAATGCTATGGACCCCCGAAGGAAAGCGAAAAAGAGGCCGACGAAAAACAGCTTGGCGGAGAACTGCGGAGGCTGAGATGCAAAGAATGAACCAGAGCTGGTGCACTGTACGAATTTGGTGCCGACCGAACACAGTGGAAGCAGTTTGTAGCTGGCGTACAAGACGCCACATGTCGTGATGGACACTGACTTGTTTGACAGTCGATGGCTAAGGATCAAAGAAGAAGAAGGTTAATCACAAATCATCCATTTGTGCAAATGTTTTTTTTTTCGGTAAAAATAACGTGATTGACTAGAATTTTAAATTTGCATTCTTTAATTACAACAGATCTATATTTTTAATCATTTAAACGCTCATAGATCAATATTTCTCAGGGAAAGCTAAATTTGCTTTCTTTACTTTGTGTGAAAGTGGACATGCTTCATCGTATCGATTTTCTAAACATAATCAAAGATTTTTTTAAATAAACAACTATTTTAAATATTTCTCTATGATTTTCTGATGTTTGCATAGATTTATAAATTGATTTTGTTACATATTATTCTATATCACTAAAAATTGTTATCTGAAATCCATTTTTTTTCTAGTTTTACCTTTTAGAATATTGGAGGCCCCAAAATACCTTAGTAACCTAGGGTCTCCGGAGTTCTTCCAGCCATGACTGTGATGATATTGTTTTGTATTTTTGAAAAGTTCAGCCCTCTGTCTTTAGTATTAACAGACTGTCAAAGTTTAAAATAAAAACATGACAAGGTATTTGGTGGCTCATTTAATATGATACAAAAATATCAAACTGACAATGTCTTGGCCGGTTACTTGCAAAGAAATCCTAATAAACAAGATTTGTCTGACCTATATATTATTATCATTATTTTCTGTTGTTGTTCTTGTGGAGCCTGCACCAAACAGTCACATGACTTTTGTAGTGGTATTTTTCTATTGTAATTAGTTTTACATGATGATGTTGTCAGCCACATGTACCACCTAAAATTAGTCACCTTGTACGAATTGTCTGAGCATAACGTTCACTCAAGTACAGGGTAATGAGGACTATTTCCGTAGTTTCTCGAAAAGCCAGTGTTAATATTTCTAATAAAGTCAACAATGCACCATGACATTAATGAAGAGTGTGCTGTTTCCGTATTTTCCCGAAAACGTTACGCGATTGTTTCACTGGTTACAAACTTTTATTAACAAAAAATTAGAAATGTGGGGATATTTATCGTGTGGGTGTCCATGATGCCAGAATGTTAACTATATTCTAGGTCATTTATTGGAGAATTTATTTAACTATGTGATTATGGGCAGAAGAAAATGGAACGAATAAATAGGACTAACGTCACAAACAGGTTAATTAATGTGTCATAAAGAAAACATTATTTGGTACATAACAATATTTTTTTAGTATAAGAAATTTTAAAACATGTTTATCCAATTACATTAAAGCGAAGTGTTATACCCCTTGATTCTTTGTCTCGTCAACCAACAGTTTTGTTCTTGGTACAGTTTCTGAAAGCGACAACCCCACGTCATTTTCAGACTCCACTTTTTTTTTTTCTTTCTTCGGAGTAGATTAAGAACTTGCCAACGAAAGCCGCTGCCTGAGGAAACTGAAGGAAACACACAAAGTCAGAGAGGGAACTTTTAAATTAACGACACCCCAGACGCAAGAGGCCGATTCAAGTCTCTTTTATTCATCTGAGCAAAACGTCTGTGAGCCAATATTGGCATTCGTTATAATTTTACATTTTGTATTTCTAACATGTGAACTAACATATATACATATATATTACCATGTGAATTTTAATGTGTGAAAAAGTGCAAGGAATGTCCCAGTCATTTGAGGCTGGCAACCTCAGTATCTAGAATGATTATTCATGAACCACCACTGCACGGGATGGTGATTGCTTTATTGCTAGTCTCGTAAAGAGAACTAAAAGCATAAAGTAGTCCCGAGTTACATAGGGAGGAAAAGATGAAAGAAATGATGTACATTCTAAGTATAATACTTACAGTTTCCAATCAGTGTAAATGTAAATGAAAACATATACACTTTAAAATTTATAGAAGTTTCAAACTGTTCACATCACTGTAAACATACATGAAAACATATTCAATTTATATTGTGAACACTTTTCAATCAGTGGAAATGTAAATGTAAACATATTCTATCTGTACTATAAACCTTTTCATTTAAATGTAATGTGAAGCTAAAGCTATTCAATTTAAACGTAAAAGAAAGTTGTATCTGCCAAGAGTAATCTTGTGCAAAGATAGACACCTTTGAAGCTATATTAGATACTCTTGAGTTTTGGCCACTGTTTGACCACTACTGCAAAGCAGTAGAGGCAATACCGTCACAAGAATGTTCTACAGACGAGGGTAGCGGGGAAAAAGACCATTACAAATTGAGACACTAACTCGCGGTTGGATTGGGATGGAAGTGCTAAAATAAACCACTTCTGATTGGAAATTGTATATAATAGACAGAAAGAAAACTCGACTATAGTACTAGAAACCACGAGTCTTATGAACCTAGATACAAACTAACATTGGGATTATAATTAAAGTAATACCACGATCACCTAGAAGACGGCCTGTTAAATCCCGTGGCCCGACATTCGGGGTAAGTTGTAATGTATACATTTATCACTTTGCTTTTTTTACATTAAACATGTGTAAATTGCTTGTGGGTGTACAGGTTCATCTGAGGCTAAATCAGCTGGAGTTAAGGAAGACCACACTATCGGTAGAAACAAGAGGAAACAAAAAACACACATGCATCTTCATTTCAGCTAGAAGTACTTTTAACAACACGTCGGCACACTAGAAATAATAGATATAGAGGTAAAATCATTATACTTAGAAAATATAAATAAATAAGTATGTGGCTTGAATAAGCAGCAACACACGAATAAACATAAGACATGACGACCAGGCAGTCAACAAACAGTCATAGAAATATACCTTTTCATGGCTAATATAACCCTCCCCCCCCCCCCCTCCACCCCACACACAAATAAATAAAACAAGGACATAGAAAACAATTGACCTGTCAAAATGTTATAAAAATGTCATCATGTGACGTATTCTTTCCAGAACTTTGTCTCCATTACAGCTGCTCTGAACGCATCACGATTCTGGGCAAGTCGACCTGCATCAGCCAAAGACAAGTTCAGACTCTCTGTGATGTCCTGGGTCCACCGTCGTCTAGGTCGACCCCTTCCCCTTTTTCCAGGGACCATGCCTTCCATCACTGTTTTTTCCAGACTATTATGTCTTTTTATATGACCGAAAAATTTCAGCTTCCTTATTGCGATGGTATTTAGGAGCCAATGTTCCTGTACATTTAGTGAGTGCAGTACTTCTCTGTTGGTCTTTTTTTCTGTCCAGGGTATTCTCAACATCCTTCTGTAGCATTTCATTTCGAATGATGTAATCTTTTTTTGCAACTGTTTTATTGAGTGTCCAAGTCTCGCAGCCGTATGTTGCTACTGGGAATATACATGCTCTGATCAGTTGTAACTTTGTTTCTTTGCTTGTGCCTTGCCATAGGTTTTTCATCTGTATTAGCTTATGTGAAGCAATTGCAAGTCTTCTTTTAATTTCTACTGCACAGTCGCCAGAGCTGTTAATGATTGATCCTAAGTATTCGAATTCATTGACACTTTCCAGTTCTTCGTTATCAATTTCAATTTCTGGTTTGGTCTTTACTTTGTCTGTTGTCAATACTTTGGTCTTCTTGGTGTTTAGTTATAGATTCTGGGCCTCGCTGTGTTTTTTGGTGGACAGAAGTAATTGTTCAAGTCCTTCTGGGTTGGTCGATAGGAGGACTGTGTCGTCAGCATATCTGATTTCCGGGATGTTAAATGAGTCAAACTCTGTGTGTTCTTGGTCATCTCTTACGTTTCTCATGATATTCTCGGCATAAATGTTAAACAGGTAAGGGGAAAGGGTACAGCCTTGTCTTACTCCTTTCTGTACTTCAAACCATTCTGATGTTTCCCCCTCTATTCTTACGGCTGCCTGTTGTTCTTGGTACAGCAGTGCGATGAGTTGTATAAGGTGGTTTGGAAATCCCATATTTTTCATAATAGCCCATAACTGCTGATGTTGTACACAATCGAAAGCTTTTGTGTAATCAATGAAACAAGTATGTAGGTCAACGTTGAATTCTCTACACTTTTCTATGATGATCCTCATGTTGAATATATGATCCCTAGTGCCTCTACCTGGTCGAAAACCCGCCTGTACTTCATTTATTTCTGTTTCTAGCTTTTGTTGCATCCTTTTCATTATGATTTGTAAAAGTATTTTGCTGGCATGGCTTATAAGAGTTATAGTTCTGTAGTTTGTGCACAGTTTCAGGTTGCCCTTTTTTGGCAAGGGTATGTAAATTGATCTTTTCCATTCCTTGGGCCAAATTCCGCTTTGCCAGATCTTGCAGCATAATGCATGGTATATACGAGCGCTGCCTTCTCTTCCTGCCTGTATCATTTCAGCTGTTATTTCATCACAACCAGGAGATTTTCCACTTTTTAAGTGTTTGATTGCATTCCGGACTTCCTCTATGGTAGGTTCTGGTTCACGTTCCGCTTCATTCATGACGTTGTTATCTGCCGCTTTGTTTATTTCCGTATACATTTCTTGACAGTACTCCTTCCATCTGTTCAGAATATCTTTACGTTCTGTTAGAGTGTCGCCTTTCTTGTCGTTTATTGCTCGAGGTGATGATTTAAAGTTGCTGTTTTTCAATGTTCTTACTTCAGAAAACATATTCTTACTCAATCCCTGTTCGCGCATTTCCTCTATTTTCCTGCAGGTGTCGTTTATGTATTGTTGTTTGTCTTGTCTGACTCGTTTTTTAATCTGCTTTGTGTATTCCTTGTACAACTCCTGATTTTCTGTATCTTTTTTGGACTTCATTTTTCTTCTCTCTATAAAAATGTACGTGCAAAATATACCCCACTTATAACCGAGAGATCACACCTCTTGTCAGGTTTTCACGTCATGTCCAATCTCGGAAATAAGTGACTAAAAAAAGTTACCATGTGATACTTTAAGCAGTGGAGATAATAAAGTTAGGGGAAGGCATCCTATTTACATCAGAAGGGAAACAATTTTACAATTAACACAAATAAAAAATAATAACATGTTTTCATTATTTGTTTAACTTTATCAATTTAATTTACAAAATAATACAAGGCATAACAGATTCACTTAATTTTATCAGTACTTTCTTTCAAATGTTAAATTGTTATTTTGTGTCTCATGTTTAGAGTAGAAAAGTCAATAATACGGAGTTTGATTCACATGTTAAAGTAATGAACACTTATTTGCTCTGTCACTTTTAATGACATTATTAAAAAACCGCACTCCTTTCAGTCGCAGATGTGCACACCGAAATTTTTCATCGGCGCTAAATAGCGCACTTCGACAATCATTTACACTCATTTTCTTACTTGGTCTGTCCTCTTCTACCCTGGAGGCCTGAGTGAATAAGAGGTATGGCGTCTGCCTCTAACAATAAAGGTACAGAATTGTGCCTGTTACAGATATGTATTACATGTATGTCTGTTACATACGTGTCTGTTACATGTATGTGTGGTACATGTATGCCTGTTATATATATGTCTATTACACGTATTTCTGTAACACGTATGTTTGATACACGTATAGCTGTTACACAAATGTCTGTTAATAAATTTTGAAAAGTTTCGGTAATGAAAATGTGAAATATCATTAGTGAAGCACTTGACACTACATGAATAATGTAACCAGAAATATTTGATTCGTTTCTTGATGTTTGAAAAAAATGTAACAAGAAATATTTGATTCGTTTCTTGATGTTTGAAAAAATGTAACAAGAAATATTTGATTCGTTTTTTTATGTTTGAAAAAATGTAATCAGAAATATTTGATTCGTTTCTTGATGTTTGAAAAAATGTGACCAGAAATATTTTTTTTCGTTTCTTGATGTTTGGAAAAATGTAACGAGAAATATTTGATTCGTTTCTTGATGTCTGAAAAAATGTAACCAAAAATATTTGATTAATTTCTTGATGTTTGAAAAAAATGTAACCAGAGTAGTGGTTACAACACATAGGGAGGATCAAACAGGATCAAACCCGGGCGACGGCATTTGAGGATTTTTCATCGACCGGGATTAGGACTGGATTAACTCGAGACCTGGCGAGGACATTTGAAGGAGTGTCGTCAACCAGGGACTGGCGGCTCCTGAGCCGACCCAGCTGCATTGGGTACCTCCGAAATCGGCGAGTATTTGCCTGAATGGCGAGGGACACCTGTCTCTGTACAAGAAATAAAGGGATACTCACGTAAAATCAATGTCAGGTTAGACATAAAAAAAATAATAGGAGACAGAGAAAAAACACGATTAATGCAATCTCAGGAATATCGTTAGTAGCTACTAACATGAGGTTGTGTATGGTTGACAACATTATCTTACTTACTTAGTCGATCCCATTCTACCGTGAGGTGTAGAGGTTTGAAAGAGAGAGCGTCAGACTATCCTATCGGCTGTCTTCCTCCTGGCTTGGTTCCATTCTAGTCCTCGGTCCTTCAAAGATTATTTAATGTTGTCCTCCCAGCGGACTCTGGGTCGTCCTAGGGGTCTGGATCCCTGGCTCTTTGTTTCCCATGCTTATCGTGGTAGCCGATCTTCTCCCATTCTGCAGACATGGCCAAACCATCTTAGTTGGGACTGTTCTACTTGGGTCTGCAGGGGGTGGCATTTTAGTCCTTGACGTATCGTCTGGTTGCGGACCATGTCTCTTCTTGTTACTTCAACCACCTTCCTCAGATACCATATTTCTGAGGTTTGGATCTGGCTTTTGTGGGTTGTAGTCATTGCCCATGACTCGCATCCATATGTCAAGACTGGGACATAGGTGAAGCGGTATACAGCCATCTTCGTTTTCTTACCAACCTCTCTCTTGCTGAGGAATCTTCAATTTATGACCTGAAAAAGTCTCCCAGCCGCTGCTTTTCGAGTGGCCAACTCATCTTTGATGCCTCCCTTTCGGTCTATAATAGCTCTGAGGTATTTAAAGTGGTCGACCTGCTCCAAGACCTGTTCTCCCAGCTTAATCTGTTGTCTTTTTTCTTTTCGTGATATCATCATGGATTTTGTTTTAGAGCTGCTTATGACCATCCCTCTCTTCTCCAGCTCTTCCTTCCAGACTTGCAGGTTGGATTGGAGATGTGCCTCTGATTTAGCAATCAAGGCAACATCATCAGCAAATGCAAGCTCTGAAATACATACCTGTCTGATCTTCCAGTACCCCACTGAATACTTTCTTGTTCTCTCCTTACATGACTCGATAACATCGTCCATGAGGAGTATGAAAAAATAAGGTGACAGGATATCATCTTGTCTTACACCAGTGGCGGTCCTGAACTCTTCTGACTTATGGTTTGCTGTCCTCACATAATTCCTGCAAGACTTGTAGAAACTCTGTATGGCATGAATCAGAGGTGTTGGAATGTTCTTCCTTGCCAAACAGTCCCAAAGTTTCCTCCAGGGGACCCTGTCAAACGCCTTTTCCAGATCTATGAAACAAAGATGGATCTCACTCTTATACTCAAGGGCCTTTTCACTCAGCTGTCTGAGTGTGAAGATTAGGTCTTGAGTACTTCGGTTTGCTCGGAATTCGCACTGGACCTCATCCAATTGTGGCTCAGCTAGGCGTCGGAGTCTCTGCTCTAGGATTCTAGAGTAGATTTTACCAGGGACACTGAGAAGGGATATGCCCCTATTGTTTCCACATTGTCGATTGTCACCCTTTTTAAAAATTGGTGTTATGATGGCAATCTCTCAATCCTTTGGTATGGTCTTGTTGCACCATGCTGCCTGTAGGCCAACATTATCGTATAAAACAATCTCAGGAATATCGTTAGAAGCTACTAACATGAGGTTGTGTATGGTGTTGACAACATTATCATTTAAACCAATCTCATGAATATCGTTAGAAGCTATTAACATGAGGTTTTGTATGGTGTTGACAACATTATCATATGAAACAATCACAGGAATATTGTTAGAAGCTACTAACATGAGGATGTGTATGATGCTGACAACATTATCATATAAAACAATCTCAGGAATATCGTTAGAAGCTACTAGCATGAGGTTGTGTATGGTGTTGACAACATTATCATATAACACAATCTCTGGAATATCGTTTGAAGCTACTAAAATGAGGTTGTGTATGGTTGACAACATTATCAAATAACACAATCTCAGGAATATCGTTAGAAGCTACTAACATGAGGTTGTGTATGGTGCTAACACCATTATCATATACAACAATCTCAGGAATATGGTTAGAAGCTACTAACATGAGGATGTGTATGATGCTGACAACATTATCATATAAAACAGTATCAGGAATATCGTTAGAAGCTACTAGCATGAGGTTGTGTATGGTTGACAACATTATCATATAAAACAATCTCAGGAATATCGTTAGAAGCTACTAACATGAGGTTGTGTATGTGGTTGACAACATTATCATATACAACAATCTAAAGAATATCGTTAGAAGATACTAACATGAGGTTGTGTATGGATGACAACATTATCAAATAACACAATCTAATGAATATCGTTAGAAGCTACTAACATGAGGTTGTGTATGGTGTTGACAACATTATCATATAACACAATCTCAGGAATATCGTTAGAAGCTACTAACATGAGGTTGTGTATGGTGTTGACAACATTATCATATAAAACAATCTCAATAATATCGTTAGAAGCTACTAACATGAGGTTGTGTATGGCTGACAACATTATCAAAGAACACAATCTAATGAATATCCTTAGAAGCTACTAACATTAGGTTGTGTATGACTGACAACATTATCAAATAACACAATCTAATGAATATCGTTAGAAGATACTAACATGAGGTTGTGTATGGCTGACAACATTATCAAATAACACAATCTAATGAATATCGTTAGAAACTACTAACATGAGGTTGTGTATAGCTGACAACATTAACAAATAAAACAATCTCAGGAATATCGTTAGAAGCTACTAACATGAGGTTGTGTATGGTGCTGACGAAATCATCATATAAAACAATCTCAGCAATATCGTTAGAAGCTACTAACATGAGGGTGTGTATGGCAGACAACATTATCATATAAAACAATCTCAGGAATATCGTTAGAAGCTACTAACATGATGGTGTGTATGGCAGACAACATTATCATATAAAACAATCTCAGGAATATCGTTAGAAGCTATTAACATGAGGTTGTGCATGGTGTTGACAACATTATCATATAACACACTCTCAGGAATATCGTTAGAATCTATTAACATGAGGTTGTGTATGGTTGACAACATTATCATATACAACAATCTCAGGAATATCGTTAGAATCTACTAACATGAGGTTGTGTATGGTTGATAACATTATCATATAAAACAATCTCAGGAATGTCGTTAGAATCTACTAACATGAGGTTGTGTATGGTGTTGACAACATTATCATATAACACAATCTCAGGAATGTCGTTAGAATCTACTAACATGAGGTTGTGTATGGTGTTGACAACATTATCATATAACACAATCTCAGGAATGTCGTTAGAAGCTACTAACATAAGGTTGTGTATAGCAGACAACATTATCATATTAAACAATCTCAGGAATATCGTTAGAAGCTACTAACATGAGGTTGTGTATGATGCTGACAACATTATCATTTAAAACAATCTCATGAATATCGTTAGAAGCTACTAACATGAGGATGTGTACGATGCTGACAACATTATCATATAAAACAATCTCAGGAATATCGTTAGAAGCTACTAGCATGAGGTTGTGTATGGTGTTGACAACATTATCGTATAACACAATCTCTGGAATATCGTTTGAAGCTACTAACATGAGGTTGTGTATGGTTGACAACATTATCAAATAACACAATCTCAGGAATATCATTAGAAGCTACTAACATGACTTTGTGTATGGTGCTATCAACATTATCATATACAACAATCTCAGGAATATGGTTAGAAGCTACTAACATGAGGATGTGTATGATGCTGACAACATTATCATATAAACCAATCTCAGGAATATCGTTAGAAGCTACTAGCATGAGGTTGTGAATGGTGTTGACAACATTATCATATAACACAATCTCTGGAATATCGTTTGAAGCTACTAACATGAGGTTGTGTATGGTTGACAACATTATCATATAAAACAATCTCAGGAATATCGTTAGAAGCTACTAACATGAGGTTGTGTATGTGGTTGACAACATTATCATATACAACAATCTCAAGAATATCGTTAGAAGCTACTAACATGAGGCTGTGTATGGATGACAACATTATCAAATAAGACAATCTAATGAATATCGTTAGAAGCTACTAACATGAGGTTGTGTATGGCTGACAACGTTATCAAATAACACAATCTCAGGAATATCGTTAGAAGCTACTAACATGAGGTTGTGTTTGGTGTTGACAACATTATCATATAACACAATCTCAGGAATATCGTTAGAAGCTACTAATATTAGGTTGTGTATGGTGCTTACAACATTATCATATAACATAATCTCAGGAAAATCGTTAGAAGCTACAAACATGAGGTTGTGTATGGTGTTGACAACATTATCATATAAAACAATCTCAGGAATATCGATAGAAGCTACTAACATGAGGTTGTGTATGGTTGACAACATTATCATATAACACAATCTCTGGAATATCGTTTGAAGCTACTAACATG
The DNA here is from genome assembly GCA_024509875.1 of Oreohelix idahoensis. Classification (NCBI taxonomy): domain Eukaryota; kingdom Metazoa; phylum Mollusca; class Gastropoda; order Stylommatophora; family Oreohelicidae; genus Oreohelix; species Oreohelix idahoensis. The sequence continues at coordinate 352,951 of JAMPIV010009306.1, read as the reverse complement.
AGGTTGTGTATGGCTGACAACATTATCATATAACACAATTGCAGGAAAATCGTTAGAAGCTACTAACATGAGGTTGTGTATGGTTGACAACATTATCATATAACACAATCACAGGAAAATCGTTAGAAGCTACTAACATGAGGTTGTGTATGGTTGACAAAATCATCATATAACACAATCTCAGGAATTTCGTTAGAAGCTACTAGCATGAGGTTGTGTATGGTGTTGACAACATTATCATATAAAACAATCGCAGGAATATCGTTAGAATCTATTAACATGAGGTTGTGTATGGTGTTGACAACATTATCATATAACAAAATCTCAGGAATGTAGTTAGAAGCTACTAACATAAGGTTGTGTATGGCAGACAACATTATCATATTAAACAATCTCAGGAATATCGTTAGAAGCTACTAACATGAGGTTGTGTATGGTGTTGACAACATTATCATATACAACAATCTCAGGAATATCGTTAGAAGCTACAAACATGAGGTTGTGTATGGTGTTGACAACATTATCATATAAAACCATCTCAGGAATATCGTTAGAAGCTCCTAACATGAGGTTGTGTATGGTGTTGACAACATTATCAATTAAAACAATCTCAGTAATATCGTTAGAAGCTACTAACATGAGGATGTGTATGATGCTGACCACATTATCAAATAAAACAATCTCAAGAATATCGTTAGAAGCTACTAGCATGAGGTTGTGTATGGTGTTGACAACATTATCATATAACACAATCTCAGGAATATCGTTAGAAGCTACTAACATGAGGTTGTGTATGTGGTTGACAACATTATCATATACACCAATCTTAAGAATGTCGTTAGAAGATACTAACATGAAGTTGTGTATGGATGACCACATTATCAAATAACACAATCTAATGAATATCGTTAGAAGCTACTAACATTAGGTTGTGTATGGTGTTAACAACATTATCATATAAAACAATCTCAGGAACATCGTTAGAAGCTACTAACATGAGGTTGTGTATGGCTGACAACATTATCAAATAACACAATCTAATGAATATCCTTAGAAGCTACTAACATTAGGTTGTGTATGGCTGACAACATTATCAAATAACACAATCTAATGAATATCGTTAGAAGATACTAACATGAGGTTGTGTATGGCTGACAACATTATCAAATAACTCAATCTAATGAATATCGTTAGAAACTACTAACATGAGGTTGTGTATGGCTGACAACATCATCATATAAAACAATCTCAGGAATATCGTTAGAAGCTACTAACATGAGGTTGTGTATGGTGCTGACAACATTATCATATAAAACAATCTCAGGAATATCGTTAGAAGCTACTAACATGAGGGTGTGTATGGCAGACAATATTATCATATAAAACAATCTCAGGAATATCGTTAGAAGCTACTAACATGAGGTTGTGCATGGTGTTGACAACATTATCATATAACACAATTTCAGGAATATCGTTAGAATCTATTAACATGAGGTTGTGTATGGTTGACAACATTATCATATATAACAATCTCAGGAAAATCGTTAGAAGCTACTAACATGAGGTTGTGTATGGTGTTGACAACATGTCATATAAAACAATCTCAGGAATATCGTTAGAATCTACTAACATGAGGTTGTGTATGGTTGACAACATTATCATATAAAACAATCTCAGGAATGTCGTTAGAATCTACTAACATGAGATTGTGTATGGTGTTGACAACATTATCATATAACACAATCTCAGGAATGTCGTTAGAATCTACTAACATGAGGTTGTGTATGGTGTTGACAACATTATCATATAACACAATCTCAGGAATGTCGTTAGAAGCTACTAACATAAGGTTGTGTATGGCAGACAACATTATCATATTAAACAATCTCAGGAATATCGTTAGAAGCTACTAACATGAGGTTGAGTATGATGCTGACAACATTATCATTTAACAACATTATCAAATAACACAATCTAGGAATATGTGTAACATGAGGTTGTGTATGGATGACAACATTATCAAATAACACAATCTAATGAATATCGTTAGAAGCTACTAACATGAGGTTGTGTATGGCTGACAACATTATCAAATAACACAATCTCAGGAATATCGTTAGAAGCTACTAACATGAGGTTGTGTATGAATGACAACATTATCAAATAACACAATCTAATGAATATCTTTAGAAGCTACTAACATGAGGTTGTGTATGGCGTTGACAACATTATCATATAAAACAATCTCAGGAATATCGTTACAAGACACTAACATGAGGGTGTGTTTGTTTCTGACAACATTATCACATAAAACAATCTCAGGAATATCGTTAGAAGCTACTAACATGAGAATGTGTATGACAGACAACGTCATCATATAAAACAATCACACGAATATCGTTTGAAGCTACTTACACGAGGTTGTGTATATGGCTAACAACGTTATTATTTAAAACATTTAGACGAATATCGTTAGAAGCTACTAACGTGAGGTTGTGTGTGTGTGTTTGACAACATTATCAAATAAAACAATCTCAGGAGTATCGTTTGAAGCTACTAACATGAGACTGTGTATGATTGGCCACATTATCATATAACACAATATCATGAATATCGTTAGAAGTTACTTAAATTCTACCTGAAAAAAAAAAAAATCAGTTATATATCCCAAACCAGTGAGGGTCTAGAGCAGACAGAGGTACCGTAGACTAGCTTGTAAGATTAGAACATGATGTACATCTAGGGTTCAAGCTGAAAGAAAAAACAGTGGCAGTCTTTCTAGATGTAGAAAGAGCATATGATGAATGCTGGAGAGATGGAGCGCTCTACAAAATGAAAAAGATTGGCATTACTGGTAAAACCTATAGGTATCTAGATAACTTTTTGCAGGACAGGTATTTTGATGTACAGGTGAATAATGATAAGTCAGAAATATATGAACAACAGAATGGGATTCCTCAGGGATCAGTGATTTCACCTTGTAACAGTCCTATTTCATGACCACCAGGAATGTAACGATATCTTTACTGTGTACTGTTATTGCATGGATGTGTTGATGCGCCACTAGAATGTTGAAGGCTGTACGATCTACCTCAATGTTCCTGCACGGTGTTACTGTAGGTTTCTGTGCGTGCGTAGTCAGTACGACGTGTGCCAAACAGCGTTGTTGTGCATGATTAGCTCACCAGGCGTTGAGGCGCTAACATGGTGTCATGTTGACATTCAAACATCATACATCTCTTGAATGTGAAGTACTCGAAGTTTATGTGGGTTGATAAGTGATGTGGGTGTGTAGACAACACGAATGCGTTTAGGCTCTTTGACAGGTAAACAATGCACCCACTCACTCACATGCAGTAGTCAGTAATTGTTGCAACTGCTGGAACTTTTCAACCATTTATTTACGAGACACAGTGACATCAACAGTTACAGTCAAATGGACGAGGATCAAGGACATCATATAAACTGGAAATGACTGGCAAAAACATCTGGCATTATAAAGCTTGAACCACTCATCTATCAGGACGTTATCGACAATGGTCTGTCCTTTAACACATAGTTCATACTGCAGCTCACGTAACACTGACTCAGCGCGTCAGGTACTTTAAACAACTCCGTCGTACCAAAAGGCGAGTTCTCAATTGCATAATAATAATGCTGTAATTCATCTAGCATAATACGCCAGATACATCTTCTTCTGCTCAAAGATATCGGCCGTAATGTCGGGCCTCTATAATAATGTAAACAACTGTGTATTCTTCATAGGCAGGCATAATCATCCATGCCGAAACATACCGCCAACATGCGGTTTTCATAATGATATATCTTCACTGGGCTTCTGTATGACAGTTAGACAAATAGTCTTAGTTGGCTACATCGAGCACAAATAATGGACTCTGCATCTCAAAGGACTGTGAGCTCTACTCACAGGTTGCCACAAAATGTTCTGCAGCTTAGGCATAATAATTAAGTTTCTTTTACCTTTGACAGAATCCGAGAAATACACAAATAACAACTGTCGTCATTCTTGACGAACAGAATAACTCTGGGGAGAATCACTGACATCACAGTCACACTGAAGACTATCTTTCCCCCAGATAATGCAGAGAAGTACCACGGACATACTAGTCCGGTCAGAACCCAGATCATTACTCCCTGACGGAAGTCTCTCTGTTCGCGCTCAAAAAACTTGCGAATGTGTAGACAGCACAGATCTGAGTACAGCTAACACCGACTTAAGACAGGTCAACAACAATGAATAAAACAAAGGGAAGATAACCCCAACTCAACCTGTCCCAGGGAGTTCATAAACAGTTCTCTAACTCAGATCATCAAAAGTATTAAATATATTTACGTCTTATGATACCGTCAAAAACGACAGAACACACCTTCAATTTTCACTATAGCTGTAAATGATTTAGCAGACGAATTTAACGACATTAAGAATGCAATATCACAATTTGCAGATGGCTGTGCCATTTGGCGATCTGGAAAAAAATTGGACTATGTTTACCAAAAACATCAAAAACAAATAGACACAGTTTCAGAGTGGATGAAAAGTTGGGGCTTCCAAATTAATGTAAACAAAACAGTAGGTATGATATTCAGCAAAGGAAATTTAAAAAAAAAATAACAAAATCAATATAACCATTAAATGACAAAAAATAAGTACCTCCCAAACAACAATATTTCTGGGCATAACTTTAGATAAAGAACTAAATTGGAATAAACATATAGACAATTTAGTAGAAAGCTGTAGGGGAAACCTAAATATACTAAGGATTGTGAAAGGTAATGGATGGGGTGCCAGCAATAAAATAATGCTTATGTTCTACAAGTCTTTTATCGGGGGAAACTGGATTATGCCAGCATAGTCTATGACTCAGCTCCAGCTTCTAACAAAGCAAAACTAGACAAAATTCAAAATGCAGCCATGAGAACCATTACAGGTGCATTTATATCAACACCAGTAGAAGCTCTAGAAGTAGCTCTTGGCATACCACCCCTTGGTCTAAGGCGGAAAGAACTAAGAATAATTTATTGGAGTAATATAGCACAAGAAGTGACCCACCCAGCACATAAAGCATTTGTCAAAAACCAACCAAGTGTATTAGACGTCCCCTTAAATAAAGATAGATATCTAACAGGGGGGAGAACTATAGCAGATCTAACGCAGTTCAAAGAACTGTCAAACACAATTGAAAATAGTAATAAACATAGAAGCACAATACCACCCTGGGAACTAAAAACACCAATCATAGACTACTCACATACTAAAAAGATCAAACAAAACATAGAAGATAAGGAAGCCAAAATGATAAGTAAAAAGTTCATAGATCAACTAACAAAACAAAGTCTGGGCGTCTACAATAATATATCCAAGGGTGATAGTGGGCAACTAGGTGGAGGTGTTGTAATACCACTTTGGGAAATTAAAAAGAGCTACAATGTAACTGAAGGGGCTTCGAATTTTACCGCAGAGTTGGTAACAATTCTAAAAAGTTTAGAAATAATTGAAGATAACCCACTAGAAGCTGTTACGATATTTACAAACTCACTATCATCAGAACAAGCACTAGAACACCCAGGTAAATGTAGCCGGCCAGACATATAGGTAGAAATTCTAGCAATTAATACATCACTAGGGAACAGAGGATGTAGTGTGAGGCTAGTATAGGTTCCAGCACACATAGGTATAGCTGGAAACGAGTTGGCAGACCAGAACGCCAAGAATGGAAGAATAAGTAAAAACAATATAAGAGCAGAACTTGGAAGGTCGGAGATCAAGAGCCAAGTGAAGATAACTATAAACGAGGAATGGAAGACAACATGAAAGAACAGTTTAAAAAAAGGCAGACACGCGTTCAAACTGCTGAAAGAACGAACAAGGACGTGCCAGGTCAGAGAAAAATTAAAGATACCATCGAACAGAAAACTGTGGCATCTCCGTCTCGGTGCAGCATACTTTATGATAGAGGAACCACACTGCCAAGAATGCCAGGAAGAGAATGACATAGACCACTACCTGATCCACTGTAAAAAGTACGAACAACAAAGGCTTGAATTAAAAACTTACTATAGAAATCACAATATAGACTTAACAGGTGATAAGGTTTTAAGTATAGATGCCCCAGGAGATGCCCAATCAATACTTAAAAGATTTATACATAAAACAAAGGAAAACATATAAGGTTAGTACTTGAGAAAAGACATTAAACTAAATAAAAACTAAGCAACAAGAACTAACAAATCATAAAAAAATAAAACACAAAATAAAAACAGAACTTACTAACTAATCATAGGACATAGAAAGACAACGAGGTGTACAAAAATAAAAACAACAACTCATAAAGAACAAATACTAATACAAATGTAAACCAAGTGTAAAGGACAATAGTTATCAATAAACAATACAAAAGAGAAAATAAAATGGACCAATACTAATTTAAATTACAATCAGCTACTGTTAAAGACAATAGTTATTTAAATTGAATACAAAATTAGAAAATAAGATGACACTAAATACCCCAATTATAACCAATTTTCAGGTTGAACAGGGTAGACCAAGATGGAATGAGAAGAGGCAATAACGGTCAGCTGTTAAGTGCCCGCTTCCACCAATCTCCTCTTTAAAACAACAACAACAGTTAGAAGCTACTAACATTAGATTGTGTATGGCTGGCAACATTATCATATAAAACAATCTCAGGAATATCGTTAGAAGCTACTAACATGAGGTTGAGTATGGCAGACAACATTATCATATAAAACAATCTCAGGAATATCGTTAGAAGCTACTAACATGAGGTTTGAGGTTATGTATGTGGTTGACAGCATTATCATATAAAACAATCTCATGAATATCGTTAGAAGCTACTAACAAGAGGCTGTGTAAAAAATTCTAAAACATTAATATCTTGTCTGTAGCTAAATGTTTTTGTATATCTTAAATAAATTGATCTGTTGTCTGTAGCTAGGTGTTGTTGTAGATCTAAAATTAACTAAACTGTTGTCTGTAGTTATGTTTTGTTGGAGATCTTAAAGAAATGTATTTATTGTGTTTAGTTCGGCATCTTAAATAATTTATACTTTTGTCAGTAGCTAAGTGCTGTTGTCTTAAACATATTAACCATAAATCTTATGAGAAACCATCGATGTATCTTGTGTATGAGTAGTGTATGGGAATAAGTAGATCAAGATCCTGAATTAGAGAACAGTGTAATAGAGAGGTTTGGGTCTAAATAAAGATATAAGGTCGAGTTGGAAAATCTGGTTTAGAAAATGTGCGTACTGTAATATCGCACTGTTAGTTTTAACTATATGAGAGATAAGATTAAAAGGTTTTGATTTTAAGACTAAGTGCGGTAAATCTTTGGTGGCGTGCCTTAAGAAAAGGTCTTGGATTTGGCTAGTAAATTGTCGAGATGTCGGTTGTTATGGTTTTAGAAATTCGCATACGCTATTAAAAGTACTGTGAATAGAGTGGGAGTCAGGGTTTTTGACTTAGTGTTATGAGTAAAATTTATAACATAACTGTCGACATCAAATCGGTTCGACAAGTAGTCATTGTTGTTTATGACCGGTAACCATGGGTTACAGGAAGTACGTCACTGCCTTTTGGGCCGAGTTTCAAAAGTCTACGATTGCTGCCGGCAGAAGTCAGCGATCTTTCTAGGTCTTTTCTGTGTGTTTTCAAGGCAGGCGGACGCATGTGTGTTGAGCTCTTGAATATTATACTTCACTACAGATTCTTAAAGAGTTCGACCTCTAGATCAATCATTCACCTCCGTGGTTTGATGCTAGATTATTGTGTGAAAGCGATTCTTATTATTGTTAAAGTGAGTACATTAAATATTGTGAAAAACCTGCCGGGGACAGCGTTGTAGAGACAGACGATGTGGAAACGTACTGAGGACTTCCTTACTATATTATGCCTATATGTATAATGGCTTTACTAATGATACCTGAGGAGCATCGTATCGTACATTAAAATATATGTTCAATTGTAAAGCCTGGTCTTTGGCAGTATTATTTATAATTGGTGAAGAAAAGCTGTGTGCGGGGTTGACTTTGCATACCCCTGATTGAACTTGGTCTGAGTCACCAGATACTCATCTATCTATAAAAAAAACTCCCCGTAACAGTTAGCAAAGGGAGAGAAATTATTATTACGTCCATTTGGGATTTTCGTGATTCCGAACAAGGGGAACGGATCAAGTGGCACGAGACTTTTGTAGTAGTGAGTGAGCGATGTTAATCGAGAAGCTTCGTTGAAAATTGTAATAATAAATCTGTAATAAAATAATATAGTCAGTCAGATTTTGAACGCGATTAGCGTAGGTTGCAGAGAATCAAAAGCACACAATCATCCCCGACATAAGCCAAGCCTTTCACGCTTATTACACACGCCTGTATAAACAAGAACAAACATACGCACTGGACGACACCTATTTCTTAACTCAGTCTGCACGCCTGACTTTGCAGGAAACAATGCACTCGATAAACCTCTAACCATGGAAGACTTACGCCTCTCTCTAAACATGTTACACACACACAAAAATCTCCTGGCCCAGACGGCCTCACAACCGATTTTTATTCCAAATTGTTTCATATACTCGGGCCAATTTTGTTGAGAACACTAAATGAAGCCTTTGAATAATAAGACTAGATACTCGTATTAAAGGAATACACTTACCAGGAATAAGATAAAAAAGCAAATACCTTGTCGTGTGGTGAGTCACTGGGGCAACTACTACAGTAGTTTTTGCCAGGAGTAGTCTATGAGATATAGATATTAGGTCTCTAGAAATTGGCTCGTTAAGAAAGAATAAAGACCTATTCGAGATAGGGACAAGAAGACAGGAATGCGAATGCTTTCCACTAGACAGTGTTTTCTAATTATGGAAAGAGTTCTGTTTCCCCACGACCTTAGCTTCTGCCCTTAGATCCCGTAAAGAAAAAGCCCCCAACCTCATCTGAGTAGAGAAAGGTTCCTATAGGTGAATATGTAACACCGACAGCACGAGTGATACACTAACAAACTCTTGATAATGATCAACCGGTCGTTGGGTTTATTAATGAAATATCCACACATATAGGGTTAGTAATGGTTAGAACGTGATGATGGTGAAAGACGATTCACACAAAACACACAGATGAGATAATAAAATTACAGTTAATTAAGTAATAGTTAATTAAGTAATAGTTAATTAAGAATGAACTGGTGTAAAGTGAAATGATGATGTGATATGATACGTGTTACCAAATGGTGAGTACTCTACACAGTCCATGTGTCTCTAATTGCTTCTCCTAGATATGAGGATTCACATGTATGCATAAAATGTCCCAAGTTGTTATACGTTATGTCGAGTGGGGTATCTCTAAGCTGAGGACGTTCTGATGAATACTGTTGTCGTACGGAGAACGCTGACGAGATATCTATGTATATTCCTTCACTGTTTGAGTATATCTCTGTAGTGTTGATCAACAGTTAATAGCTGTCATATGAACAAAAGGTCTGTTGTCTAATCTCCCGACGGTACTGGTCAGACTGGATATCTTCCCGAAATGTTAGTGATATGTCGACTCATAATCTTGCGTATGTAGTCGTGATTCATATACTTTCGAGTCTGCTTCATAAAATGCGCTTAAGAGTGTGTTGCACGTGGTATAAATATGCGATTCCTCTTTTGAGCTCTTTTGCTTGACTTCAGATAATAATGATCTTTCGAGTGATTTGAATTTATGATGACTCTGTATTTAACTTGTGAGCAAGCAGTATATGGTGACGAAAAATGCTGCGTCCACCTTCTGACTTGTGGGTGAGACAATATTCCTTTTAATTGAGGAATGAAAGATGTCCTATGGCGAATTCTGCTAGCCAAATGTCCGTTTTTAATAACTTATTTCTGGTTAGACGTCAGACACGTTGCGTGTAGACTCAGACTTCTGATGAACTGAAGACACACAAAAGTCTTCGTAAGTTTTCACATTTAACATCACTGGTTGACTTGCATTTAAACTACTGCTCATTATTCATCTCTCTCTCTCTCTGAGTTCAATTCTAATGATGTTAAATATCTTGTGCATGAGAGTGTGTGCGCATGGGAGACTGTGATGATGATAAAGGTGAAATATGAACTATTAATTACCTCCTATCATCTTCTAGGAAAATCTTCTGATTTTATTAATCAGTTATGCCAAGAATTATTTGAAACTTTATCTTTCGCACATTTTAGCTGTGAGGTTAAAATAAACAAAAATAAGAAAATGTATTAATAAGTATAAGATCTACTAACCTTCTTTTCCCTTCGCAAAATCCTTTAAGAACACAATTAATCACAGAACTGAATTATCATCCACTCTGAATAAACACGTGTATTAGGCTATGCGTTTTTGGGTTTAATCTCTTCCTCACAAGGTAAAAAAACTGGACTGCCTCACTCTAGTAGTTTATGCGGTATTGTATATTTCTGGAAGTCCCCTGGCCAAGCTGGGCGTCCAATGTGGTAAACCAACGCTTGTCTGAACCGCGGCCGACCCAAGATAACTTCATTACAGCATGAGACGTTTTCCCCTGGAAAATCTGGGCGTCCAATGTGGTGTCACAGAAATTACAGCGTGCCCAGATGTGTTTCGGATGACCATATGTGTTTTTACCAGATTTATCACGATGCAATGTGGGCTTCAAACGATAATGTCAGGCATGTGGACTCAATATGAAAGAACAAATGTGGTTCTCTAGATACCGGCCGCGAGTAATCACAACAATGAAATAGCAAATGTGGATCACAAATATGAGATGAAAGAGCAAATGTCGGAGAAAATACAATACGAAAGATGTAGGAAAAGATAGAGCAATAAGGCCTTTGCGCTCGTTTATCACATACCTTACGCAGATGACGCAGTCTTTTTTTCCATCAAATTTGTCATCAATACAAACCATCTTCGATACTTTTAAAACATTCGGAAAAGCGAGTGGTTCCAAAATAAACATACAAAATATCATACATAATGGGAATAGGAAAATAGAAAAAACAAAACAGACTTTCCCTTTCAATTAATACAAACAAGCAAAATGAAAATATATGGAATAACTTTCTCCTCGACACCACAAAGAATTGATAACGACATGTGGGACAGAATAACTTTGAAAATTATGGGAAAATTAGAAAAATACAAATTTAAGAATGCGACGATTTTTGGCAGAAGTGTCATCTGCAATACTTATATACTTCCAAGTGTCTTAAACGTCTCAAATGTTTTTGATCCTCCAAAAACTAGTCTAAAGGAAATAAATCAATCAATTATAAACTTTATTTTCAGGCACACAATTCACAGTATAAAACACAACACCTTAATCCAAGATAAACGCAGAGGCGGAATATCCTTGCAAGACATTAATACAAATATAAACACTTTAGGAATCAAATTCATAAGCGACATAATAAAAGACCCACAATGATACCCTTTAGCTCACTACTACATGTCTTCATATAACAAAAATGTGCAAAATTAAGAATGCAATACCACACCATTTTGGAACACTACCGCCCTTCTACGACCACTGCATTAGATGCATACAAGGGAATGAAAAACTCCTACACCAGTCAGTTAAACATATATACATACATCTGGTACAGACACAAGAACCTCCACTAGATCAACGAATAAAAATAGGATACAGATATGAGATAACAGATTACTCGGAAATATTCACAAATCTACACAACAGAAATACATCACCATCGGCACAGGAAATACCTACATACTATTATTCAATCTAACACAGCTCGCACATGACAAAGAACATGGGAAAAAGATCTTCCACAAATGTAGACTCTGCTTCGGTACAACGACAAAATAGACAGAAGATCATATCTTTTTTTCTGTTGTAACACAATCACGTCAACAAGAGAAGCCCTGAAACAAGCATTTTGTAGATACACAAACACAACAATTGACACGTACAAAGCAATTATGTTATACTTTATTCCAAAAACTGACTCGCACTTCAAAAAACAAATCGTACGTTTATTAGCAGAATATAGGGACACCGTTTGGACATGCAGAAACAAAGCAATCTACGAAAATAAATGCTTCAATCGAAACCAGTTTTTCCACATTTTGTTCAAAAAAGATGGAGCATATTTTAGAAACCTAGACAGAACCAACAAGGAAAATAATTGTACTTTTATAAATAAGTGGAAACCTCGTTTGGTTTTTTCCCTCCATTAGTGCAACTATTTGTTTTTTTTTCCTTTTAGTTTTTCCCTTTTAGTTTTTTGTAGGGGAAATAACCCTTGTTTTAATTTTTTTTTAAATCTTAATAAGGAAACATGTCTAAAAGGGCATTAGATGTGTACGTGCACACTTTGAGATATATAAGACCGTGTGTTTGGAGGGATGTATACGCATGAATGCAATGTATGTATGTACTTGTCAGTGGCGTATTCTCTATGTGTGCTGTGCGTGCTGCGCACACCTATGCGCGAAGGAAAATAAAAATTTAATTTATTATTCTATAAAATAGTTCTCCTCTAAGTTCTGCTTTCGGACCGCACGCATCAGGATAACGGGTTTTCCCCGCATAGAATCTACCAGTACATCTAGTTTCAGTTTCACAGAAGCGTTTTATAGTGCAGTTTTTATTGGTTGTAGCAATCGCCCGAAGTTTCTCGGGTAATTCCGTCACAATGCGTGCTGGACCGTTCGGATTCACGTCTAAAGACTGGTTTGTGTGAAACCGGGTCGTGGGCAGATACGACAATACAATGCGAATATGCGTGCGGTGACCTAGCAGCTCTCGAGTTGTAAAAATCGCCAGTGTTTTTTGTGATTAATTTTTGTTAGTTGCCGGGACTGCAGATTATTACAGTGACAGTGAGTTTCAAGTTGTAAGTTAATTAGTATTTCGAAGATAATTGACATATACCCCTAATAACTATCGTTGCGTAATTGAATATAGATGGTTTTTAAATTAAGAGGGAAAGAAGTTAAATAGTAGGCGTACATATTCATTTTAAGAAGCAGCACGCCTAGCTCGCATTACCAGGATACGCCACTGGTACGTGTATGTATATATATGCGTATAGGTGTAGTTTTCCATGTATTTTTATCTCTCCTTCATGTCTCTTTTTAAATGCTTTGACTCATTTCGGAAATAAAGTGTGTAAACAGTCGTTTAAGTGTACATGAGGAAGGGTGAGTACGTATGAGTTTCTTTCTTATTATATACTGAAGCAAATTGAAAACGCACCACTATTATATATACTGATGTCGAGAAGCTGGAAATAAAAAGGGAGGTGGAAGTATTCACATTTGGGGAGGATTCAGTTTTCACCATCGCTTGCCTCTTCACGTCTTCCGTGGAAATGTTAATGCTGTGACATATCGAGATGAGGTTCTGGATGCATTGGTTGCTCCTGCGTTCACACATTATCCAGACTTGCAGCTTCTCCAGCAGAATAACGAACGTGCGCACACCGCATGCATTTCACAGCAATATCTACAGCTGCAGAACATTGTGACGATTGATTGGCCTGCCCTATCACCAGACATGTCCCCTATAGAACATCTGTGGGACGAGCTTCGACGCAGAGTCTACAAGCAAGGTTCTCCAGCTAATCAGCAATAGCTCGAAGCTGCTCTTACACGTGAATGGGACTTGATTCGCCGGAATTTCCTTCAGAGACTTGTGCGTTCCATGCGGAGCCGCTGCCAAGCTTGTTTGCAAGCACACGGTGGACATACCAGATACTGAGGATAGTGTGAATGCATTTTTTTATTGGTTGCAATTTTGGTTTTCTCTCTTGCCTGCACCGAATGCAATGAATTTCATAACAATCAAATGTACAAATTAGTGACCAGAATGGATTCATAGGAAAATGAATAAAGATTCCAAATATGTAAACTTGTAAACACTTATATTTACATTTCACACGCTGTTCCTGGATTATACAGGTGGTGCGTTTTTAATGTGCTTCAGTATATATAATATACAATGTACTCAGTACCAATCTCATCAACTAAAAATCAATATTACTTTTATTCTTCTTTAACATTTATTTAACTTTATTTATTCCACCGTTTCTCTTTAAATTTATGTCAAATCTTAACTATTAATTATTTTATTTTATTTCTATGTATTTATTTATTTCATTACTACTTTTTTATGTTTTAACTTATTTAAGTATACAAATGAAAGTGTATTTACGCGCGAGTGTTCATATGTAATATGTAATATACAATGTACTCTTCTTGTATTTCACGCGAAATATACCTGTTTTCTGTAAAGTGAAAAGAAATAAAAATAACAGTAAAAATAAAACAGAATTGCAAGTATTAAAGTTGGGTAGTAGCGAGGGCTATTTGAGAGTTCATTCTGGCGAACAGGCTACTAACCGTGGTTGGTTTAATTGTATGGTTCAAAGTGAATCTTATAGACAGTTAACAACGTGTCAGTAGAGAACATAGACATAGGCGGAAATCTCCACCCCTGGCGGTTTAGGCCAGTCTTTCCACGATACGCCATAATAGTACCTACTAACATGGAGAGACAACCAGACAAAGTAGGAAAAGAAATGTCTACTATTGAATACAACAAATTATAGAATGAAGAGTTTTCAAGGACAAAATAACAGTTCTCGACAAGAATGGTTCTGCTGCTATCAGACGGTTTGAAGTACTAACGTTACTACGCCGCTAGTGTGAGAGAACAGCATCAACACTGACCGCCTACATTGGACGCGTTATGTGGAGAAGTGTACTCATCACCAAAAAGATGTGACGGAAACCACGGCGACAGGACTCACCTAGAGTTAAGTTCTTGTAACAAAAAAAAGGCACCAGCAAACGGACTTTTATAACTCCGCTATCAATCCGTGACAATCGGGATCAAAAACGTTAACAAAGAAGATGTCATTAATTTATTTTTATTACTATTTCTCGGCGGTCACTTATTTTTAAAACAGCGCGTTATTTTTAAAAATTAACAATATGCCTGGATCTGTCGGTTATATCAGTACGTGTTTTTATAAAGTGTGATATGTATCCTGATTATGTATGATTCATTCATTAATGTGCCTGTATCTGTCGGTTATACCAGTACGTGTTTTTGTAAAGTGTGATATATTTCCTGAGTATGAATGATTGATCCATTTATTCCCCCAAATCTCCCTATGGGACATGAATTCACCAACACAGCAGGTCTCCTGTAAACAGCCTAAACGAAAACATACATGTGCTCTTGTAGTGGTGTTTTCTGTAACATTTAATGGTACAAGATCACGTGTCCAGTCACATGTTAGCATTATTCTGTATTATTCCTCCAGATTGTGTTTTTTTCACTTTGTTTGGTGTTGTGTTATTTTTTGAGGATATTGTGCCTTTCAGTAAGTTACTCCAGGCGTCATTTCTGGTACGGTGTTGTCTATTAAACAAACGCGCATTTACGTCAATCCTACATGCGTACTTATCAAATATCTCTTATGTCATCGGACATCTTGGCTATTCTAGCGAGCCATGTGGGACCACCGTTGTTTACCATGTGGGATCTTAGTCTTTGACATATCAGATCTGATAGTATACTACCATAAATATATAGCGATGTGTAAATATAGACAGCCAGGGTGAAATGTTAATCTTTTCTGCTTTCATTGTGTCTGTTGTCACAACCTTCATCCTATCTCATCCTGTGTAACATGGTCCTTCAGTTATCACGTGCCAAGACCTTCTGGTCTGTGCCAACTGCCCAGGTTATCTCCCTGTCCAATTCCATTTTTAAGCTGATTTCATGTTGGTTTTCTTATTGCTGGTTACCTTCCTAGTAATTAGTTATAATTAGTTTTCTAGTTGTAATTGGAGGTGAGAGTGTAGCAAGGAGATAAGTGTTCACGACACCGACATGGGCATCAAGTGAACACTTTTTGTGTTACGAGAAATAAGACACAATGAAAATATGATAGGAAACTATATACAGAGCGATCCAACAGGAGGCAATTTGATCATCAGAAGTGGTCCCCTGTCGATCAGGTTTTTTACCCCTTAATCTACTTTACGCTCTAACGGGGGACGGGCTCACTTGGGTCATGACTTCCTGTTATCGTGTGCAGAGAATTAAACCCACTCCACCTTGGTTGCAGCTTCCAACCTTATTCCTGTTTTCTGCCAGCTGGAGACAATTGTGAAAATAACCCGTATGTTGAAACCAAATTACTCTCCCAAGTTCCATAGCCCTCTGTGATTGTTCCACATCCAGCACGATGACCTTTCCGCAGTTTCTCTGATCATACACTGCGGCAGCCACGAGACCTCAACAGTAATGACACTTGCAGTGAACCCGTAGTGTCACAAGTCCATGACCAGATCATCATACTTGGACACTTTGCTCCTCCAATCTGGATTCAAGTGGCACGGACAGCTCAATCATTATTATCTGAGCGATGATGAAGAATGCAGCACTATATCTGGCCGTCTTCGAGATCTTCTTATACTCTCTGGATATGCCCCTAGCCAGCTCCCAGTCATTTGCACACTCAAGAATTTAATTTATACTGCTACTTGGTTTACTTGCGTTGGGATTTGCTGTTTTCCTACTCTCAGAAATTATGTATTTGCGGTACTCAGTCTGACTTGGCGAACGCTATTCGTCTACACCCTTGCCAGGTCTGTTGTAGCAGTCGCCTCATTTAGTACTCTGTTGTGGCGCCATGTGCATCGTCTGGACCACCACTACAGCTAGTACCCTTGTAGGAAGCCTGGACTACCACTACAGCTGGTACCCTTATAGGAAGCCTGGACCACCACTACAGCTGGTACCCTTGTAGGAAGCCTGGTCCAACACTACAGCTGGTACCCTTGTAGAAAGCTTGGACCACCACTACAGCTGGCACCCTTGTAGGAAGCCTGGACCACAACTACAGCTGGTACCCTTGTAGAAAGCCTGGACCACCACTACAGCTGATAAACTTGTAGGAAGCCTAGACCACCACTACATCTAGTACACTTGTAGGAAGCCTGGACAACCACTACAGCTGGTACCCTTGTAGGAAGCCTGGACCACCACTACAGCTGGCACCCTTGTAGGAAGTCTGGACCACCACTACAGCTGGTACCGTTGTTGGAAAGCTGAAGCACCACTACAGCTGGTACGCTTGTAGGAAGCCTGAACCACCACTACAGCTGGTACCCTTGTAGGAAGCCTGAACCACCACTACAGCTGGTACCCTTGTAGGAAGCCTGAACCACCACTACAGCTGGTACCCTTGTAGGACGCTTGAACCACCACTATAGCTGGTACCCTTGTAGGAAGCCTGAACCACCACTTCTGCTGGTACCCTTGTAAGAAGCCTGAGCTACCACTACAGCTGGTACCCTTGTAGGAAGCCTGAACCGCCACTACAGCTGGTACCCTTGTAGGAAGCCTGGACCACCACTTCTGATGGTACCCTTGTAAGAAGCCTGGACAACCACTACAGCTGGTAACCTTGTAGGAAGCCTGGACCACCACTACAGCTGGTACCCTTGTAGGAAGCCTGGACCACCACTACAGCTGGTACCCTTGAAGGAAGCATGGACCACCCCTACAGCTGGTACCCTTGTAGGAAGCCTGGACAACCACTACAGCTGGTACCCTTGTGTGGTGGATTTGATGTTATTAATTGTTGTAGGTATTATTATATTTGTATTACGTGAGATTAGCTATGAAGATCCCTGAATATACCCAATAATATTGTGAACTTTTCAGGGTACCTTTCCACCACCACCTTTTTATCTCATTCAAATTGTATTTATATTAGTATGTTAATTGACTTCGTGTTGTGTCTAGGGTTGTGGATGTAGAGTGTAATGTACAAGAATCAACAAACATAGAAACAGATAGTTTATTATTCACAACAGCACACAGTACTACCACAATAACATACAAACGATACTCTAAAAGGCTATCTTATTTAAGACTGTGGTTGAATTTTGTGTAAATATAATTTTTACAGTTTTATTATCCTGTTTCAAATTTATTTGTAATCAGGACTGACAATTTAAAAGTGAAATCAAAATAACCATTTACATCAGTCAAATAGCACAATAGATTCTTTGTCCATATATAAAATATTTTTCTAATATACGTCTGTAGTGTTCTCCTACTATTAAGGTAATACTGGTCGTACCACTAGGTTGTTGTTTTAAATCATATCCTTTTAAAAATGTTTGTTTCTATTTTGTCACTTGTGGAACTATTAAATATTTGTCCCACTTTTATTTACTGTCATTATATAGTTCTTTTAAAGTTCTGTAGTTGAACTCTCAAGTGCCGAACGAGAACTTAACTTGGCCGTAGAATATAGGTTGAACCTTTCCTCTGCTCGCTTGACAATCTGTTCCCTGTTTAATAGGCAATGGCCACTAGCATGGGCTCGCAGTAAACAGGCAGAGTCCTGAATCAATCAGTTTTCAAGCGTTTGGTACCACATTAACGTCAGTACCCAGGACCTCTGAAATGTGAAGGTATGCATCCTTCGTAATATCTAGCATACACCAATAGTCCACACTTAAGGACATGTACATTACAAACAAACAAAATGATCATATCCTTATACAAACCTATGCCACCATTTTCTTTTGATGTGACAATGTACACCAGTATTCCTTTCCATAATAGTTACAACGCCACTGCAATTCCAGCTGTAATCTCTTCCATATAATAGGATAGGTGTTATGCACCTTTATGACAATCATACATATTCTTGTAGTTTTACACCTCTCTGACAGTCTATCACATGGTGGATTAATCTTTAGGCTTTGCCTCATGGTCGCTTTAGACCCACTCATGCCCATACATATATTATTATTTAACATTCAATTTTTACATAAAATACAGGTTAATAAATGTGAATCTTACCACAATTTTCAATGAAATATACACAGAGACGATGACTGACACAGTTTCGATCTGTTTTATTGCCCAGGCTGCTTAGAACTTGTATTTTAAAGCACAGCCTGCTCTCATCTATCACTGTTGAAAATTTTCTTAGAAATGGCGTCCTCCCCAACGCTTATTCTGACAATATCGATTCAGTTAGCCAATCTCTATTAATTTTGCAGTGTAAACAGTCTTTTCAAAAAATATCATTCAAACCTTTCCTACGTTACTAGGTTATTTATGTTTATTCAAAGGTCAGCCAATAATATTTCGTCTCACTTCAAATGCCACCTGTTACCTCGTGTTTATGTGTAATTGTGAATGTTATCGGTAACACATGTTATGTCGTGGGTTGGCATGTATAACATCCACATGTAAATGCAGTCAGACCAACTTGAAATAAGTACGCTCAGTCCATCGTACAATTAACACGATTTTAATTGACGATATTCACAACACTGAGTACTTCACACATTGAGACATTTGTATAAAAATGATGCTCCATAATAACCATATTATCTCTGGCAGTAAGAATTGATGAACTGTACAGCTGGCCGTTAGAGGTCAAACTGTCTGCAAATATTCCAAAACGACATTGTCATGAATGTTAATTTGTATTACACAGTTACGTACTACCTTCTGTCTGCCGTCTTGCCACACATCACTCAAACACACATTCTTGAAGTAGTGTCAGTAGATAATCTGACAATAATTGAATAGAATGTAGGACCCCAGTAAGGAACTCCTAAAACACACACTGTCCATTAGGACGAACACCTCGAATGCCCGTGACCCCCGAACGTTAACCGTTCGTTTTTCGCCGCAGAGATTGCCTACGTCATACACTAATTTACATATAGGTCACACTTTAACAAATAGCTAACTTTCAGCACGGATGCCGTTGTGTGTACCTCTCAGCTGTGCACAGCGATGCCTTAGAAAGCCTGCGTGCAAAATGAGTGGTAACACTACCCCGCCCCCAACGAAAACTGAAAGTTTTCCTCAAAGGAGGATGACAAACCCTGGACCATTTCACAAAACGTGAAGTAAAAGTCGTGTATGTTAGATATGATTAATTGTCCATAGAAAAGATGTCAAGAAATGGAAAAAAAAAAAACTAAATGGAGATGTCAAATGATGAAATATGATAATAAAATTGTGATGCATGATACTTGGAGAAGTTCAATGAAATAATTAAATGATGAATCAATTTAACTAGCTAATTGAATTATATTAAACCATATTGAAAAAAACAGAAAAAAACTGTAAATTTAATTATGTCCATGTGATAATGTCTAAGATGTGTTCATCATCTTGAAATAATGAAACTAGTTAAAGTTCTTTAAGTAAGGCATAGGTATTATCACTTCTTAATTTTATCGTCCCTTAAATGGTATGGTTATGAAAATGTTCCAGATGTGAGTTTCCTTTACGCCAAAAGTCAATCCGATTTTAAGCATTCTGCACAAGATGTGTCAATAAAAGTTCCAGACACGTAGTATTTGTTGAAATAACAGATAATACCAGTCAATACTGCTTGATAGTGAGTTGGATAAGTCTGTGACCATGTCCTTAATTCTTGATCATCATACACCTAAGTTTCAAAGTACCCGCAGGAAAGAAAGTCACTTACAAATGTCTTTGGATAGCTGTGTGGCCGAAGTTACCATTGAGCACGTGCCGAGACCAACAAAAAAAAACTTAACCATGCATAACAATGTCTTGTAATGTCATATCAAAAAGTCCGGAAATTACTATCAAGCACCTCATACTGTGGGTACCCTCGACATCGTGATTCAAATCCAATGGTAGATGTAGAGGTTCAGCTCTGTGCCATGGTCAGTGTATAGGCATTAATTTATTCTACACAATGCCAAATGCTTGAGAATCTGTATTATCTGTCTGTGGGTAACGCGATAGTACATCAGCCATTACGTTGGACTTGCCATCAACTGGGTGGATGATGTAGTCATATGCTTGTAAGTTTATCGCATATCTTGCGACCCTTGGGTTTTTCATCTGTGCACTCTGTAAATACGAGAGAGCCTTCTGGTCTGTCTCAATAATGAAACGAGACCCAAGAAGGTATCGCTGAAGTTTGGTCACCGACCAGATAATTGCTAGAAGCTCTCTCTCAATTATGGGGTATCTGCATTCAGTTTGAGAGAGCTTACACGAGATATAGAGAACTGGATGAAGTATTCCATCCACCTCCTGCATTAAGGCACCACCGATCCCATACTGTGAAGCGTCCGTTCTGAGGATGAAAATTAATTTTGGATCAGGTAATTTTAATATAGGCTCCGATGAAAAGAATTCTTTTAAATGGGCTAGAGCTCTGTCACAGTGCTCAGTCCAGACAATCCTATTAGGAGAGCCTTTTGTAGTCAACTCAGATAGAACTGAAGTAATGGATGACAGATGTGGCATAAATTTATTGTAGAACTGGACAAGACCTAGGAGGCTTCTTACTTGTTTCTTTGTCCGAGGAATGGACAAATTAAGAATTTTTGAAATAGTGTTGTCTTCAGTTTTGAGAAATCCGTGTCCAACTCTGTGACCTAAGAAGGAGATTTCGTGGAACCCTATTGTTACAGAGTAAATATTATCAAGGGGAAGTGATCTTGTAAATGTTAAGCAAATAGATTCGATTACGGGTTATGTTGCTTGGTTAAGCTGATGTTAAGTTAAAATTGTATTAGGGGAATTTCCTCGTGTGATCGAGAAGTTTCCAAGTGGCGAACACTGGTCAGTTCAAATCGCGGAGATGTTTTTTTCTGTGAACTGTCTTGAGCTGTGAGTAAGCTCGTGTGACTAGCCCATGCAATTATCGAGACTGAGTTGTGTTTTTTAAACAACCGAGTCTCGTGTCTTTTTTGGCGGGTCTAGTGTGTGAACTAATTGCAGCCTGTTTTTGGGTACCGACGGGAGAGGTCGGTTCTGCAGTGTGTTTTGTGTGAATGCACCACGCACACTCACTACACCTGCCGTTACACCATTCCATGCCTCTGATGTGTGTATCTGTGGCGTGTGAATGCACCACGCACACTCACTACAACATTTAACACGGTAGGAGAACAGTAGGCGTGATTATAGTCACGCATGACCATAAATAGCCATTAAACTATTAAAAGGAGTAATCATCAGACTGAAACCACATATAGTAACAGTGGTGGCATTCGCGTGATATAAGAAACTGTTCTGCTCTGTGTGGGCGTATGAACAGTGTAACCATTAAAGGAACACCCATCACCATTTAATCAATCTCTAAGACCAGTCAGTCAGTGCTAATATTATAATGATAAAGAATCAACTTCAGATCTTTACAGTGGTGGGCCATTTTATTTAACGGAATAAACCCACGGAGTTCGCGTGATAGGAAAGCCTTGTGTAGGCGTGGCTTATGTATCCTCACATTGTGTCATGGTCCTCGACCTAGTTGGTTAACTGTGTCCAACACGGTAGAACATTACAATGGGAAGTTGACAGTTTTGGTAGACAGTCAAGTTTAACTAAATGTGAAGTGTTTTGAAGAGTCGTTTGCAGATTGTTTCAAGTCAACAGTTACAGAGGGTGCTGTGCTGCGTTTCCTGTATGCTGTACGGGCTGATGCTGTGTTGAGCGTATTCTACACTTTGGCAAGAACCTGAAGAGATGAAAATCTAGTTTGTGTACCTTTCTGCGCTTGAACGGTTTTATCTGCAGAACTTTGTGATATCTGGTGTGTCGGCGGAAGGGACAGAAGAATATTAAGATAAGTGATTTTGTTCTGTGTAGATTGTGCCACTTTTCTGCATTTCAGCAAGTCTGCCTATACTATCCATCACTTATTCTGTTGATAATTGTCATTGTGTTTCGATAATTATATCGATTGATGAAGAATATGTTGATGCATAGATAATGTATGTTATATATAGGTACTATAACAGAAGTTGGTGTACAGTAATTAAGAAATAATTGCAATTTCTTAAAAAGATAATTGGCTTGGTGAGGTGAAAGTTTAATTAATACATATATAGTTGTCTAAGTAAGTAAGTCACTATGGACTATTATACAGATGCTGATGAAAAAAAATACCGTGAACTATTAGGATTTGGAGACCGTGAGCTGACTGAGTCTGAAATAAATAGATTGATATGTGAAAAGCTAATTCATGAAAGTGATGAGAGGTATAAGAAAAGGATGCTAGAAGAGAAGAAGCAATTGGACATAAAACAGAGTACCCTAGAGCAAAGGGAAAGTTTCATAGAATGTACTGCTGAAGTAAGTGAGTTACATGAAAAAGTCTCTAAACTTACAGATGATTTAGGCAAATCAAACTCAGAACTTGCTAGTACTCAAACAGCATTGAGTGTAGCATTGCGTAAAATCAAAGAGTTAGAAACTCAGATTAAGGATAACAATAGTGAAGTTAGAAATCTAACTCAGGAACTTCAAGAAAGGAGAGAGATGTATGAGAAATTGAAAATTGAGAGTAATGAACATGAGCAAACTTATATAGAAATGCTTCATGAGGTGATGAATGATAAGATGATTCTCAGTGATCAAATTAAGGACATGAATATTGTACCCCTTGAGATTGTGTATAATAACAATGATGATATTAAAATTCAGTCTCTACAGCTGGAGTTGACTCAGTTGAGGTCAAATAAAGAGCAGTATGAGACAGAGACATTGTTAGAATTAACGGCTGAGAGAGAGAAGGTCGCTAAGATTAAAAATTTGCTAGCAGAGGAAAGCTGCAAGGTTTTAAGAGTTGAGAGGTTAAACAAGAAATTAAGTGCAGAGATTTCACTTAGAGATATTCAAATTTCAGAAGCCAGAGTGAGATTGGATGGTTTACTTGACATTCTCTTAAAGAAAAAAAAGGTGGTCTTCTGTCAGTGTTGACAGTGAAAGACATAAAGCGGACTCTAAAGGCAAGAATAATGGACAGAAATCTTTCCGAGGGAAATATAACTTTCAACGCAATGCCGATGATTCTTGTGATATTGGTTCCTGGCGGCAAGCTAGCAAAGGAAAATCTACAGTATTAGATAACCCTGTAGATAACAAAAGAAACAATAATAAATTTCAATTTAAGTTGTTAAAAACAAACAAGGTATTAAGTGAGAACCCTGATGGCTTGATAGCAGGGAAGAAAAATAGCACTCCTTATTCCAGGAAGGAAACATATTTTGTGAAAAACAATAAAGATATGGTTAAATCTTTTGGTCACACCCAGTCAAGTCAGTGTGACCCAGTTCTTAAACTACTTCTTAATTTTATCGTCCCTTAAATGGTATGGTTATGAAAATGTTCCAGATGTGAGTTTCCTTTACGCCAAAAGTCAATCCGATTTTAAGCATTCTGCACAAGATGTGTCAATAAAAGTTCCAGACACGTAGTATTTGTTGAAATAACAGATAATACCAGTCAATACTGCTTGATAGTGAGTTGGATAAGTCTGTGACCATGTCCTTAATTCTTGATCATCATACACCCAAGTTTCAAAGTACCCGCAGGAAAGAAAGTCACTTACAAATGTCTTTGGATAGCTGTGTGGCCGAAGTTACCATTGAGCATGTGCCGAGACCAACAAAAAAAAACTTAACCATGCATAACAATGTCTTGTAATGTCATATCAAAAAGTCCGGAAATTACTATCAAGCACCTCATACTGTGGGTACCCTCGACATCGTGATTCAAATCCAATGGTAGATGTAGAGGTTCAGCTCTGTGCCATGGTCAGTGTATAGGCATTAATTTATTCTACACAATGCCAAATGCTTGAGAATCTGTATTATCTGTCTGTGGGTAACGCGATAGTACATCAGCCATTACGTTGGACTTGCCATCAATTGGGTGGATGATGTAGTCATATGCTTGTAAGTTTATCGCATATCTTGCGACCCTTGGGTTTTTCATCTGTGCACTCTGTAAATACGAGAGAGCCTTCTGGTCTGTCTCAATAATGAAACGAGACCCAAGAAGGTATCGCTGAAGTTTGGTCACCGACCAGATAATCGCTAGAAGCTCTCTCTCAATTATGGGGTATCTGCATTCAGTTTGAGAGAGCTTACACGAGATATAGAGAACTGGATGAAGTATTCCATCCACCTCCTGCATTAAGGCACCACCGATCCCATACTGTGAAGCGTCCGTTCTGATGATGAAAATTAATTTTGGATCAGGTAATTTTAATATAGGCTCCGATGAAAAGAATTCTTTTAAATGGGCTAGAGCTCTGTCACAGTGCTCAGTCCAGACAATCCTATTAGGAGAGCCTTTTGTAGTCAACTCAGATAGAACTGAAGTAATGGATGACAGATGTGGCATAAATTTATTGTAGAACTGGACAAGACCTAGGAGGCTTCTTACTTGTTTCTTTGTCCGAGGAATGGACAAATTAAGAATTTTTGAAATAGTGTTGTCTTCAGTTTTGAGAAATCCGTGTCCAACTCTGTGACCTAAGAAGGAGATTTCGTGGAACCCTATTGTTACAGAGTAAATATTATCAAGGGGAAGTGATCTTGTAAATGTTAAGCAAATAGATTCGATTACGGGTTATGTTGCTTGGTTAAGCTGATGTTAAGTTAAAATTGTATTAGGGGAATTTCCTCGTGTGATCGAGAAGTTTCCAAGTGGCGAACACTGGTCAGTTCAAATCGCGGAGATGTTTTTTTCTGTGAACTGTCTTGAGCTGTGAGTAAGCTCGTGTGACTAGCCCATGCAATTATCGAGACTGAGTTGTGTTTTTTAAACAACCGAGTCTCGTGTTTTATTTGGCGGGTCTAGTGTGTGAACTAATTGCAGCCTGTTTTTGGGTACCGACGGGAGACGTCGATTCTACAGTGTGTGTTTTGAGAATGCCTGCGCAGTGCAAAAGTTATAAAGGCCACATTATTTGTGTAGGCCTATAATTTCTGAATTTATTGGAGAATTGTGTTTGTGAGTATTTTTGATGAGGTAAGGATCCAGGACATTTGTTTGAATATATAAATGTCAAGATGAGTGAAGGCGAGATTACTGCAGATTGCCAGGGAATGCAGTCTTGCGAGAAATTGCCGAAAGTATTCACCATTGATGTAGTTAGCACGGCGAGGATGATGTCCGTTGGCTAACCGGATCTATATGATATTTGAGGAGGCATCGTTATCATTGAGAGGATCCACACATACATTAAAGCGCCAAGGTTGAGAGCGTCTTTGATGAAGCATATTTGAGAGGCCATCGTTATCATTGAGAGGATCCACACATACATTAAAGCGCCAAGGTTGAGAGCGTCTTTGATGAGGCATATTTGAGGAATTTATTATTGTCAGCACGGCGAGGATAAACCGTTGCTGGGAAAAGGGATCCATTGTCCGTTTATTGTGATGCTGATGTTGGAAGCATCGTTGGAGAGGCCATTTATTATTTACATTAGAGCGCCAATGTTGAGAGCGTCTTTGATGAGGCATATTTGAGGAATTCATTATATTAGCACGGGGATGCCGACCGTTGCTAGGCATATTTGAGGAATTCATTATATAAGAACGGTGAGGCCGACCGTTGCTGAGAGGATCCAGTATTAATATCATTATATTAGCACGGGGATGCCGACCGTTGCTAGACGGCCATTTTTTATTTACATTAGAGCGCCAAGGTTGAGAGCGTCTTTGATGAAGCATATTTGAGAGGCCATCGTTATCATTGAGAGGATCCACACATACATTAAAGCGCCAAGGTTGAGAGCGTCTTTGATGAGGCATATTTGAGGAATTTATTATTGTCAGCACGGCGAGGATAAACCGTTGCTGGGAAAAGGGATCCATTGTCCGTTTATTGTGATGCTGATGTTGGAAGCATCGTTGGAGAGGCCATTTATTATTTACATTAGAGCGCCAATGTTGAGAGCGTCTTTGATGAGGCATATTTGAGGAATTCATTATATAAGCACGGTGATGCCGACCGTTGCTGAGAGGATCCAGTATTAATATTATTATATTAGCACGGGGATGCCGACCGTTGCTGAGAGAACAGTAGTAATATTATATAGCGCTCATGATTATGAGAAGTGGAGATGTGACTGGAGTACTGTATTATTGTATTGCTATGACTTGTACTTAATTGTGACTGTGTATTCTGTGTATTTCATGAACGTGTTGTGGTGTAAATAAACGTTATTAACAGTACACCAGCCGTTTATAACCATCTATGACTTCTACGTGCGTACCTGTGTTGTGTGTGATTGTTCCAGCACGCACGCACTCAATCAACCTTTCCTAACACGGTACGCCACCCACACACAAAATACCATATATTAACACCTATGTGAATCTTAGAAGGCTTTGCAGTAAGACCATGTGACCGAAGAATCTCGAGTAGAGATTTAAGTCCAGAAACATGTTCGTCCCAAGAGTTGTGGAACAAACAAATATCATCTATATAAGAGATAATATCAGATCTGTGGGAAAAAAGTTTTCTCATCATGCGGACAAAGGTAGCTGGTGCATTCACCAAGCCAAAGCACATGAAATTCCAATGAAAGAGACCTTTAGGAGTAGCAAAAGCAGTGAGAGGTTTGGCTCTTTCTGTGAGAGGTACCTGCCAATACCCCTTGGATAGGTCAAATTTACTAAAAGACTTAGCTTCCGAAAGTTTTGCTAATAATTCCTCAAGAACTGGCATTGGCTCTGCGTCAGACTCTGTTATACTATTGAGTCTACGGAAATCAATGCATAATCTAATACTCTTATCTTTTTTTCTGATGATGACCATCGGGAAAGAATATGGTGACTCTGAATGTGAAATGATATTAAGTTTTAGCATCTCGTCCAATTCCTTTTCGACCCGATCCTGAAAGTGGATAGGGATAGGGTAAGGTTTCAAGTGAATAGGACGATTATCTGTGAGTTTAATATCGTGAGAAATGATAGACGTCCGACCAGGAATATCAGTAAGGACTTGTTGATAGGACTCAAGAATTGCAAGGACTTGACTTTGTTGTGCCGCAGACAGATCAGGACAGATAGAAACATTTAGCCACGATTCTGAAGGCTGCAGTGATATTGCAGGAAGAGGTAAGGGTATGTCAAGGAATGCAGTAGCTTCTTCCTGAATAACAGATAAGGAGGAATATGACGTAGGACGATCAGAGGATTCGTCCAAAACATCAAAAATAGGCTTGAGATATGCAGGTCTATCATGGAATTCCTTTAGCATATTGACATGAAATGTTTTATTCTTGCCATCAACGTCAAGAATATAGTCAACATCTGTGAGTTTTGACATAATTTTATATGGTCCCCTCCAAGAGATAAGAAGGCGATTTTGTCTTGTTGGTAACAATACAAAAGCCTTGTCCCCTGGCAGTAATTGTCTAAGCTTTTTCCGTCGGTTTTGAAGGGACCGAGCTTTTTCTTTTGCCTTTTCAGAAGAATTTACAGCAATTTGCCAAGCCTCAAGAAGTTTCTGACGCAGGTTAACCACATAGTCATAAGATGACTGAACTTCGGGGGCTATTTCTGGACCTGACAGTAGCTGTTTTATCATTGACATGGGTCCTCGTGGTGAAGCACCATAAAGGAGCTCAAAAGGAGAAAACCCAGTGTGTTCATTTGGAACTTCCCGATAAGCAAACAGCACTGCTGGGAGCATTCTGTCCCAGTCTTGTGGATAACTAGTGGTCACCTTACCTAGCATTTGTTTCAAAGACCTATTTAGCCGTTCTACCATACCGTTTGACATGGCATGATATACAGAGCTCAGAGATCTATCTATATTACATAGATTCAAGACCTGTGACATAACGTCTGACACAAACTGTGGTCCCCTATCAGATAGAATTTTATCTGGGAAACCCAATCTCGTAAAAATTAGGAGAAGTGCATCAGCCACATCACTGGTAGCAATATGTTTAAGAGGTATTGCTTCAGGCCACCTAGTACACATATCAATACAGGTAAGGACAAACCTGTGACCTCTGGCTGAAGGAACCATTAGTGGACCTATTAAGCCTATGGCTATTTTTGCGAATGGTCGCACAGAGATATCAGCAGCCTGAATGGGTGCATTATGATAAGCTCCTTTAGTAGCCACCTCTTGGCATATTTTACAAGAACGACAAAACATTTTGACATCCTTCACCACTCCAGGCCAATAAAAGTCCGACAAGACTCTGTATTTTGTCCTAGCAAAACCCATGTGACCTGCACAGTTTGTGTCATGTGCATGCCTAAGAATGTATGGCCGAACCACAGTTGGTACAAGAATTTGACTATGCACTAACGTAGTGTCTGTATAATTACGCATTAAAATATCATTTTTGATAGAGTACCAAGGACATGATTTTTCTGAGCAATCAGAATCATGTGGTCTCACCAACTTAAAAAACCTTTTCAGGGATTTGTCAGTCTTCTGCATTTCAATGAATGAAGTCTTGGTGAGCATAGGTTTTTGATGTTCATCATCATCATCATCATCGCCAAGCACTTCAATCTGACTTTGAGCATGTGATTGTGCTCTTGTTGTCACCACATTTGCGTGCAGCCTATGCTGTCGTTCCCAGATTTCAATATCTTGGGTGGAACATTCTTTTATGCCAACAAGATTACCCAAGATCAATTCAGCAACCGGATCCTGCAATAAACAAACTTTAACTTGCCCTGCAAAGAATGGTGTGTCAATGTGTACAATGGCTAGTGGATAGAATTCTGCCGTTCCACCAAATGTAATACATTTTACCATTTCCCCTGTGCAGCAGGAAGGGTCAACAAGGGACTTGCGTACACCCACAGTGGTGCAACCTGTATCTCTTAAAACTGAAAGAAGATTGTTATTTAAGAAACCCTTGTAAAAAGTAAGTGACCCTTGTCCATCATGGGAGGCTAAAGCTGGTACCAATGCAGGGATGGGATGTCCACAAGATAGTCGCGACACCACGCCTGGCTGAAATAAATTGCTGCACTCAGAGCAATTTGATGTATTGGACAAGTCAACAGCACAAGCAAAAGCAAGGTTGGTGTTTACATTATTCTGATCGACCACCCCTGTGTTGCTATTATGACTCGAGTTCGAGTTTGAACGTTCCACACTTCGTGAGCGCTGAAAGTTGTTTTTTCCACGATAGTTATTTCGGTTTCCTCTTCCGTTCTGATGATTATTAGAATGTTGAGGGCATGTGCACCCTATACAGTGTTGAAAAGGGGGAGAGTTCTGGCTGTTCTCATCATTATAATATCTGTCACTTCTATACATGTAGGAATTATCAGGCCTACGCCATCCTCTGTTTGATCTATTGTACATTTGAGATGGCCCATTACCTCCAGGATATTGACGAAAATTTCTTTGATCTTGAGATGGTCGAGTATCGAAATTGTACCGTCCACGAAACGATCCGACATTTCGGTCTCTGTTCTGACCAAAATTCCGATCCATGCTTTTTGATCTGGCTCCTGGGTTTTGTATTTGCACAGAACGAGCCGAAGCAACCGGTAACGACTCTTTCACCGTGGAGTTGCTCACAACCTGCCCCGGATGAGCTGTCATAAATTGTCGACCTAAAGACTCAACAGCTTGTAAAGATTCAGGTTTTCGTTCATGCAAAAAATGTTAAAAATTCTGAGCTAATGGAGGATAAATCTTTGTCCCTCAATATGAGATCCTTAAGACCCTCAAATGTATGTTCAATCTTAGCCAAACCAATCCATCTATCAAAACATAATTTAATAGATGAAATGAAATCCGAGAAGTCCTTGTTCATGTCGGGTATGAGTTTTTTGAACCTCATTCTATACCCATTCTCATCAAGTTGGTATCTTCGTAGAAGTAACGCCTTAGCTGCCTCATAGGATTGTGTAACTATTTGCATTAAATGGACCACCCATGATGATCTTTCAAGTTTGTATTCTGTACATACTGTCTCAAAACGATTTATAAAGCAAGATATGTCATCAGAATTCTGGTTAAATTTGGGTAAATGAAGTTTAATTGTGTTAGGAAGTACTTTCTTAGACGAACCTGTCACTTCCTGATTTTGTGAATTGCCAGATTCTATTTTAGATCTATCTAAATTTAAAGAAGCCATCTTCTCTTCATGCTCAAATTGAGCTTTTTTCGCTGCTAAATCTATCTCATCTTGTCTTTTCCTTTCTGCCAAATCTTCCTGTCTTCTTCTCTCTGCAAAATCTTCTTGTCTTCTTTTCTCTTCGATCTCTTCTTGTCTTCTTTTCTCTTCTCTTGCTTGTGCCCTTTCTTCTCAGGCAATATCTTCTAGCCTTTTTTGTTCCTCTTTCTCCAATCTACTCTCTGCTCTTGTAAGTTGCTCCATGGCAAACTCTTCCAAAGCTTGTCCCTGCTTACCAAGTTTTTCTCCCAATAGAATAAAATGCTCCAGAGTAGCCATGTTAGAAGGTTATAAATGACTTACTTGTGATGTAAAATGTGTACTATATAGTAATTAGCAGTACCAATGCAAATTCTTATAAATGTCAAGATAAAGCAAGTGAAAAATATTATGTGAGCATATGTTAATCTCGTGAAGTAGACAAGACAAACTATGACCAGGACACAGTACAACAAGCCAAGAAAGACAATACTAATGTAGAAAAATAATAAAAAAATAAAATAAAATAAATAAAAATGTAGTTAAGTAAAAATAACAATAACAATGCTTTGTCTAACAAAATAACAAGACAAACACGCTTTACTACATTTAATACACACAGGAACTGAGGGACAGCAAGGTACGATCAACTGTGTACAAACAATAATGTTGCCAAAACGAAATAATCAGAAACACTCAACGAACTTGAACACCAAGCATCACGTGACAACACAACTAAACGGAAAAAAGGATATGATTAATTCAGGTGAAGCGTTATCCATTCGGCCATGTGCGCCGGACCCTCAATCCTGAAATAATCACCTACCAATCCTACAGACAACCTTGATCTTAGGCCCAGCCAGAGCGGGATGTTTTCCTATGATCAAGTCCTTTACTGACCCCCCTTAAAATACACAAAGAAACATAAAACATGCAGAAAACAAAAGGCTCTGCACAGGATATATCTAAACTAAGCCGACAAGAGATAGACCACTTAGCTTATAGTGAATCCTCCCCAGGTATGGTACTGGACAGAATGGAATCGCTTACTCTCACTACAGGAGGATGATAGTGTTGAAATTCTTCATTGTTGTTTACAAAAACAATGATTGTCTTGTCTTGTCTGACTGTGCAAGACGTGGAGGGCTGGAGGCTGAAAATCTTCGCTGAGCTTGATCAATTTCGAAGAAAGTTGAAATTCTGCTGCCAAAACTGATGCAAATACTTATAGAATAGAAATGTCATTGATGACAATAAAAATAGTTCAAACTCTTGACCGCATCAAAATTACTAAGTTTGTAGTAGGCTTGTTAATGTTTTTGGATCCTGCCGCTAATTCGCTGCTGACGTGAAAAGGTCAACTAAAGCTGCGCAGTGCAGTTTGTACGCGCTGAAAAGTATGGCTCGCCGATAGCGCAAATTTTGTAAAAGTGGCTCAGACAGAAGGCTTCATAATGATGAATTTCGAATTGGAGAAAAAAACAAACTCCCTTTTGCTGGCCACCATTGGGTGTTACCTCGTGTTTATGTGTAATTGTGAATGTTATCGGTAACACATGTTATGTCGTGGGTTGGCATGTATAACATCCACATGTAAATGCAGTCAGACCAACTTGAAATAAGTACGCTCAGTCCATCGTACAATTAACACGATTTTAATTGACGATATTCACAACACTGAGTACTTCACACATTGAGACATTTGTATAAAAATGATGCTCCATAATAACCATATTATCTCTGGCAGTAAGAATTGATGAACTGTACAGCTGGCCGTTAGAGGTCAAACTGTCTGCAAATATTCCAAAACGACATTGTCATGAATGTTAATTTGTATTACACAGTTACGTACTACCTTCTGTCTGCCGTCTTGCCACACATCACTCAAACACACATTCTTGAAGTAGTGTCAGTAGATAATCTGACAATAATTGAATAGAATGTAGGCCCCCAGTAAGGAACTCCTAAAACACACACTGTCCATTAGGACGAACACCTCAAATGCCCGTGACCCCCGAACGTTAACCGTTCGTTTTTCGCCGCAGACATTGCCTACATCATACACTAATTTACATATAGGTCACACTTTAACAAATAGCTAGCTTTCAGCACGGATGCCGTTGTGTGTACCTCTCAGCTGTGCACAGCGATGCCTTAGCAAGCCTGCGTGCAAAATGAGTGGTAACACCACCCAATCGGATTCACTGTACTATCCTAGCCTATCTGTCACCTACTTTTTTCCCAAAAAATATGCGATCCAATCTAAGCAGATATGACTTGACCTGACAGTATCTCTGATCTCTATGTATTGTCTTATCAATATTTAATTAGTTAAGGGACTATTTATATAACTAATAACATATTCTTGGTCAGCAAGTCTTCAGGTACACGAATATACAATTTTAAGGGGTTATGTGGTTTAGTTCAAAATTCTATCTTTTTTTCTATGTTGGTTGTTTATTTTTAAACTACCTCCTGTTCACTTCTTTTCTCTTGTACTTACGAGATAATTACGAGAGCTTAGGTCATTCATAATAAGAGCTTAACATGTTTCCATGACGTAGTGTCCACAATTCTAACTTTTTCATTGTATTTGGGGAAACCCCTAAGGCAAGGCTTGCCCCTGTGCTATGGTTGCTTTTAGTTTAAAATCAATGCGAAACGAATTAGCATTTCATCTATCCTTACCCCTCCTCGTTCCACAATGCATTTTAGGCAAATATTTTCTTAGAACTAGGAAAAGTGGTTGTTTATGTCAAGGACGAATTTGAAAAATTTGGTACCGTTTTGTTCGGCTATTCGTTAGCAAATAATAATCTGAAGGCGTAGGCGATACCAACCGTTCTAGCAGAAAATTCTTTTGTCCTTTATTATCTTTGCCTTTTTGCCCTATATTGTTATATATTAATTTAGATATTGTATTTAGAAGTCACTACACATCTCCCCCTTTAGAACAGACGATCATATGTCAGTTCCTACTTCTAAATACACATAGATAAATTTACTATCTATGCCTGGTGACTACTCTGATGTTCGTCGTACGGATGTCTGCTTAAAAATCAGCTCCCACATTAGTTTTTTCCGGGAATGTACTCTATGGTAAACTAGAATCGTTGTAAGAGCAAAGACCAGCATAATAATCTAGCATTTTCATGCCTTGCTTGTGACAGACACACGAGTGGTTTATGATCTGTCTGGATCTTAAATGATTTTCCATAAAGATAAATCTGGAACTTTGTTATAGCCCATATGACTGCCAGACATGCTTTTTCACCTGTTGACTATTTTTGTTCTGCCGTGTTCAATTTACGGCTAGCATAAGCTACTGGGGTTAATTCCCCATCAAGTGAATTTGACCGTTGTAATAGAGCTGCACCCAAACCGATATTACTAGCATCCGTTCTTAGAATGAATTCTTGACTCAAGTCAGGTAATTTCAAAATAGGCCTGCTTGTGAGCTTTTCTTTCAATTCTTGGTATGCTAATTCACATTGCGCCGTCCAAATAATTCTATGCGGATTTCCTTTGCGCGTTAAATCAGTCAATGGAGCACATATGGAATTAAAGTTTTTAATATACTTTTGGTAAAAACCACATAAATAGACAAAAGATCGCACATCTCTTTTTGTTTGTGGTCTTGGTGCTTTTTTTAACTTCTTCAGGTTCTTGGGGTCAGGGGTCATGTTTCTCTGATGTACTGTGTGGCCCAAGAATTCAAGCTCTTTACATCCAACACAGCATTTCGTCGGTATAGCTGTCAAATTGGTCTCTCTCAGTCGATCAAACAACATATTCAGAGAGTTAATGTGTTCCTCAAATGTTTCTGTTGCTATGAGAATATCATCCATGAAGTTGATGATGCATGGATTCTCTCAACAGATAATCTATCTCCTCCCTTAAAGCTTTTTCCTTAGCGAACGAAATCGAATAGGCCCTCATACAGATTGGTGTTGGGTCTATGAGTTTCATATCATACTCCAATAAATTGGTATGCCCCGTACGGTCCGTTAACACATCTGTATGATTATTCAGAACCTGTTGAACCCTCTCTCTCTGATTTTCCGTTAAGTGGGTGCTGATTTTTACCTGTGCAGCGGTATCACATGGATCTAAAGGATATTCGTGAGAAGTGAGTTTTTCCTTTTTCATCTCCATTTCAACAGACACGGTTAATAGGTGTGTCTCTTCCTGGTTTTCTCTGTCCAGATATTTCTTCAGGAGATTCACATGATAGATTTTCTCTTTCCCCTTCTTATCTATCTTATAATTGGTTCTAGACACCTTCTCTAGAACTGTATATGGACCTT
This sequence comes from Oreohelix idahoensis, assembly GCA_024509875.1. NCBI lineage: Eukaryota > Metazoa > Mollusca > Gastropoda > Stylommatophora > Oreohelicidae > Oreohelix > Oreohelix idahoensis. Next base: position 317,658 of record JAMPIV010009306.1, on the reverse strand, counting down.
GCCATCCAATTTGCAATTTATTCTGGCTGCAGGGCAGTAGAAGGAGCACCTTCTCTCCCACAGCTAATTCTCGATCCTTCGCTTTCTTATTGTAATAGGCAGCATATTTTTTCCTGGCTTGTCTCAAATTTTCATTGGCAAGTTTCCAGCCAGTTTTAAGACTAGTGGTCCGCTCGTTCACATAATGATATGATGAGGTAATATTTTCTTCTACCTTTTCATCGGTCCATGTCCTTAACAAGGCTTCCAGGAGACTTTTTATTGGCCTTCCAAATAACAATGTTGCCGGGGCCATACCGGTTGAACTATGGGGTACCTCCCGATAGACAAACAAGGCGGCGGGAAGGTACTGATCCCATGTCTCTGGTTTTTCATGTGCCAACGTTCTCAGGATTGACATGAGTGTCCCGTTAAATCTTTCCACTTGGCCATTTCCTTGAGGATGATACGCTCTACAATGAAAGTGTTTGGCTTGAAAGATCCTGAATACTTCTTCTATTAGTTTCCCCTTGAACTGAGAGCCATTATCAGTCAAGATTTGGTTGGGAAAGCCTAACCTGGTGAAGATTGTGAGTAATGCCTCTGCCACATGCTTTGAATTAATTGATGACAGGGCTACCGCCTCTCCCCACATAGAACAAGTGTCCACCAGAGTCAGAATGTAACTGTTCCTCCTCTTGGTCCGAGTGAGAGGTCCCACAATGTCCACGGCAACTCTTTCAAAAGGTGTTCCCACTATGGGCATTTCCCCTAGAGTTGCTGGAGCAGTCCAATGCTTTGGAGCTACCCGTTGGCACTCTGGACAGGATTTTACATATGTTTTTATGTCTTCAGTTATTCCTGGCCAGAAATAATGACAAATTATACGCTGTCCTGTTGCGCTAATCCCCATATGACCACTGAAGGGAATCGCATGCCCTAGTTCCAACACTTTAGTCCTATATGAAATTGGAAGGACCAGCTGTCCATGACCATTGGATCCATTTCCAGCCTTCGTATATATCAATTTGTTCTTCATATAGAAATCTCCCTTGTCTGGAGGTGTATGACATTTGGGCAATTTCTTAAAACAAGGCTTAATGGTCTTATCCTCCGCCTGTGCCTTCCTCATCTCATCTGGATGAGTATTTATCCTATTATCCGCCCCCTTTTTAGACTGTGATCTGGTCTGCACTGTTGCCATGGTCACAGGTCTCTTGGGATTCCCCAAGAAGACGCATCTACACCCCAATATCAGAGGGTAGATTGGTTCATTTATCACTGCTGCATTTATGATTCCTTCCACATATCGCGTTTTCACATTTATCCTGGCGACGGGAAGTGTCATAGTCGCTACGTACTTGGTTGCAGTTTGAATCTCCACTGTTTCTGTGGTGTATTGATCTGCCTGCACCAGGTGAGAACTCACAACTGAATCATAATCTAATCCAGTATCATACAAACACCTTATGGTGACACCATTGCATGTTACATCTTCACACACTGGGGGGTGGTAAGGTTCCTGTTGTTTAGTAGGGTTGACCTTTACTCCCTTTCTCCCCATTTTCATTGCAGCGAAAGTAGGAGTTTTCCTTCTACAATTTTCAGTGTTATGGTTGTCCATCCGACAATTTTTACAATACTTCTTTCCTTGGTTAAAAGGTTTTCTTTCATCATTTTTCCTTTCATTGAATTGTGAGGTTTTATGTTTATAGTCATTGCGTAGCCTATCACAATATTGCTTACCTTTGTTCTGGTCTCTATGGTCAAACTTATTAGAGTTTTGAGGTGTCTTAAAATTGTCTACCTGTTTCTTTTTATTACCAACTACCTCTGCCTGGGCTTCCTGATACCTCTCAGCAACATTGAGTAACTCACCCAGCCTCTCTGCACCTTGTTCCATGAGGAACTTTCTCAGGTCTGGAGCCATGGACTCTCTTAGCTGCTCAATAAGGATCATCTCCTTAAGATCTTGGGTTTTCCCCAGAGCAGTCTGTCACAGTCTGATTAACACAGCGGTAGACTGGCGGTGCTCCGCTGGGGGCGGGTACATAATGTCAGTCGGGTGTGAGAGATGTTCTCATACACTTAACTTAACTACACGAAACTGCGAGGTCAGCAGGTCAGGGGTGAACGCAAGGGGCGTTCTGATTGGGGAGTGAAGAAGAGAGAGTAGGGAGAGCGACGAGGTTTTGGGGATGATGGCCGACTCGTATTGTCGAATGCAAGAGGATATTTAGTTGTGAGAAGATAAGGCATTCAGTTATCTGAGATTTTCATCAATGAGTTACACTTCGATAACTACATATATTGTTGTGATTTTTTGGTGATAATTATTTAATACATTAGACAGAGTTGGGAACATTGCAAGTGATCGTTATTATTTGAATGTGTTCCACTCCACCTCTCTCTCTCTCTCATGTGTAGTATTTCGAGGACTAAGGCATATGTGTATTTAATACAAAATACCCTGTGTCAGGTGGTGAGCTCGTATTTGGGTCCTCGTGTTTGATTATCGTTGCACGTCAATGCAGCGCCAGGTCAGAAATCTATTTTAGGTCACATACACTGTAAGCCTGTTTTTTCAGTCACGTAGTTGTCAGGTACTTTTTTTTGAATAGTGAGTCACGGGTCACGGATTAGCGATACACAGTGAAGTGGGGTATTTATTATGAACAGTACGCTGTGTCAGAGCTAACAAAATGTCAGGGCGACATTGAGCACTCTGGTTAAGAAAACGACGCCAAAGTCTGCAGTGTGAACCAGGTTGTGGCAGGTTCGTTGACATTCATTTTGTTGTCTGCGGGGCTGAGAGGACGAATATGTTGCTGCTAGTACAGGTTGGGAGAACAAGTTGATGGCAGCCTTGGTAGCATTCATTTCAGCGTCTGACTGGTCAAGACTAGAGGCCGTTGCAGCGCCGTTTGAAAGCCAACAGTGGGGCAGTGTTGCTACTACACAGTGTTTACTGGCTCAGGAGACGACGTACCTGTGGAAATCAAGTGGTTGAGTCTTCTTGTGGAACTGGGTGCATGCCGAACACGGGAACTGGTGCATTACAGTATCAACATTTTACACACGGTCGTTACGGAGGTTGCCAGAAGCTGAACAGTACCAGATTTACGTTACGATCTTTGCCTTATACAAAACACTACTACAGTCCATCATCATAAACTGTACTGAACTTTTTCTCACGTAGAAGGCTGCACTACACCTTTGCAAACGGTGGTAACTTTCATGAACTCATGAGATGTTATTGGAGTGGAGCTGGCAAATCCACGCCTTGTGCTGACGACGAGCTAGTATACGGTTGTGGTATAACTTTGATGCGTGTGGTCTGACTTTTTGCTTGACATCCCTGTGATATTTCAGTGAAGACAATGCACTATCTGGTGACAATTTTGGACTTTGTGCCTTACTCAGGGGTCATCCTAATGGACAATATTTGTAACTTTACGTAACTTTGTAACGTGTCGTTCGTTGTGTGGACCATTGGATCATTAGTGACTAAGGTGCTGTGGATATCAACGTCATCATCAGGAACCCAGACCTTCAGAGATCATCAATTTAATTGATTTATAGTTAATTTTTTAATGTAGTATTATTACTATTATTATATATTATTGGACAATTATTTTTCTTTTAGTACCTTTCTACTTTATAATATTATATAATTAGTAATCATTCTCCTGTGACCTCTTTTCCATTTAGTTGGTGAGTACGTCATCCAACTGGTGTGGTGTTGCAACATACTACCTTTGGTCACTTCATTGTCTATTGTAGGTTTTTGTTGTGTCTTCGTAGAAGTATAATTTTGGTGTCATTTGGGTGTTGTGTGGGTTTAGGATTTTCTCGTTTGCATTGCAGAAAGAGATTATGCTAAACTGTTCCTTAGGACTGTTGCTAAGTGAATTGTGTGCCGGAGCACGGGCACATAGAGCTGACCCTATTGGCTGATTGGGGAGTGAAGAAGAGAGAGTAGGGAGAGCGACGAGGTTTTGGGGATGATGGCCGACTCGTATTGTCGAATGCAAGAGGATATTTAGTTGTGAGAAGATAAGGCATTCAGTTATCTGAGATTTTCATCAATGAGTTACACTTCGATAACTACATATATTGTTGTGATTTTGTGGTGATAATTATTTGAATACATTAGACAGAGTTGAGAACATTGCTAGTGTTCGTTATTATTTGAATGTGCTCCACTCCACCTCTCTCTCTCTCTCTCTCTCTCTCTCTCTCTCATGTGTAGTATTTCGAGGACTAAGGCATATGTGTATTTAATACAAAATACCCTGTGTCACAGTCCATTTCTCCAAGTAGGTCTCTAACCGTGCAGAGAACTGGTGATAAGTCTCACCCGACAGTAGTTTGGCATTCCTAAATTTTTTTCTATAAAATTCTCCGTTCTTTTCGTATCTTAATAAAAGAGCCTGCTTTAGCATGTCATAATTGTCTTGGTCATCTCTGCTCATCCTGGCAAAAACTTCATAAGCCGTTCCTCTAAGCCCTTGTGATAACATGAGGCTCCACCTCTCTCTCTCTAACCCATATGTAGTAGCTAAAAGTTCAAATCTACTTAAGTACCCTTCGATGTCATCTTCTTTCTCAACAAAATGATCTACATGAAAACCCATAGCTGAGGTTGAGGCTCCCTGACTGGCAGTGGCATCTGAGGCAAAGGGGCTGGCACCATTTTCAGGAGCATAGCCTTGAATTTCCAACTCCCTTAGTCGTAACTCCTGCTCCCTCTGCAATCTTCTATCTTCTGCTTCCCTCTCAGCAGCCAGTCTCTTTTCCTCTCTTTCCACAGCTAGTCTCTTTTCTTCTCTTTCCACAGCTAGTCTCTTTTCCTCTCTTTCCACAGCTAGTCTCTTTTCTTCTCTTTCAGCTGCCAATCTCTTTTCTTCTGCTTCTCTTTTAGCCTTTTTTTCTTCTACTTGGAACCTTTTTATCTCTGCCTCCCTATCTGCCTCCAATGCCCTAGCCTCCTTGTCAGCCTCAATCTGCAACCTCTTAATTTCTTTGTCAGCCTCAATTTGTAACCTCTTCTCTTCAGCTATCTTCCTATCCTCCCTTTCAATATACTTGTCGCATTCTGAAGTTACATATTGGATCAAAGCTTGACCCTCCATGTTCATTTCTTTCGCAGTCTGCACAGCAGCAGATCGAAACTTTGCCAGATCAGCCATTTGTACTATGCAACCTTTAAAATTTCTAACTATACAAATCTCTAATTATGGCTAATAATTTCTAATGATAACCAAGAACAACCACAGGCACTGATAGCTCAACTACTATTCAATTTCTCTAGGTTATTTATGTTTATTTAAAGGTCAGTCAATAATATTTCGTCTCACTTCAAATGCCACCCTATCGGATTCACTGTACTATCCTAGCCTATCTGTCACCTACTTTTTTCCCCAAAAATATGCGATCCAATCTAAGCAGATATGACTTGACCTGACAGTATCTCTGATCTCTATGTATTGTCTTATCAATATTTAATTAGTTAAGGGACTATTTATATAACTAATAACATATTCTTGGTCAGCAAGTCTTCAGGTACACGAATATACAATTTTAAAGGGGTTATGTGGTTTGGTTCAAAATTCTATCTTTTTTTCTATGTTGGTTGTTTGATTTTAAACTACCTCCTGTTCACTTCTTTTCTCATGTACTTACGAGATAATTACGAGAGCTTAGGTCATTCATAATAAGAGCTTAACATGTTTCCATGACGTAGTGTCCACAATTCTAACTTTTTCATTGTATTTGGGGAAACCCCTAAGGCAAGGCTTGCCCCTGTGCTATGGTTGCTTTTAGTTTAAAATCAATGCGAAACGAATTAGCATTTCATCTATCCTTGCCCCTCCTCGTTCCACAATGCATTTTAGGCAAATATTTTCTTAGAACTAGGAAAAGTGGTTGTTTATGTCAAGGACAAATTTGAAAAATTAGGTACCGTTTTGTTCGGCTATTCGTTAGCAAATAATAATCTGAAGGCGTAGGCGATACCAACCGTTCTAGCAGAAAATTCTTTTGTACTTTCTTATCTTTGCCTTTATGCCCTATATTGTTATATATTAATATAGATATTGTATTTAGAAGTCACTACACCTTGTAGGAAGCTTGAACCACCACTACAGCTGGTAACCTTGTAGGAAGCCTGGACCACCACTTCTGCTGGTACCCTTGTAAGAAGCCTGGACAACCACTACAGCTGGTAACCTTGTAGAAAGCCTGGACCACCATTTCTGCTGGTACCCTTGTAGGAAGCTTGAACCACCACTACAGCTGGTACCATTGTAGGAAGCCTGGACCACCCCTTCTGCTGGTACCCTTGTAGGAAGCCTGGATTACCACTACAGCTGGTACCCTTGTAGGAAGCCTGCACCACCACTACAGCTGGTACCCTTGTAGGAAGCCTGGACTACCACTAAATCTGGTACATTTGTAGGAGGCCTGAACCACCACTAGAGCTGGTACACTTGTAGGAAGCCTGGACCACCACTACAGCTGGTACCCTTGTAGGAAGCTTGAACCACCACTACAGCTGGTACCCTTGTAGGAAGCATAGACCACAACTTCTGCTGGTATCCTTGTCGGAAGCCTGGACCACCACTACAGCTGTTACCCTTGTAGGAAGCCTGGACCACCACTACAGCTGGTACCCTTGTAGGAAGCCTGGACCACCACTACAGCTGGTACCCTTGTAGGAAGCCTGGTCCACCCCTACAGCTGGTACCCTTGTAGGAAGCTTTGACCACCACTACAGCTGATACCGTTAGATGAAGCCTGGACCACCACTACAGCTGGTACCCTTGTAGGAAGCCTGGACCACCACTACAGCTGGTACCCTTGTAGGAAGCCTGGTTCACCACTACAGCTGGTAAACTTGTAGGAAGCCTGGACCATCACTACAGCTGGTACGCTTGTAGGAATCTTGGACCACCTCTACAGCTGGTACCCTTGCAGGTAGCCTGGATCACCACTACAGCTGGTACCCATGTAGGAAGCCTGGACCACCACTACAGCTGGTACCCTTGTAGGAAGCCTGGACCACCACTACAGCTGGTACCCTTGTAGGAAGCCTGGACCACCACTACATCTGTTACGCTTCTAGGAAGCCTGGACCACTACTACAGCTTTTACATTTGTAGGAAGCCTTCACCAAACAGTCACGTGACTTTTGTAGTGGTCAGTCTAGTGTAATTAGTTTTACATGATGATGTTGCCAGCCTCATGTACCACCTCATATTAGTCACCTTGTACGAATTGTCTGAGGATAACGTTCACTCAAGTACAGGGTAATGAGTACTGTTTCCGTTATTTCTCGAAAAGCCAGTGTTAATATTTCTAACAAAGTTGTCACAAAACGGTTTGTGCGCTCTCATGTCCACCCCGGCAGGATTGCATAATATTCCTGTGCGAGTGATATTGTTATTTTCATCTCCCCTATTCCTTACTTGCCAGTACAGAATATTTATTTGAATATCAATGTTTGCATTACTTTCACACTTCAATTAACTTCAATTCGCCGTCCCATCCCTGATGTACTAATTAGATCACACAAACGTGACGGTGATAAGAAGTCGAGGCCACCACTGTTGCAATGGCTTTTTCTATGTGGTACTAACAATCAATATAACCACCAAATGATAACTATGGAAAATGTTACCTCTGTAATGTTACAATGGAATATAACTTGGACTGACACTCAAGACAGTACATACGCGAATGAAATAACTTGACAGAAGTCTGGGTCACAGTACCATACATATAATATCGACAGCATAGTCCTGGACATCAGCAACAATAGTACAAATACTTGCATAATTAGAATATGTAGTACAGTCATCCTAACGTACTGGTAACAACTGCATTCAATGTAAGTGCAGCATTCACTCCTCGCACATAAATCTCTATATGGTCTGTATACAATGTAAGTGCGGCATTCACACCTCGCACATATATCTCCGTGGTCCTACTTTCAATGTAAGTGCGGAATTCACTCCTCGCACATATATCTCTATCCAAGTTCCTCCAGAACTTAACAGCGCGGGAAAACCACAACGCGCTTACGTAGACCTCCTATTGGCGCGGGAAAACCAACAACGCGCATTCAAATAATAGCATATAATAGTCTTAACATAGACCTCCTTCTGACACGGGAAAACGACGTGTCTTTTTTAATCCAAAGTGCGGCATTCACTCCTCGCACATATATCTATACCTCTGGTCTAATCACCAGGCATCTAAGTTCCTCTTAAACTTTACAGCGCGGGAAACCCACAACGCGCTTATAAATAATAATATATAAAGGCCTTGTAAATACACCTTACGCGGTACATCATCGCGTCACATCCAATATATTATAATGAAAATCACATACACTATTCACATACTCTAGAAACACTGACCGTCTCCCTCGACGGATGGCCACAGACTCCCCTTTAACAACTCAGTATTCTTCTCTGACACGTATGCCAACTTCATTCACTTCGCACGCTTTTCTCATGTCCTGTAAACCTCAATTCACACATGAACGCCTCTGAGTATTCTTCAACCATACTCTACGTGCTTCTTTTAAATGTAACATTCCAAGCTTGCATACTTCAATAATAATACACTCTAAACAGAGTTACTCCTTTCTCCACCCACACACATGTATATACACGTCATGTATCTCATGACCTTAACCTACTTACTAACAAACTTCAGGACCGTACACAAAAATCCTTAACACCTAACTAACTTCGAATATGACTTAACAGTTCACACCAACCCCCGGGGGAAAAAAATGATAACATCATTTTTTTTTTAAACATTACATGGAACCAAAGTGTGAGGTCGGTGAAATATGTTAAGTGATACTAAACAACAAAAGAGGGATGGAAATATATTGGTGAACCAAAAGGTTACCACATTAACTTTGGCACAGGAAATTTGATGTAGGCTCTGCCTTAGCAATCATACTCTACTGGCAAACCAAACACAATTCCATCCTATACAACATTAAACTGTGTTGGATGCAAATCTAACAATGTGTGCATCAATTAATATATTAACCAAATTATAAGTGGATTCACCATACAAAAATACATATGTGAACCAAAAGGTACGTCAGCACTGTTCATGAAGTAATATAATTACATTATAAGTTAACACTTACAACTTATCAAGCTAACACAAATGTTTCATAAATATTAAACAATCTATTCTAAATGCTGAATTTCATCTGTGACTCATGTTTCAATTGCTCTAAAACCAGACCAACGGACTGATGTCTCACTAAGAAGAAGTATCGGTGAGCAAGCCTGCTGATGACCACCCATCAGCTGCTGTAATGATAGACAATTCCACCAACAACACTGGTATCTCATGGCATAGCATACTTTCCTATGGATAAACAAAATTAGGCAAGAATAAAATCATTTGCCTTGGAAAATTTGTATCATATTATGCCATATCATATACCCTTCTATGTCCACCCCATTCCACTAAACATTCCCAGTGGGGTGACAAAATAATAAATTAAGGGACGATATACCCATTTCATATGTCTTCGATCAGCGGCCTTAGATACTACACCCTGTACTTCCCAATTAAGCTTTAGTACTTTAGTTAATGAAATAAATCAATCTAAAACACCTAGTTATACTGACTTGTAGTGTACACCTGTTCACTGTTGTTTATATACACTGTTAAATTCCCATTCTTGAAAAATATTAAGTTTCTCTAGACAACCGTCTCTTGGAAAGTTATAGCTTTCAACCTTGTTTAATGCACAGTAACAATTAACCTCTCTTGCTGAGTCATAACAAGTACCAATCTCTTCCAACTAACATCAAAAATATTTTCAATCTAGAATCCATCATCATCATTACCACGATCAGAAAAGTATTTCCAAATAGCACAGTATCTTTAGTAGAGCAAACAGATCACTTATGTCCCACTTATCTGGTGGTAACTTTTTGATGGCGTTGAACATTAACATCTTTAATGGTTCTTTACCTTTTTCCATGTATCTGTTTTTGAAATTGAAAGATAATATTAACTCTAACTGGTCTGTAACTCCAGCACAATTTCCTTTCAGACCATCCATCACAGTCTTCCACACTTCCTTCCTTGAAGCTTCAGTCTCTTCAAGTACTACTTTCTTGGCAACAGAAGTAGCATCCTTCATCTTCACCCTCCTATACTGCATTTGAGCATCTAAGTGTTCCTTCTCCCAATCTGATTGATCTGTACTAAGTGCAGCCTCATGTCTCTCCTCTGTAGACTTCGCTTGATCTTTCAATGCTTCAGCTTGCTGCTGCAATCTTTGTTTAGCTGCCTTAAATTGCTCTTCTAGTGCTTCAAACTTAACAAAGTAACTCTCTTCTAAAGCATTACCTTTCTCCTTCCACCGAGATGACAGGACCCTGCAATGTTCCTCTTTAACTCGAGCATTACCCTTACACTCAGTTAATATCCTGTTCCTATCCACCTTGAATTCATCATTTAATCTTTGAATACCATCTTTGTATTCCTTTTCTAATAACTGCTCAACACTCTTAAATTTTCCTTCTAATATTGTACACTTTTCCTCAAAAGTTCCCTCTTCTTGAATCAATTTGTCTATCTTTAACTGATCCTTGTCACACCAAAAACCCATTTTTGGTAACAACACTTCTTGAGGTGCATGGTATGTTTCATCATGCACTGGACTTGTCATTGTCTCACAGGCTTTTGTAGACATTGCATTCTTACTAACACTTATTGATCTTCCTTCCATAGAAAATAAGTTAGTTTTACTCCTAACTGATTCATCATTAATGATAGTCTTTTGTGGTTCATCCACATTCAGTTTGGATATTTTCCCAACTGAGACTGAACAGTCTTTACAACAATTATCTGTTTGTACAGTGACTTCTTTCCTCTCACTTTGAACAGAAACATTCCTAGTTTCAGTTTTCACCATATCATCTGCTATATTAGCTTTCCTCTTTAAATTCCTTAATTTCTATCAGATATACCTTTGCTCTCTGTGGCTTGTATTTATCATCCACTTTTACCATAGTGTTAAACAATTCGTAAGACTAACAATCTCTGATAGCCAAAATAAAGTCTCTTAAGGCTATTCTTTTCTTTCTGTTTCTAATTGTTCTTGAACAGTCGTCTGCCATGACTATAGATTCACAGACTAGATTCCCAAAATAAGAAAGTATATTCACTACAATACTAAATTATCAGTATTAATATACCTCTACATAGGTACTACAATAACACAGTAACAAATCACCAATAATCCTAAAGATAATACACACAAGTAACCCTAAAATCAGTCACTTATAATAATCAGATCCACCTATGTCTAGACTAAGACATGTGTAGCTGAACACATTAATCCTCAACATACCTTGACCATCATATCTACAATTCTTAGATTCCAAATACAGCAATCATACAAACTATTTGTAACTAATAACCAGGACCAAAACACAGTGAATGATGATAATAATGAAGTACACTGCTGACACAACAATCATAAACAAACGAACAATAACCGACAGGTGGGGGGATAATAAACACCTGCAATACAAACGACAACAATAGAGCTGTGAAATGAACTTATTTACAAGATAGTAGAAAATTAACGCAAGAAAACTACAAGTAAACATGACAAAAGAGACTAAATTATGTAACAATGATTACACAAACCAAACTATAACAACTAACACCAATAAATGTCAAAGAATTCCACGGGCACTAGCTACCGAGTCTCTCCAAGACTCTGGAATTAATTTTACAAAAAAAACAAAAACCTACAGAATAGATTAACACCAATTCCTTCTAATGAAGAACAAAGTATTAATAATATATAATCAAGTAACACAAATATAAAACGCTAACGCAACAACGAATACAAATGAATGACCATCAGGAATATCAGTAGAATGGTATCTGAACAAAGAAGTGCAACAATGGCATAAACTGTGACTTATCTTAAGTATGTCTTGATTACAGTCTATGGTTCCACCGAGATAATGCAGATCTACAGCTGAAGGATATCTGTATTGCTATGGCTGGCACTACAGCAAGCTTATCTCACTGATGTTCAACCTCGCATATTCTGTACAAGATACAAAACAATGTAAATAACTCACAAGTATTGCCATAAACATTAAACTAATAACCACATTTAGAACCACTTAAATATGATGTAGACTAACTATAATCCTAATACAAACTTACAAGAAATGAATACCCATAAAATATCTAAGTCGATACTTAAAAGTAATGTAAGGATGAAAAGGAAAAACAATAAATAAATATAAGGATCTATAGTCTCTATCAGATGACAGAAGAATAGTACTACTAGTAGTATAACACTGAATAATTACGAAGGCTTAACAAAGAGTCCAATATAATAAATCAATAAACTGTAACAGATGATAGAAACGACCTAACAAATAAGCTTTACGATTAATAAACAAATAAAACTAATATATTACACTTAAACAAAAAAATTCTTACGGTTGTAATTAGGCTAGATAATTAATCTATAATATTAACCTTAATATATAATTTATACAGCACCAAGTACAAAGCAGAAACAAACACTCAGAACTTAACACACATGCACGAGAACACACAACACAGTAGAAAAGGTCAGTTATACGAAAACTACTGATGAGTATTAACGAAACAAACGAAACAGGACAAATTACCGCACAACAAAAGAAAGAAAGAAGGAAAAAAAAAATACTACGCACAACAATACACTAATCACACAGTTCCTAATACAAATTAATAAGAAATAATACGTATCTTTAATACATATGGTTCGTTGAACTTGACTGTAGACCGATGTTCCAGATGTGTTGTCCACTTCCTTTCTGATGGCTTGATGATAAAATGACTGCACAGCACAACACACGTGAAGTACAAACAAGATCCTCTGATAAATTTGAACGGGCCAGTACACCCCCGTCAAATACGTTGCTTTCAAACACTTGAACGTTTAAAAAAGCAGGCTACTTCATGCAGATTCCGATGCGATGACTTGACCGAGTACACACATAAGCAAAGTTGTCCTTGTACACACCGTACCGATGTCTGTCAGTAAACAGGGCCCGCTGAACTGTGTAAATTGGGTCACAACATGACCGCTGTACGCTGATTGGCAGAAAGTTCACGCATTTCGTGTTTACTTTTCTGGCTTGACTCAGGACTGTAATGTCCAGCTCTATGTGAAGAAATTACTATCTGTCTTTTATTACTCAATTACCTTGACTACAAAATAGAAATCAGATGTAGTGATGTTGATATCTGTTGTGAGCATATTATGTCTATTGACTTCGCGCAAACACATCTTTTAGATGACTTTCATTAGTGTCCAAATACTTCATTTACCGTCCAACGAATTTCTGAAGTTTTACAGTACTTCAAAGTTCCGGGGCGGGTTGATTGATTCTCCGCAATAGTCCTGGGTTCAGAAAATTGAGCCCCCTAAATCAATGGAAATATGTACTGAACTCCTTCTATAGTCCGAATATCCTGGGTATAACGCCCCGTAAGATCGGCCCCCATACTGGCCACCACTGATAAGAAGTCGAGGCCACCACTGTTGCAATGGCTTTTTCTATGTGGTACTAACAATCAATATAACCACCAAATGATAACTATGGAAAATGTTACCTCTGTAATGTTACAATGGAATATAACTTAGACTGACACTCAAGACAGTACATACGCGAATGAAATATTTTGACAGAAGTCTGGGTCACAGTTCCATACATATAATATCGACAGCATAGTCCTGGACATCAGCAACAATAGTAAAAATACTTGCATAATTAGAATATGTAGTACAGTCATCCTAACGTACTGGTAACAACTGCATTCAATGTAAGTGCGGCATTCACTCCTCGCACATAAATCTCTATATGGTCTGTATACAATGTAAGTGCGGCATTCACACCTCGCACATATATCTCCGTGGTCCTACTTTCAATGTAAGTGCGGAATTCACTCCTCGCACATATATCTCTATCCAAGTTCCTCCAGAACTTAACAGCGCGGGAAAACCACAACGCGCTTACGTAGACCTCCTATTGGCGCGGGAAAACCAACAACGCGCATTCAAATAATAGCATATAATAGTCTTAACATAGACCTCCTTCTGACACGGGAAAACGACGTGTCTTTTTTAATCCAAAGTGCGGCATTCACTCCTCGCACATATATCTATACCCCTGGTCTAATCACCAGGCATCTAAGTTCCTCTTGAACTTTACAGCGCGGGAAACCCACAACGCGCTTATAAATAATAATATATAAAGGCCTTGTAAATACACCTTACGCGGTACATCATCGCGTCACATCCAATATATTATAATGAAAATCACATACACTATTCACATACTCTAGAAAACACTGACCGTCTCCCTCGACGGATGGCCACAGACTCCCCTTTAACAACTCAGTATTCTTCTCTGACACGTATGCTAACTTCATTCACTTCGCACGCTTTTCTCATGTCCTGTAAACCTCAATTCACACATGAACGCCTCTGAGTATTCTTCAACCATACTCTACGTGCTTCTTTTAAATGTAACATTCCAAGCTTGCATACTTCAATAATAATACACTCTAAACAGAGTTACTCCTTTCTCCACCCACACACATGTATATACACGTCATGTATCTCATGACCTTAACCTACTTACTAACAAACTTCAGGACCGTACACAAAAATCCTTAACACCTAACTAACTTCGAATATGACTTAACAGACGGTCCCACATGTTATCCCAGGTGAAAGGTTAATGACATTGTTTGCACAAGATGGGCGTAATCCTTTACAATTCTACAGAATAATAGACTTGTATATTGGAGTTGTGGATAAACCACGAAATGTCCAGACCAGACGGCCGAATTGCGCCAAGTCAAAGTCTGATAACGATGGTTGAATTACGTGGGATAGGCAAGTCAGATAATACCCCAATCTGGGAGGACGTGTGAGAGACGTAACTTATACCCATTGATTCTTTGTCTTGTCAACCAACAGTTTTATTCTTGGTACAGTTTCTGACTCCAATTTTTTTTTTTTTATTCTTTCTTGCTTTGGATTAGATTAAGAACTGGTCGTTCTCTCTTCATTCCACAACTTTGTTTACCACTAACACAACTAATTTTCTAATATTTCATTTAGATTATATGCAGTGTGGCCCAAAAGTCTGTATTCATAGAGAATTCGGTAGCTACTTCACTTTGTGGGGATCCCTGTCTTATGTACATGAAAACAATCTATGTGAGTTCATCTGCTGCTAATGTCGAATTCATATTGGGACTGAAAAAAATGATTTTGTAAGTTAGAAGAGAGAAATAATTTATATGAGTCAAATTACCTACATTTCCATACGTTTAGCAGCTTTGTAGCTATTTAGCAAATATCCTGCTCAACTCTGTG
The DNA here is from genome assembly GCA_024509875.1 of Oreohelix idahoensis. Classification (NCBI taxonomy): domain Eukaryota; kingdom Metazoa; phylum Mollusca; class Gastropoda; order Stylommatophora; family Oreohelicidae; genus Oreohelix; species Oreohelix idahoensis. The sequence goes on along the minus strand of JAMPIV010009306.1, from coordinate 302,219 downwards.
AGATGCTTGGCGTATCCTCATGTGGTAGGCGTACCCCAGGCTGAGAACCCCCTGCTCTACATGGACTTAAAATCCCATCTTTCCGGTACGTAAGTCTATGCTATTAATTATGTCGTCGATTTATTATATTAAAATGACTTTCTAGAGTGGAGTATGTGGAGCTAGGTAGACCATTCCTCCAGTTCCAGAGAAGCAAATAATCTGCATGTATGCAGCACTGTCAACGTATTGAATATGGGTTACTTTATAAATCATTTAAGTCGAGAAACAATGTACCCAGGTTGGAACAACACAGTATCTTAGAAGCAATGAATGTAGTAGCTGGCCGGTCAAACATCTCTTAGTGTTTGGAGAACCAGCCAGTAAATTACGAAAGTCACTAAATAAAGTTGTCGTACATCCAAAAACAACAACTTCATTACAAATGTGTTTTTCTGTAACCGATGTGTCTCTTCCTTTGTCATATTTATGACTGTGCGTATGTATGATAGCGCTGGTCGGAGACCCACTTTCTGGGATGTTTTGTAATACAGTGTGTTCAAACCCGAGTGGAACAGTCCTAGTTACGATGGTTTGGCCACGTCTGCAGAATGGGAGAAGAAGGTCTGCCACGACACATATGGGAAACCAACAGCAAAGGATCCAGATCTCCAGGAGGACCCAGAATTCGCTGGGAGGACACCATTGAGTGGGGGGTTGGAGGCGGGGGTTATGACATTATTAGTACTGAGTGGATCGGAAAAAAAATTCCATGAAAAATATTCCTTGTACTGAGAACCAAACCTCATAGCCTCTCCGGCTACCAGGGAAGAACAGAAACCACCAAGTAAGAAAATGTGATTAAAAGATTGTCGAAGTGCGCTGTTTGGCGTCGATGAAACATTTTACTGTGCGCATCTGCGACTACTACAGAGTTGTTCAACATAATAATGTCTTTAAAAGTGGCAGAGCACATAAGTGCTCACTACTTTAACATGTCCATTACACTCATGTTATTTAAAGTTTGTTTCATTCTCAACACGGGAAACAAAGAAAGTGTTTAATTATTTAATAAATGTACTACTAAATATAAGACAATACTTTATACCTTATACATTCCCCTAACTTATTTATCTTTTTTTTATTATCTGCAACAGTAAGTTGTCTCTGGTAAGCTCGTATCCTACAGTTAACTATTTAGTGTTTTTCAATTGTACATACCAAACGTACTTGTGTTAATAATGCCAAAGACGCTATATATTACAATTCTCTATCTATTTCACTACAGTCTAGTATATAATATGTACATGTACACAGACAATATTAACATAAAATGTACACTAAAAGACAGTAAGCTTCACTGTCTAGAATTCTTCAAAAACATAAGTACGGCGCAGAGTGAAAAATAATTACGGAGTCAAAGAGTTAAAGTATCACAATGTTGTTATTATTATTTTTTTTTTTTCTCACTTATTTCCGAGAATCGTCATCCCGTCAAAACATGACAAGAAGTGTGATCCAGATTGGAAGAGCAACATTTGTTCAAAGCGGCCAAGTATAGTGATCTGGCCGCAGATCTGAGACACGATGGGTTCACTGCAAGGGTCATGGCTGTTGAGGTGGGTGCAAGAGGGCTCGTGGCTGCATCAGTGTATGATTTATTGAAACTGTTGGGGCTGAGGGGACAGTCAAGAACAAGGGCACTGAAGAGGCTTAGTGAAACTGCGGAAAAGGCATCATGCTCGCTGTGGAACAACCGCAATGGGCTATGGAACGCGGGACAGTAAACTCTGCGGTACAGAAAACATCATAAATTTGTCTAAGTCCACAATACTTTGAGTTTTTCGGTGTACTGATGAACGGGCTGTGACTGACGGGCAACACGCGGCGTGTATTATAAGAGGTGTTGGGCACAGAGTTACAGTTGCTAGCGCGCAGTGGCTAGCCTCGTCGGCTTCGCGCAGGTGTGTCAGTGTCTGTTCCTAGTTGTGTTGTGCGGCGGAACGAACGAAATAATTTGTCTTCTGTTTGTTACTTTCACAATTGCCTCTACGGCTGGCAGAGTTGTGGATTTTATAGTTGCTTCCAAAGTGAAATCGGTTCATTTTCGATACAAGACAACAGGAGGCTGAGACACTTGGGAGTCATGACCCAAGTGGGCCCGCTTCCCTTAGACTGTAAAGGAGAGTATACAGGGCCGAAACACTTGTTCGACGGGGAACTACTTCTGATGATCAGATTGCCTCATTTTTAAAACAGTAATGCTCAAGGGATTGATGACGCGTTTCAGCGTTAAGCGATAAATTTACACTATACGAATGACTATTTGTTAATTATTATCATTGAAAGTTGCAGAGCAGATAAGTTTTCACTTCATCGTCATGTGGATCAACTGAAACATTGTTTTAATATTTATTAACAACAGCAAATAACAACATTCACAAATAGAATGCAACAATTTATTCTTAAATTCTGCATACAACGATCGTGTTTGTTTTATATATTTTTGCGTTTAACCACATGCAATTAAGACTAAACAAGAATCTTTTGTTGTTTTAGCATGTGTGTAATGGTTAAATTATTTCCCTTGAATTTGAAATTAAAGAAACAAACTAATAAGTTTTCTCCCCTAACAATAAATGTTGACACGTAAAGAAATACGTATATGTATATTTACATTATATATTGTAAGTTCCTATTGGTCACCTTAGTACTTTTTTAGTCCATCTACATTTTTGGCAAAAATTGACCTGAAGTCATACATTGATTAATATGGATCATACACTCCACTTCCATAAACCATTACCCCGCTGGAATTACAAAAATGCCAACAGGAACAAGTTCCCATAACTGACAGATGAATACTGTGGTTTCATAAACACCCAAAACAAAAGAATAGGAGATATAGCTGTCGGATTTAATAAAGCAGTTCTGAAAGCTGCCCTAGAATCAATAAAACGAGGGGCGAGAACAGATTATAAGCCGTACTAGACAGAAGAACTCAAAGAACTGGAAGAACAGGTAACAGAGGTCAGACATGTAGCAGAAAAGGACACAACAGTTGAGGCAAACATCGCCTACAAAGCTATCTCTGCAAAATACAGGAAAATGTTAAATGTTCAGCCAAAAATAGCTGGATCAAAACAACAGAAAGTCTTAACCTCGACAAAGATGGAAGAAAATTATGGAGGCTCGCCAAAGCCTTAAATGATGAGGAATGCAAAAATAAGGATATAGCGCTACAACAAAATGAGAAAATACTCACAAAGAAAGAAGCACCTAATGTCTTTGCTCAAAAATTCTCACATGAGAGCCAGATAAATGTTCCACCTGACTGAAAACAGGAAATTACCAAAGAGCAAGAACTTTACCAAAATATACCAACTGTTCCAGAAGAGCACATGACATCAAATCTCACCATGAGAGAGCTAGAGGCAGCCATTGTATCCCTTAAACAAAGAAAGTCACCTGGAAAAGACAGGGTAACAAATGACATGCTTAAAGGGCTAGGGCCTAATGCCAAGAAAGCCCTTCTCAAGATTATGAATTATAGCTGGAAGCGTGGAATTGTACCACAGGCCTGGAAAGAAGCAGTACTAGTCCCAATCCTTAAAAAGTACAAAGACCGAATGGACCCAAACAGCTACAAACCCATCAGCCTTCTAAGCTGCATGGGAAAGCTTATTTAGAGAATGATCAATACCAGATTAAGTTGGCACCTCGAAGAAAAACAAATTCTACTGCACCAACAGGCAGGCTTCAGGCAACATTGGTCTACAGAGAACCAAGTCACCTACATTGCACAGGAAATCGAAGAAGCTTTCCAAGAAGGAAAGCACACTTTAGCAGTATGGGTAGACATGGAGAAAACATTTGATAAAAATTGGAAAGATGGGCTAAGAGTTAAAATTCTTAAATATGGAGTCTGTAGAAGAATGTATAACTGGATCAGCCACTACCAACAAACAGAACAACTAGAGTGCACGTGCACGGACAGTTAGCAAAAAGACTACAATGGAACATGGAGTCTCACAGGGTGGGGTCCTTTCCCCAACACTCTTCCTTATTTATATAAATGATATAACAGAAAACATCCACAAGAATGTCCACAACTCCCTCTATGCTGATGACCTGGCCATGTGGACTTCAGAAGAATACATCACCACAGCAAGAGTGCGCATGCAGGATTCACTGCTAGCCCTTGAAAGTTGGTCCAGAAAGTGGTTGCTCAAAATCAATGAACAAAAAACAACACACACTATTTTTACATTATCAAATAAACCACAGCAAGTAAAGCTACAACTAAATAGGCAGGCAGTACGAGAAGATGAAACACCAACATACTTAGGAATCACACTAGACCGCCGAATGACGTGGAAATCACAGATAAACAAAATACAGCTAAGGGCAAAACTTCGCATGGCCATCATGAGAAAGTTAGCTTGTACCACATGGGGTGCTGATGAGAATATCCTCAAAAAGGTGTACACACGCAGAGTCAGACCTGCTGTGGAATACGGCATCACAGCTTGGTCGACGGCAGCAATATCAAATTTTGACAGAGTAAACAGATTCTAAAATCAAGCAGCACGTATTATAACAGGGGCCTTAAAGTCCACAAAAATTAAATATATGGAAAACATTACAGGGCTACAGTCAAAAGAGGACAGACGTGACAGCAGAGTCCTACAACAAGCTGAAAAATTTAAGAGACTCGAAGGACACCCCATGTTCCAAAGAATGAATAGGCTAGGAAGAGGCAGGCTCAAGCGAACTAAATTTGTGGCCCAAGCAAAACAAAAAAATAGCAAAAATACCGTGCTAGCAAGCTCAGTTGCAAAGAAAATACCAACAAGCACAACTATCCCACTGTGGAAAATAAGATGCTTTCCTGAGTTAAAATATGATATTCCAGGCATTGAAAGTAAGCGAACACATACAGAAACACAAAGAAAGTCGTATAGCAACCAAGTATATTGATCAAAAATTCCCAGCAAAGCTTTGGACACATGCATATACTGATGATTCAGCAAAAAAATGCAGTTGAAAATGGGGGTGCTGGCATCCTCATAAAATTAAAGAATAGAATCCACTCTATGGCAATTGCCACTGGCAAATACTGCAATAACTTCAGTGCTGAAGCAGAAACCCTGAAACAGGCAGCGGAAACTCTTATTGAATGCAAAGCACAGGCAGAAAAGCAGATAGTAATCTTTACAGCTGCCCTCTCAGTATTATCAGCGCTGAAGAGCCACCAAGCTAAAGGATTGAAAGATCTGATAATCTCCCTTGAAAGACTGGCCAAATGTTTCAACAAGTGCACTATCCAGTGGATACCAGCCCATTGCAACATACCAGGAAATGAGGAGGCAGACAAATTTGCTAAGGAAGGAGGGGCCTTACAACACAATGATATAGAGACAACTTACGCAACGGCAAAGACTACTATAAAGGCTGCATTCAAGTCCAAATGGGAAAGAAAGCACCCGGGCCATTTGCAAAAGGATGCATATCATCAACTATCCAGGTGTGGTAAAGTGGGATGTTATAAATATTTATAGGGGACTTAGTGTACTGACTGAGATCAGCTGTGAAGGTATCTGTATCTAATAAAAAAAAAAAAAAAGTTAGTTGCTTATCCTTTACAGGACGTGGCAATCAACCCCAGCTTTTATTGGCTGTTTGTGATTTTTCTAGGCAATTTTTTTCATTCAGTAGTTTGCCATTGCTTTCTGAACGGTACGGCGCTCATACCATTGTTAAAAATCCACACAAAGCGATCTGCTACCAAACCGCCTGCAGCAGGTTTCGAACCTGGTATATCTGGATTATGAAACTGCGTTCATATCCATTAGGCCACAGACGCCGACTATCTTTTTATCTAGGTCATTAAGCAGTGTATCTAATAAGTGTGGTGTATTACAGATAAACTTACTTGCTACCACATTTAGACCTCAGCCAGACTTATTCTGGGCTATTGTGATGACTACGTTGAATGTCTAGGGTTATGATAATGAAGTGTATGTCACAACAACAACAGACAGATAAACACTTTAATTTAATCCACAATACTTTACAACACTGTGACACTCACATACATAGAACACTCTATAAGACTATCATAAATGAGTCAAGTGTTAACTTTTAAAAATATATGTATTAATTCCTTCAAATATTAGATATCCTGATTCAATTACAAAGTGAATCAGGAATCACAATCAAATGTAATCACAAGTTGTATGTACACATTTTATAGATAGAATCTTTGTATTGACATATATCATTATTGCAATATATGTGTAAGTGGTGTTGTAGTACTATGAGGTAATACTGGCTTTTCAAGCTAGGTGGTTGTTTGTCATCATGACTTCAAGTGTTTGTTTCTGGTGGAAATAATATTGGAAAGGTTCACAGTTCCTTTTTATTTGAAACAATTAAATGTCCCTCTTGATTTTAGGTAAAGTCACTTTTAGAGGGGGTATACACAAGATTGAGCTGCTCTGGCCACGAAACCTTAACTTTTGTGTGGGCGGCAGGAAACAGTCTCCACTGCTCGCGTGCTTCACCGTGTTCTTGAGACACAACCTGGTCGATATATTGACCAAAGAGTCTGCTACCAGCCTCTGGATTCAGCAAAACTCAGACCATGTGCTGCTTTAATACGTTAGTACCACGGTCCCTGAAACAAGAAGGTTGTACCTCCTACTTCAGAACTAATTTATAATCTATTTCCACACTGAAGCACAATACATAACAAACACATGAGTTCAGCGCGGTAGGCCAACTGCTAGCTTCTCATGTAACAGTATACACCAGTATTCCTCTCCCTAATGGTTACAACACCTCTGCAATTCCAGCATTATTTCCTTCTATTCAATAAGATAGGTGTCACAGTACTATTTGGCAATCCCATGCAGTTATACTCCTCTCCGACAAGTTTTGTTCATGGGGAGCAACATCTAGGCTTTTCCTCATGTTTGCTACTGAACCACACACATACAGACATAAATTTATCAATTCACATTCAATTTTTCATCAAAAAAATATCAAATATTTCTAGCTTACCACAATTCATGGAAATATTAAACAAATACGTTGACTGGCGATGAGTTATGGCACAATTCCGATCTGCCTCTGTCCCAGGCTTTCATTAGAAAAATATGAGCTGTATCTCAACGCACTTGCTTCTCAGTAAGTTTATTTTCAAAATGTGGCCCTGAACTGACGCTCCTAATTGACTATATCAAATGGTCTAGCCAATAAGACCATGTTTACAAAAGCATTTGAAAAAAGTACCCTTCCTACCGTTTCCCTTAACAACCAAAAATAGTAATTGCAGTCGACTAATCATGTTTCGCCTTACATATCTTCTTCTTTGATCAATAACCGCCAACCGTCAAAGCAGTCAGCGGCCATCACGCCTGGTGGCGTCTTGTAGGGCAGCAACAAATTGATTCCACTTTGCTCGGTCGGCGGCCATCCTTCGTACAGTGCCCCAACTGTGGTTCATTCTTTGCATCTCAGCTTCCACAGTTCTCCGCCAAGTTGTTTTTGGTCGGCCTCTCTTTCGCTTTCCCTCGGGGGTCCATAGCATAGCTGTTCTTGCGATGGTATCAGGGTCCCTTCTGAGGACATGGCCAACCCAACTCCAGCGTCTGCCAGCTATGATGGTGTGCATGTCCTCCTGGTTACTCCGAATAAGTAGTTCTTGGTTGCTGATGGTGTTTGGCCAAAAGATTCGGAGAATTTTCCTTAGGCAGATTGTGTGGAAGGAGGACAGTTTCGACATTTCCTTCTCTGTTACTCTCCAACATTCCGCACCATAGAGAAGCACAGAAAGTACGCAGCTCTCATACAGTCTTAATTTGGTGTTTGTGCTGTACTGGGAAGACTTCCAAATGTTGTTGAGAATAGCAAAGGCTGTTCTCGCTTTATTCATTCTGTTGTTAATGTCCTTGCTTGTTCCGCCGTCAGGTGTTACTATGCAATAAATAATTCTGGCCAATCAAATCGGATTTAACTTGTTGGCCTATTTCCCGTAAAATAGTGGTTTTAAAACATGCCACTGAGCAAATATGATCTGGTGCTGTCAGACAACCTCACTATTTTATTTTGGCTATAATTTGTTAATTCCTAGACTATTTGCGTAACACTTAACATATTCTTTGTCAGCAAGTCCTAAGGAACTCAAATATATAAATTTAATGGAGCTAAGTGGCTGCGTTCAAAATATGTATTTTCTTCTACCACCCGTTCACTTCGATACGATGGGGTATCTTCTGTACTGTCAGGATTTCAAACGTAAAACAGTATTGTGTCATGTTTCCTAATAAGCATTAAACATGTTTTTTAAAACCTAACCTCGTATTGGTAGTTGTCACGAACGGTTTATAGAATGAATGTCAGTACTCATACTCCGGTGGGAACTAGATATGTTTATGTAAGTTGTGAGTTGAAGTGAGTGAATGTTAAGTTTGCTTGCGGGCATGAATGCATTAGTAGCAGTAAGCGCTAATGTCGAGTTCACGGGCATGGCTGAGTTGTTGTGAACGAAGTGGTGGGGAAGACTGGTCAGGTGTGAAAGGGTCATGGGTAAAAAGGTCATTCGAGACAGAGATTAGAGCGAGGAGAGATTACGTGGAGAGTGAAGGCGAAATGGTTGAAGAAAAATAGGAAATATATTAAGATATTGTGAAATTCGTTCCATGAGATGCTGTTCTAATTATGCACACCATACGTTGTGCTTTTCTTATGTGATGATTTATGGCCAAAGCGGCAGTCTGCCTGTGTTATTGTGTTATACTCAAGTTTGTGACATAAAGTCGTCGGATATCGTATCTACGTGTTGGAGTTTAGTGAGTTAACAATTAGCTGTGAAAAACGAGCCATGTTTGTCGCTCCATGTGTATGTAATACATATTTGTCAATGTGTACACACAGGAAGCACTTGACAATTTTGGGTGACTCGTAAGTGGAAGAGAGGACCCACCCCTAATTTTCTGCAGAATTTTTGACAATTTCGCCGTCTCATGAATTGTTGTTGCAAAATTACATCAAGCGGAACAGAGAACTAGGCCTATTTGTTTGAATCAGGTCACAAGAACTTAATGTGCAAAACTGAAGTCTTCATTTCAGTGATAGTCAGCAATGGTATAGCTGCAGAAGGACTGAATATTTAAGAGCGAAAAATAGTGTAATCACTGGCGGAGAGGCGAAGGGACAGTTTTGACGAAATCGACAGTGTTATTTTGGAAAGTAGCACGAAGAATGAAAAGGCGGTAATCAGTCTTGTTTACCTCGGCGCACTGATATTGTGTTATTCCACCCCGTGACGAGTGTGCTGATCTGTCGTCAATTTATCTGTGCTGTGTAGTTCGGCATAACTGTTGACACCGGAAAAATCGTCTGCTGGGTCTTGTGATGGAATAACAAGGCCATTGTTTTGATGGTGATCGGCTGAAATCATAACATCTTGCCTGGAGATGGTGTAAGCAGTGAGAGGCGCATTTTCCTTTTCTGCCCCTTGTATCAGTACTGAAGAAGATCCGGTTCACCGTACTGAGAGCTCAGGTGCACGTAGGAGCTGAGTTCGATTTGACTGGACTGTGTTGCAGCGTGAAGTGTGTTGTTTGTGGTGTCCATCATTGAGCTGTAACTTCAGGACTCCAAGCCTGCACCTATCTCAAGTGGAGCAGCGGACACAGGAAATTGTTAAGTTAAGTTTATTATTAATTTTGTAAATTTCAAGTCTTCTGTTTACTTGACTTGTGCGTCTGGATATTTTCTTTTATATATATAGGCTATACTTCTTTTAATTAATTTATTTGGTTATTTATTTCTTCCTTGATAAGGTTATTGCCCGGAACTAATAGGGTTTTTTTTATTTATCTTTTAAAAAAAAAAAATTCCATTCTTTCTTCAATAGCATTTTTGCAAATTAATTAACGTTATATTTGAACCCTATGATCTGTTATATCTAAAAGTGTACTAAACTTAGTTTATTTTGATACTAGTTCCTTTTAGGACTTGACAATTTTGCTTCGTCATATCTAGACTTCCTTCTGTCTATCACTTTTACAGTGTACTTGAAACTTATGTTATTTTTATATTAGCTTTTGTTATTAGTTAAATATTCATATATTCATTCCTGTTTGCCCTTGCTGCAGGGTGCATGAGTAGAGCTCTTGGGTTACTTCATTGTCCAGTGTTTTGTTTTTGTTTTGTTCATATTGTGTGGTAGTATTTAATTTTGATTTCTGTATAAGGGTGATTTTAAGTGGTGAGCACAATCCATCTTTCTTCATTGAAGAAATTTGCCTTGTGTTGTCTTTAATAGGTTTTGTGAGACAAATTGCGCTGTAGGGAACCCAATCTGTCTAAGATTTGGGGAGTTGTGAAGCCTCGTGTAATTTGTGGAACAATTGTTGGCGTTAGTTGTTTGCGTTTAGTTTGTTTACTTATTGTCTTGTATAATAGTCTTTCTTTCGTGGTGTTTTTCTGTCGTGATTCTCAGTCCTTTGCTCTGCTATCCGTGTATATAAGTTATTTTACGATATCCTGTTTTTGTTCGTTCGATAGGTTTGGGTGTAAATATAAGGTCTATTCTTACTTTCTTGGTCTATAACTTCCTCTCCACTGGCCTATCAGTTGTTGTAGTGTCGTGTGTTCTGTGATTATCATTTCAATCATCATCATACCATTTGTGTTAACATAAGCAGACACATTTTATTTTGGTCTATTACAGTTTGTAATGCCTACAGACTGATACAAGAGATTAACCCAGTGTGTAGACCCAGTGTGAAGAGTTGTTCAAAATCTGTTGTGTATGACAGACGTTCTTCATAGGTGAAGGGGTATCCATTATAGTTTTCCAGACACCATTTGACATATCAGGTGGTATACATTTTTTTTCTCTCTCTCCTTAATTGTTTTTTTACTTGCATCATTTTTTCATAGTTATCATAGTTGATACATATTACAGGATGTCTAGCCTCTTGGATTTTATCACCAAGGGAGAGGCACTTGGTAAATCAGGGGATGAACTTGAATTATGGGCCAAGACAAATTTTGTGGATTCTGAGGAACGGAGGGAACGCAATGAGGAAAGAGATCTTAGGAAGTTAGAAATTGAGGCTGAAAGGGAAGCAAAGAAGGAAGAAACAAGGAAAGCTGAAATCGAGGTAGAAGCAAAGAAGGAAGAGACAAGGAAAGCTGAAATTCAAGCGGATAAAGAAATTACTCTGAAGAAACTGGAACTTGAGGCTGCGAGTTCTAGACCAGCTACTAAGGAGTCTACTCGTCCTTTCAAGCTGCGACTCCCATCCTTTGTTGAGGGCGTCGATATGATGGACGTGTATCTAGAAAGGTTTCAACAAGAAGCAGTATCTTGGAAGGTTAAGAAAGAAGATTGGCCAAGTCTGCTCAATAATCTGCTCACCGGAAGAAGTTTACAATGTGTATTTGCTTTGCCAGTAGAGGATCGCAAGAATTATGACACGGTGAAAGAGACACTGCTTCGAAGATTTAGACTGACAGCTCAAGGGTACCGTGAAAGATTTAAGGACGCTATTCCTACAACAAGCAATGACTTTAGTGAGTTTGTTGGGGAAATCAAGTTGCTGTTCAATAGGTGGATTGAACTATCAGGTATTGTGAAGGATTTTGATGGGCTAACCGACCTTATGCTACAGGACAAGGTTCTATCGTCTTGCAATCCAGAGTTAGTGGCTTTTCTACAAGAGCGAAAGCCAAAAGATATAAATCTTATGTCAGAGCTAGGACAGCAGTATGTCAATGCGCACCCGGGGAAACCGATTCACAAGCAGATAGTTGCTGAGACCTTTCCAGCTTGTGTGGCTCAAGACAAAACTGAAAAGAAGCCATACATACATCCTCGGGCCCGCAGCTTAGACAGATATGTTGATAAAGATGGTGGAAATAGAAGATGGAATGGGGACAGAAGATATTCTCCTAAGAGACAGTACCCTTCTTTTGGGTCAGGCTACAGTAGAAGGGGTTGTTATAAGTGTGGCTCAAGGCGTCATCTATCTTATCAGTGTGGGAGGGACCCAGAGAGGTGTCCCTTCAACCCACAAAGAAGTCCATATGCCAGCCCAAAGAAAAATTATAATGGCAGTCCAAAGAGAAGCCCGTACAAGCGCCAAGAGACGGATTCCCACTGCCCCAATTGTAATGAGAAAAGAAACAGTCGAAAAGAGAGCCCAAAGGAAAACACTGAGCATGCATATTCAGCTACTGTCCTTGATACATTTAATAGCGAGGAGTGTGAGGGGTGCAGACCATTGTTCGAGCCTGATGGTAAGCCTATTTTAATATGTGGCCACACTTTGCCTTGCCTTTCATCAGTTGATGGGAATGGAACCTTAACTTTACATAAGGGTTTTGTGGAGAATAAACCTGTATCTGTTTTGAGGGACACGGGATGTACGACCATTGGCATTAGGAAGACATTTATTAAGGATACGTATTATATTGGAAAGATGGCAAAATGCATTACATTTGGTGGTAAGGTCGAGTACTATCCATTGGCGATTGTGCAGATCGACACCCCTTTCTTGTCGGGTACAGTTCGAGTATGCGTCCTTGATTCTCCAATCGCTGATCTCATTATTGGAAATGTTAATGGGGTTCATGATTGCACCAGTCAGGATATTGAGGAGTGGGAAAATGGGCATGATTTGGTTGCTAACGCAGTAATGACGAGGGCTCAGACTAAGGCTGATGATGCAAATATTATGATATCGCAACCCAGTAATATCCCTTCGGTGCCTACGGTTGCTGGAATTACAGCATCTGATTTTTAGACATGCAGAGGAAAGACATTTCACTTCTGCCTTTGTTTCAGTTGGCTGAGTCCAAGAACATACGGCATACAAAGTCTGCTCGATACTGGTTTGAGGTTAGGAACTCCATTCTAATCAGATGCTTTGCAGAGCAACATTCAGTCATTACACAAGTGGTTATTCCAGTGGAACTGAAGAATACAGTGTTAAGGACAGCACATGACATCCCTTTTGCGGGTCACATGGGTATTGCAAGAACTCGCTGTAGAGTGTTGTCCCAGTTTTACTGGCGTGGATACAATAATGATGTGAAGGGTTACTGTCGGTCGTGTAAAGTGTGTCAGAAGACAAGCCAGAAAGGAAGGACTCCCAAGGCACCATTAGTAGCAACAGATTTGGCATTTCGCCCTTTTCAGAAGGTTGCAATAGACATTATTGGGCCCCTTCCAGTTATGTCTGATCGGGGGTATAGATTTATTCTAACATTGGTTGATCTATGTACAAGGTGGCCTGAAGCATTGCCAATGAAATCCATCACATCAAAGGATATAGCAGAGGCTCTAATGAGCTTATTTAGCAGATTAGGATTTCCTGAAGAGATTTTGTCTGACAGGGGCCGGCAATTCATTTCAGAAGAGATGAAACACATATCTAAACTGTTAGACATAGCCCAAGCGTTCACCACCCCGTATCATCCTCAGAGCAACGGGGTATGCGAGCGGTTCAATGGAACACTGAAAAGAATGCTAGGTAAGGTGACAGGAGATTTTCCACAGTTGTGGGATAGATACCTACCGGGAGTTTTGTTTGCATACAGGGAGATGCCACAAGAGAGCACAGGATTCTCACCGTTTGAGCTAGTATTTGGCGCAAATCCTCGGGGTCCAATGAAAATTTTGAGAGACTTACTGACAGGGAATTACGCTGATGATAGCGTTAGGTCAAGTTGTGAGTATGTCATTGACTTGCGAGAACGCATAATTACATCGTGTTCGATAGCACGTGAGGCATTACAGACATCGGGTGCAATGTATAGAGCATACGCCAATAGGAATAGCAAACTTGTATCCCTCAGTCCTGGCAGCGAGGTATGGGTGTTGCTACCTACCAAAGAAAATCACCTGCTAGTGAGCTGGCAAGGTCCATTTCAAGTAAAGAAACAGATTACCGATGTGGATTATCTGATATTAGTCCGAGGGAAGGAGAAGATTTTCCATATTAATATGCTAAAACCATATGTAGTACGTCCAACTGAACTGGAACCAGTTGTGAACGCTGTTCTTGATAGTACAGTTACTGTAGCTAGTGCAGCAGTCATCGAGGAAGATGGAGAGAAAGGAGAGGAGGTCAATCTCCAGATCCCACTATTGCCATTGGTTGCTTCAGAACCATGGGGAGATGTAGAGGTCTCTGCATCTCTACCACAGCATCAGAGGAAACAGGTGAAGTCACTGCTGTGCGAATTTTAAGATGTACTCACAGATATTCCTGGAAGAACTGATTTAGTTGAGCATGATATTAAACTGACCTATGGAGAGCCCATCCGGGTGAGACCATATTTTATTCCACTACATTATACTTCTGCTGTTGAAAAAGAAGTGAATGATATGTTACGCTTAGGTGTTATCTCCCCATCTGAATCATCATACTCATTTCCCATGGTCATCGTGCGGAAGAAGGATAAATCCCTACGGATATGTATAGACTTCCGCCGCTTGAATAGTGTCACAGTGATAGATGCGGAACCTATGCCCAACCAAGAGGTCCTCCTATCCCAAATAGCGGGGGCAAAGTATTTTACCAAACTAGACTTATCGAGAGGGTATTGGCAAATTCCCTTAGCAGAAGGCGCTAGGCCACTTACAACATTTTGTACCCCTCAGGGTCTTTTCCAGTTTAATTATATGTGCTTTGGACTGGTGAATGCCCCTGCAACTTTTGTGAGAATGATGAGAATGCTTTTGAGGGGACAGAAGGATGTTATCACATATATTGATGACATCTGTTTGTTTCATGACACGTGGGATGAACATGTAGAGGGATTGAAGTCACTGTTATCATGCCTTCGGGTGCATCACCTTACAGCAAGACCCAGTAAGATTAAGGTGGGGTTTCAGGAGTTAACATTTTTGGGGTATGTGGTAGGACAGGGTGTTTTAAAACCAGTTGATCAAACAGTTGGAAGAATTTTGAATTTGCAACCTCCAAAAACAAAGAAACAAGTACGTAGTTTACTCGGTCTGATAAATTTTTATCATAAATTTATCCCCAGGTTCTCTTCATTGTCATCAGCTCTAACATCACTCACTAAAAAGGGCACGCCAAACAGAGTGGTCTGGACTGAAGAGTGTGATAGAGCACTGAGGAACATCAAGGCTGTATTCTCCAGCGAGCCCATTCTTCTACTGCCAGACTTGGCTAAGCCTTTTGTACTGAGGACTGATGCTTCTGCAGTGGGCATTGATGCGTCTCCTATGCAAGAACATGATGGGTTTCTACATCCTGTCATGTATGTCAGCAGGAAGTTGCTTCCGGCTGAAACGCGATATGCCACTATAGAAAGAGAGTGTTTAGCCATTATTTGGGCTGTTTCCAAACTCTCTAGGTATTTGTTAGGATCTCATTTTGTACTGGAAATGGACCATTGTCCTTTGACTTTTCTTAAGTCATCTAGATCACCAAATTCACGTTTAACAAGGTGGTCGTTGTTGTTACAACAGTACAACTTCACTGTTTTTCCTATTCAGGGTAAATTAAATGTTCTTGCAGATTCGTTATCTAGATTATGAACACTTGCGTGTAGTAAATGGGTGTTTTTTTTTTAACCAACATTTCTATGTAATATTTGATACTTGTACATGACTAATGTTGTGTCAACTGTATTCTGCATGATTTTTGTATAACCTAAGTTCTTATCATATGTTGTGTATCCAGTACAGGGTTATAGAATAGATATTCTCCGGTATAGTAGAATTTGGTGAAATTGATGTAATGTTATCACCTTTAATTTTGTGTGTAATTAGAGATGCATGATTTTTGCCATATGGTTGCTGTTGTATTTTTCTAGCAACTCGGTTCTATTGTAATTTTTTTTTTTAATTTTATTTTTGTGTTCTTCAGAATGTTATTATTGATTATTTGTAGATGGCATATTTTCACACTGATGCTATAGATTTTGCCCACATATGTAATCAGAGGTTTTGGATGGTTGGTTTCCTGATGTCTACCACCCATCCAGTGAAAAACTATGTTTTTCACTTGGAGAGTGAGGGGTGGATGTCACGAACGGTTTATAGAATGAATGTCAGTACTCATGCTCCGGTGGGAACTAGATATGTTTATGTAAGTTGTGAGTTGAAGTGAGTGAATGTTAAGTTTGCTTGCGGGCATGAATGCATTAGTAGCAGTAAGCGCTAATGTCGAGTTCACGGGCATGGCTGAGTTGTTGTGAACGAAGTGGTGGGGAAGACTGGTCAGGTGTGAAAAGGGTCATGGGTAAAAAGGTCATTCTAGACAGAGATTAGAGCGAGGAGAGATTACGTGGAGAGTGAAGGCGAAATGGTTGAAGAAAAATAGGAAATATATTAAGATATTGTGAAATTCGTTCCATGAGATGCTGTTCTAATTATGCACATCATACGTTGTGCTTTTCTTATGTGATGATTTATGGCCAAAGCGGCGGTCTGCCTGTGATATTGTGTTATACTCAAGTTTGTGACATAAAGTCGTCGGATATCGTATCTACGTGTTGGAGTTTAGTGAGTTAACAATTAGCTGTGAAAAACGAGCCATGTTTGTCGCTCCATGTGTATGTAATACATATTTGTCAATGTGTACACACAACAAGCACTTGACAGTAGTGTTTTTTATCACTGTCTATTTGAAAAAAATTAGTGCTTCATGCCTTTCGCGTGTGATTTGCGTTCACTTTTATCGCGAGACGGTGTGGTAGCACTGCATACGTTCCTCCGTTCAGCCCTCTCTCTCTAAGTCCGTCTGTCTTTTCATTACGCAGTGTATATAATGACATTAATGCTAGTATTTTATCTAGGTCATTAAGCAGTGTGTGTATCTCAAGTTTTTCTAAGAAATACAGTACCAGTTTTATTTTTAGAAACGCGTGTATGCTGCTGTAGGCTTTACTATCAAACGTGAAAGCGTTATAATTATGCAGCCGAAGTAGAAAAAAGGGGATTTTTTGTACGCCATTGTGACAGCACTGGTCTTTTACCATTCTTCTTTCCTTTTATTGAATTAATTCGTTAGGCTTTACATTAACTATTTAATTTCGATATGTAGATTTAGAATGTTTCACGACAAATTCTCCCCACTTAAAACAGACGTTATATGCCAGTCTATAATTCTATATACACATAGAGAAATTTAATATTATTCCTGGGGCTTAAGGTGATTTTCATCACACGGATGGTGGCTTAGAAAATCCGCTCCCAGGTTGGTTTTTCCAGAAATATACTCTATGCTGAACTGGAATGGCTGCAAAAGTAAGGACCATCTGAGTAACCTCGAATTTTCATGCCTAGCCTGCGCTAGAAACGACAAGGGTTTGTGATCCGTTTGCAACTTGAATGCCTTCCCATACAGATAAATATTGAATTTCTTTATCGCCCATATTACTGCAAGACATTCTTTTTCGCTAGTTGAGTAATTGGTTTCAGCTTTATTCAACATTCTACTAGCATATGCTACTGGGGTTAATTCCCCATCCAGTGCATTTGATTTCTGTAACAGGGTCGCGCCCAACCCGATATTACTTGCATCCGTTTTCACAATGAATTCTTGACTTAAGTCAGGTAATTTCAAAATAGGTTTGCTTGTGAGCTTTTCCTTCAATTCCTGGTATGCTAATTCACACTGTGCTGTCCATGTAATTCGATCTGGATTTCCTTTGCGTGTCAAATCAGTTAACGGTGCACATATGGAGTTAAAGTTTTTGATATACTTTTGGTAGAAACCACATAATGAGAGAAAGGATCTCACGTCTTTCTTGGTTTGTGGCCTCGGGACTTTCTTTAGTTTCTCTAAATACTTGGGGTCAGGGGTCATGTTTCCCTGATGGACTGTGTGTCCCAAGAATTCTAATTCTTTACATCCAACGCAACATTTGGTTGGTCGGGCTGTTAAATTCGCTTCTCTAAGTCGATTAAACAGCATGTTCAGAGAGTCAATGTGTTCCTCAAATGTTTCGGTTGCTATAAGGATGTCATCCATGAAATTTGTGATGCATGGATTATTCAGAGGATCCAACAATTTTCTTATCATTCTAGAGAAGACACTAGGCGCATTCTTCAATCCAAATGGCAATCTGTTAAACTCATAGTGTCCCTCTGAGGTACTAAAAGCTAGGTATGGTCTAACCTCAGGCTTTACTGGAATCTGATAGTATCCTTTACTCAGATCCACTTTTGAGAAATATTTAGCTTTATTTAGCCTGGCAAACAACTGATTTGTATCCGGCAATGGATCCACCTGACCTTCTGTGATAGCATTCAGTCTCCTGTAATCTATACAGAGTCTATGTTCTCCAGAGGGTTTCCTTAAGAGCACCACACTGGAACTATACGAAGATTCACTGTGTGAAATTATTCCCTCCTTCAACAAATAGTCTATCTCTTCCTTCAAGGCTTTCTCCTTAGCAAAAGAAATCGAATAGGCTTTCATACAGACAGGTGTGGGGTCTATCAGTTTCATATCATATTCCAATAAGTTTGTATGCCCCGGTCGGTCCGTTAACACCTCTGTATGATCATCTAGAACCTGTTGCACTCTCTCCTTCTGATTTTTCGTTAAATGTGTACTGATTTTCACCAGTGCCGCTGTCTCACAGGGATGTAATGGATATTCAAATGATGAAAGTGGTTCCTTTTTCATCTCCATTGGAATGGACAAGGTCAACAAGTGTGTCTCTTCCTGATTTTCTCTTTCCAAATATTTCTTCAGGAGATTCACATGATAGATTTTTTCTTTCCCCTTCTTATCTATCTTATAATTTGTTCTAGACACCTTCTCTAGAACTGTATATGGACCTTGCCATCCAATTTGTAACTTATTCTGACTACCGGGTAGAAGAAGCAGTACCTTCTCTCCCACAGCCAAATCTCTGTCTTTAGCTTTCCTGTTGTAATAGGCACCATGTTTTTTCCTGGCTTGTCTTAAATTTTCAGTGGCAAGTTTCCAGCCAGTTTTTAAACGAGTGGTCAGCTCATTCACATATTGGTATGATGATGTAATATTTTCCTCTGCCTTTTCATCAGTCCACGTTCTTAACAGAGTTACATATGGATTTTTAAATTCGGAAACTTATTTTTCCTGGCACATGTCAGGTCCTTTGCACTCGAAGCTCTGTTGTGATGACTTTTCTTCCCCGAATCATCATGCACAAATCGACCGCTACCAATTTTTCTCTTGGGGCTTTCTCCCCACTTAGAATTCTTGATGAGAGATTTCCTCTCTACATCTTCTTCCTCCAGTTTACATAAGTCTGATTGAGGGATTTTCGGCTTATTCTGGGGTAAGACATCTTTTTTGCACTCGCCGCATAGTGGCCATTGTAAAACAGTCAATTGAAGATTGTCCGTGAAAAGGGGCTTCCCAATCCACTTGGTCCACTTTATCAAATTTATTTTTCTTTTCCGTGTCAGGCCTACATTTGCCCCGTGGCGTGTAGAAATCCTGAACACTGTTCCCACTTGTGGGTGTTCCCTCATGTGCTATGCTACACCTCTCTACAAAATTATCAATGTCCCACCTTGCCTTGGGCCAATAATAATTTTGAGCCACCTTTTGAATGATGGTACCTATTTTCTCATGGTCCCCATCTTGTTTCACATGTAAGCTCCTTATTAAGTCTGCCCTATACCTTTTTGGAAGTACCAGCTGTCCCTGACCTTTGGATCTAGTTCCAGTCTTCTGGTATATCAGGTGGTTCTTCATATAGAAGTATCCTTTACTTGTAGATGTGTGACACTTTGACAATTTTCTAAAACAAGGCTTGAGGGTCTTATTCCCAGCCTGTGCCTTCCTCATCTCTTCTGGAGTGGTATTTAACATAATATCCTCCTCCTTTCTAGAGGTCGACCTGACCTGAAGGGTGGCCATTACTATAGGATTCCTTCTGCAACGGTCAGTGTCATGATTGTTCATCTTACAATTTTTACACCACCTCCTTCCTTGGTTGAAAGATTTTCTTTCATCATATTTCCTTTCATCGAATTGTGGGTTTTTATTTTTATTGTCATACCGTGGCCTATCAAACTGGTGCTTAACTTTGTTCTGATCTCTAGGATCAAATTTATTAAAGTTCTGTGGTGCCTTAAAATTATCTACCTGTTTCTTTTTATTACCTGATACCTCTGCCTGAGCTGCTTGATACCTTTCAGCGACATTCAGTAACTCACCCAGTCTCTCTGCACCTTGTTCCATGAGAAACTTTCTCAGGTCTGGAGCCATGGACTCTCTTAATTGTTCTATAAGGATCATTTCCTTAAGATCTTGGGTTTTCCCCAGAGAAGTCCATTTCTCCAAGTAGGTCTCTAACCGTGCAGAGAACTGGTGATAGGTTTCACCTGACAGTATTTTAGCATTCCTAAATTTTTTTCTATAAAATTCACCATTCTTTTCATATCTTAACAAAAGAGCCTGCTTTAGCATGTCATAATTTTCTTGATCATCTCCGCTCATTTTGGCAAAAACTTCATAAGCTGCACCACGAAGCCCTTGAGATAACTTTAAGCTCCACCTTTCTCTCTCTAACCCATACGTGGTAGCTAATAGTTCATATCTATTTAGATAGCTCTCGATATCATCTTCTTTCTCAACAAAATGATCTAAATGAAAGTTCATAGCTGAGGTTGAGGCTCCCTGACTAGCAGTGGCATCAGAGGTAAAGAGACTGGCACCATGTTCAGGAGCATGGCCTTGAAATTCCAACTCCCTTAGTCGTAACTCGTGCTCCCTTTGTAATCTCTTCTCCTCCTTTTCTGCTTCCCTTTCTGCAGCCTGTCTCCTTTCTTCTCTTTCTGTAGCTTGTCTCCTTTCTTCGGCTTCCCTTTCTGCAGCTAATCTCTTTTCTTCTCTTTCTGTAACTAATCTCTTTTCTTCTCTTTCTAAAGCTAATCTCTTTTCTTCAATTTCTGCCTCCAATTTCTTCTCTTCATACTGGAACCTTTTAATCTCCCTATCTGCCTCCAATGCCTTAGCCTCAGCCTCAATCTGCAACCTCTTAATTTCTTTTTCAGCCTCTAACCTTCTTTCAGCTTCAAATTTTCTTTCTTCACGTTCAATATATTTGTCACATTCAGTAGTGACATAAGCAATCATAACTTGCCCGTCCATTCCTAACTCTTTAGCAGCCTGCACAGCAGCAGGTCGAAATTTTGCTAGGTCCGCCATTTTCTAACAGGCAAATGTAAACAATTCAATCTATAAATAATTATCTAAGGACAACCATAGGCACTGAGAGCTCAACCTTATTTAATTTCCACCCAAGGATACCTTTTAATTTTTATTATTCCCTGAAGTGAATTACCCCCCAATATATATAATAGGAGACGATTCAAATCCCGGACAGGACCCCAATATATGTGGTAAAGTGGGATGTTATAAATATTTATAGGGGACTTAGTGTACTGACTGAGATCAGCTGTGAAGGTATCTGTATCTAATAAGTGTGGTGTATTACAGATAACCTTACTTGCTACCACATTTAGACCTCAGCCAGACTTATTCTGGGCTATTGTGATGACTACGTTGAATGTCTAGGGTTATGATAATGATGAAGTGTATGTCACAACAACAACAGACAGATAAACACTCTAATTTAATCCACAATACTTTACAACACTGTAACACTCACATACATAGCACACTCTATAAGACTATCTTAAATGAGTCAAGTGTTAACTTTTAAAAATATATGTATTAATTCCTTCAAATATTAGATATCCTGATTCAACTACAAAGTGAATCAGGAATCACAATCAAATGTAATCACAAGTTGTATGTACACAATTTATAGATAGAATCTTTGTATTGACATATATTATTATTGCAATATATGTGTAAGTGGTGTTGTAGTACTGTGAGGTAATACTGGCTTTTCAAGCTAGGTGGTTGTTTGTCATCATGACTTCAAGTGTTTGTTTCTGGTGGAAATAATATTGGAAAGGTTCACAGTTCCTTTTTATTTGAAACAATTAAATGTCCCTCTTGATTTTAGGTAAAGTCACTTTTAGAGGGGGTATACACAAGATTGAGCTGCTCTGGCCACGAAACCTTAACTTTTGTGTGGGCGGCAGGAAACATTCTCCACTGCTCGCTTGCTTCACCGTGTTCTTGAGACACAACCTGGTCGATATATTGACCAAAGAGTCTGCTACTAGCCTCTGGATTCAGCAAAACTCAGACCAGGTGCTGCTTTAATACGTTAGTACCACGGTCCCTGAAACAAGAAGGTTGTACCTCCTACTTCAGAACTAATTTATAATCTATTTCCACATTGCAGCACAATACATAACAAACACAGAGTTCAGCGCGGTAGGCCAACTGCTAGCTTCTCATGTAACAGTATACACCAGTATTCCTCTCCCTAATGGTTACAACGCCTCTGCAATTCCAGCATTATTTCCTTCTATTCAATAAGATAGGTGTCATAGTACTATTTGGCAATCCCATGCAATTATATTCCTCTCCGACAAGTTTTGTTCATGTTGGAGCCATATCTAGGCTTTTCCTCATGTTTGCTACTGAACCACACACATACAGACATAAATGTATCAATTCACATTCAATTTTTCATCAAAAAGATATCAAATATTTCTAGCTTACCACAATTCATATAAATATTAAACAAATACGTTGACTGGCGATGAGTTATGGCACAAGTCCGATCTGCCTCTGTCCCAGGCTTTCATTAGAAAAATATGAGCTGGATCTCAACGCACTTGCTTCTCAGTAAGTTTATTTTCAAAATGTGGCCCTGAACTGACGCTCCTAATTGACTATATCAAATGGTCTAGCCAATAAGACCATGTTTACAAAAGCATTTGAAAAAAAGTACCCTTCCTACCGTTTCCCTTAACAACCAAAAATAGTATTTGCAGTCGACTAATCATGTTTCGCCTTACATATAATTCTGGTCAATCAAATCGGATTTAACTTGTTGGCCTATTTCCCGTAAAATAGTGGTTTTAAAACATGCCACTGAGCAAATATGATCTGGTGCTGTCAGAGAACCTCACTATTTTATTTTGGCTATAATTTGTTAATTCCTAGACTATTTGCGTAACACTTAACATATTCTTTGTCAGCAAGTCCTAAGGAACCCAAATATATAAATTTAATGGAGCTAAGTGGCTGCGTTCAAAATATGTATTTTCTTCTACCACCCGTTCACTTCGATACGATGGGGTGTCTTCTGTACTGTCAGGATTCCAAACGTAAAACAGTATTGTGTCATGTTTCCTAATAAGCATTAAACATGTTTTTTAAAACCTAACCTCGTATTGGTAGTGTTTTTTATCACTGTCTATTTAAAAAAAATTAGTGCTTCATGCCTTTCGCGTGTGATTTGCGTTCACTTTTATCGCTAGACGGTGTGGTAGCATTGCATGCGTTCCTACGTTCAGCCCTCTCTCTCTCTCTCTCTCTCTCTCTCTCTCTCTCTCTAAGTCCGTGTGTCTTTTCATTACGCAGTGTATATTATGACATTAATGCTAGTATTTTATCTAGGTCATTAAGCAGTGTGCGTATCTCAAGGTTTTCTAAGAAATACAGTACCAGTTTTATTTTTAGAAACGCGTGTTTGTACGCCATTGTGACAGCACTGGTCTTTTACCATTCTTCTTTCCTTTTATTGAATTAATTCGTTAGGCTTTACATTTACTATTTAATTTCGATATGTGGATTTAGAATGTTTCACGACACCAGGAAAGAACAGGTCATCATTTTTCGGCTACGCACTGGACACAACAGATTGAGATACCATCTATACCACAGAAACAAAATTGGTACAACAGATCTTTACACCTGCGGTACCAGCCCGATGACTGTCGAACACCTGCTGCAGTACTGCCCAACCTACAAAAATGAACGGAGTAGCATATGTCAACAACCCACTTCTGTCAACGAAAAACTGTTTGGAGATGTCGGGAACTTTGAGTTGACTACTGCCTTTATTAGAGTCATAAATGTGGAGGTCTGAAGGCGAAAAAGGAAGAAGAAGAAGAAGATACATTGACGTCATTTAAGCTACTTTACCATTCTACAAAATAGCTTACACTTATCTCTTATAAGAGAACATTATTTCCAGAAAAAATAATTTTGATTTAAACGTTTGTTGGCTTTTAATTATTCTTTCTCCACAAAGATCAATAGCAAGTATTATCCGAAGACTTTTACACAGTTGCATTTCTTTTCCGGACCCGCCAATTAAAATAGTGGTAGTCATCACGTGATTTTGTGAATTAATATGGAATGTTCTGTAACACAACGCGCTTTATAGATTGGTGATCACCGATTTTTAGTAATAGCTGCACGTTATGGTGTCCAAGATAGATTGTGAATATTTTGAAGTGAGTGTGGCAAAGTGTAACAATACCGGAGGCATTATTTACGTTGGCAAGATGGTAGGGAGAAAAATCTGTGTTAGGACCGCGCAGTAAAAAATTCATTAAAAATCAACGGACTGACCGATGGCAATTCTACTTCACTGAGTCATAGAGGGAGAGTAGACCCAGGTGTGGATATAGCCAGGAAGACAATGTCTTTTATAATTATGGGGATATGATCACCCAAGTGGGTCAAACAGTTCGGAAAATGATGAAAAGTGCGGTTTAAAAATTCATAGAAAAAGGAAGGACAGACGGATCTCGGAAAGATTGATATGGAAGGAAAGCCACATGTTGTCCGATTAAAACGAAATATCTCAAGAGGCAATAGCTTTTGTAAGTAATGAGAACGACTATGTTATCTGTTTAGAAACTAACACAGATGCCTTACCCGAAGTGAAATACGAGAAATATTTTCGACCGAAGTTGCTTGAAGGAATAGCCAATCAGCGCAAAGTCACGGATTCACGCAAGATGGCCGACCAAGCGCATAAATACGCAGGTAGTTGGAAGTGAGGGTACATACACGTTTCACCAGCACACTTCCGTCTACTACAGGGGTAACACGCTTTTTTGCTAACCTCCAAACTACACAAGCCTGATACGTCCTTTTTAGTGAAGACATCCTTCGAACTACCCAAGTTCTCAGATAAGTTGATATTTTTTGTTTAAAATCTATCTTCAGTATTAGCTTAATGCAGTTAGTTTTAGATAGTTGGTAGCTAGAAGTATTAATATAACTTAGGAATTATAATAATAGAAATTAAATAGCGCCACGTGGCAATTGCTTGTATGAGGCTGGGCAGCCATCTTGATATACATAACTTAAGTGGTGAATTCCTTTGAAGTTTGTAGTAAGTAGTAGATTATTGCAGATAATATCAAGTAATTAAGGGACTATTTAACTAGTGCTATAAATATATGTATAATTTAGGAAGTGTAGTGAGGAATTAAAAAAAAAAAAAAAAAACCTTAGATTACAAAATAATATTCAACCATCAAAATAAAAGAGTAGTAGCAAATTAAAAAGCAGAAAAATGCCAACAATAACCAGAGCACAGTCCGGGGAAGGAAAAGCTTGGGCCAAAAAATCTGAAAATGACAAAACATCAAAACGGACAGAAAAAAACAGGACCACGAACCCTGAAGTCAGAGACACAGAAATAACGGGCAGGGTAGAGACAATAGGGGAAAAACTGAAAGGAGACTCAGAAGTAACAACAACAAAGGAAGGCAAAACGTGGGCAGAAGCAGTTAAAAACCAAGGTAGGG
The DNA here is from genome assembly GCA_024509875.1 of Oreohelix idahoensis. Taxonomy (NCBI): domain Eukaryota; kingdom Metazoa; phylum Mollusca; class Gastropoda; order Stylommatophora; family Oreohelicidae; genus Oreohelix; species Oreohelix idahoensis. Next base: position 276,541 of record JAMPIV010009306.1, on the reverse strand, counting down.
ACACCAGGCATGATAAACTAGAAGAGAATACTAACCAAGAAAAGAGCAATGAAAGCACCAAAAAAGACTCAAGACATCTAGCAACCCAGGCATCTCCCAAAAATAAAGATATAGAAAACATATGCCGTTTAAAGATAACGCAAGTAGCTGGTGAGGCTGTCAAGATCAAGGCATTAGATGACAACAAAATTATAAACATCCTTGATCCTGTGTTAGGCAAAAAGGCGATAGCCAAAATTTCAAAAACCCATTTTGGCATAATAATTACCCCAAATCAGAATGACAATAAAAGAGATGTTAGAGGAACTCAAAGTAGAAGCAAAAGAAGTGACTCTTGCACACGACATAAAAGTAAAAATAGAGATAGCAAAAGAGACCAGTAGATGTGTGTTAAAAGGAATAAACACTAACCTTTCAAGCGAGGAAGTTATGAACATCCTTGCAAAACATAACCCAGACATAAAGCTGATACACGTTGACAGAGTAATGGTGAAAGGGAGTATTGTAACCCCAGTGGTTATAATAACGGCAGAAGGGAGGGAAACCCCTACAACGCTACTGTTTGGGAAAACCATGAAGCACACCGAAACTTACATTCCCCCTGTGCTGCAATGCTCCAACTGTCTGAAATTCGGCCACGGAAGGAACAATTGTAAGGGGAAAACAGTTTGTAGGTACTGCTCCAGTAATCACCCCTCTACACAGTGTGAAAAGGCAAAGGCAGATACCGACTACAAAAAGGCGAATGGAAACAGAAAATGTATCAATTGTAAAGGGAACCACAGTGCCAGGTATCAGGGCTGTCCAGTGTACCAGCAAACAAAACAAGCACTAAAAGAATCCATTTTAACAAAAACACCATTTAAAACAGTAATGAAAGAAATAAAAGAAAACACAAAAAACACAAACAGTAAAGTTACAGAAGAAATCAAGTCTCTTAAAGAAGAAATTAAAACTATTAAAACGCAGCAGTCAAAAGAGCAGAAAATAACTAACAAAACAAAAGAAAACAGCCAGCCAGACAGTTCAGCTACAACACTGGAAAATGTGAATTCACTGAAAAGTGCAGAGGCAGTGCTTCAAGAAGTGAAAGCCATACAGCACCAAATTTCCCAGGATATAGCTAAACTGACTGTACTGAAAGAAGAAAATGAAATGATACTAGTCAAACTATCCGAACTAAAAGAAGAAAGTGAAATAATACTAAAAAGAATGGAAAGTGAAAGGCAGGAGATTAACATAGGAAGAGAAGGGAATGTAGCAGTGGATGAAAATAGGAAAGTGGTCAACCTAGAAGAAACTATCAAAGGACACGTTGAGGCACTTTTACCATACATAGTGGAAAAAGTTACGGATACAATGATAAGTTTTAATAGGGTTTTTCTAGAGAACTTGATTGATACTGGGTCCACGAGTGCAGGGAATACAGAATAAGAGCAAATTGATAGTTAACCAAAATAAAAGGGATACTAGATGATGTTAAAATTCAATTTAGAAAGATTTAGAATTATCCAGTGGAATTGTAGGGGTATTAAAAAAAATTTTGCACCCCTACTATCAGAGACTGGAGAAAATACTGATATATATGCTCTTCAAGAGACCCATTTAAACCCAAATAATAGATATAGTTGTAAGGGCTTTAAGATACTTAGACACGATAGGAAAGAAGGTAGAGGAGGAGGTGTCGCAGTATTAGTTAGCGAAAAATTTAAAATCATAGACTGGGAAGTATTTAATACAACCAATATAGAAGGTATCCAGGTGACTATAGCAGCTGAACCAAACAATATAACAATTCTAAATGTATATGCTAAAGATGGCACAATTAAAGATGAAGAAATACTAGCCATAAGCAACAGACTAGGCCCCAAAACAATCATAGTAGGCGATTTTAATTCCCATCATTGTGCTTGGGGTGGACAACATGCAGATAATGCAGGAAAATGCCTACTTGACTTCATAGAAAACAATGAACTACTAATACTAAATGATGGATCTGCAACAAGAATTAATCCACAAGCTAATAGGGCAGACTCAGCAATAGACATAAGTATAGCAACTAACAACCTAGCGAATGTAAATTGGGAAGTGTTACAAGACACAAACTCAGATCATCTGCCCATTGTAATAACCATGCATGAAAATGTCATTCCAAACCCAGAACCAGAGAAACCTACCTTCAACTATAAAAAAGCAAACTGGGAAGCTTTCCAATCAGAGCTGGAGGTGATGGAATATAAAGACATGGAATCAGATGATACTGACTTGTGGGCAGAAACACTGACCAATGAAATTCTGAAAATAGCAATAAAGTATATACCAAATAAAAATATGCCACAACACCTTAAATCGAAAAATAACATTAATAAGAAAAGAGAAACTCAATGGAATAAAGAACCAGTTGCCTGGTGGAATAAAAGCTGTACAGAAATTCATGAGAGAAGAAAAAGGGCCTTACAAAAATATAGAAATAACAGAACAGAAGAAAACTATGATAAGTACAAACTTATTAGGAATGAATCTAACAGAATAATATTCAAAGCCAAAGAAACTAACTGGAAGGAGTTTTGTCAGTCACTTAAACCTAGCACTCAAATTAGAGAAGTATGGAAAAAGCTTAAGGCAATCAAAGGGAACAATAAGAAAACAATAATGCCAACAATCAAACTACCAAAGAGAGCAGAAACAGATAAAGAAAAAGCTAATGCCCTTGCCGAGTATTTCTATAAAGTCAGTGCAAAAAGTAGCCTTGGACAGGAAGAAAATGAGAGAAGAGAAAGACTTAGGATACAGTTTTTAAAAGAACTACCAGACCAGATAGATGAAACAAACTATTTAGATGCTGATATAACAGAGGAAGAAGTAACTAATGCAATAAAAGATAAATCTAATACTGCCTCAGGGCAAGATATACTTAGCTATGAAATCCTTAAGAAAGTACCCAAAAGAACTATAAACATAATAACTTCACTTTATAACAAAATCTGGAACTTAGGAAAGATACCAAAAGCATGGAAAGTAGCTATGATAGTACCCATTCTAAAACCCAATAAGGAAGCCCATGATGTAAGTTCATATAGGCCTATCTCCTTAACATCACAACTAGGTAAAATACTGGAAACTGTTGTGAATAAAAGAGTTAAATTCTACCTAGAAAAAAACCAGTTATATAGCCCAAACCAGTCAGGGTTTAGAGCAGACAGAAGTACAGTAGACCAGCTTGTAAGATTAGAACATGATGTAAAGCTAGGGTTCAAGAGGAAAGAGAAAACAGTGGCAGTCTTTCTAGATGTAGCTAGAGCATATAATGAATGCTGGCGAGATGGAGCTCTTTACAAAATGAAAAAGATTGGCATTACTGGTAAAACCTATAGGTATCTAGAAAACTTTTTACAGGACAGATATTTTGCTGTACAGGTGAATAACGATAGGTCAGAAATATACGAACAACAGAATGGGATTCCTCAAGGATCAGTGATCTCTCCTTCAATTTTCACTATAGCTGTAAATGATTTAGCAGATGAATTTAATGACATAAAGAATGCAGTATCACAATTTGCAGATGACTGTGCCATTTGGCGATCTGGAAAAAACTTGGACCATGTTTACAAAAAACTTCAAAATCAAATAGACAAAGTTTCAGAGTGGATGAAAAGTTGGGGCTTCCAAATTAATGTAAACAAAACAGTAGGTATGATTTTCAGCAAAGGAAATTTAAAAAAAAATAACAAAATCAATATAACCATTAAAGGACAGAAAATATGTACCTCCTCAACAACAAGATTTCTGGGCATAACTTTAGATAAACAACTAAATTATAACAAACATATAGACAATTTGGTAGAAAGCTGTAGGGGACCCCTAAATATACTAAGGATTGTAAAAGGTAATGGATGGGGGGCCAGCAATAAAATAATGCTTATGTTCTACAAGTCCTTCATCAGGGGGAAACTGGATTATGCCAGCATAGTCTATGACTCAGCTGCAGCTTCTAACAAAGCAAAACTGGACAGGATTCAAAATGCAGCCATGAGAACCATTACAGGTGCATTTATATCGACACCAGTAGAAGCTCTAGAAGTAGCTCTCGGCATACCTCCCCTTGGTCTAAGACGGAAAGAACTGAGATTAAATTATTGGAGTAAAGTAGCACAAGAAGTGACCCACCCAGCACATAAAGCATTTGTCAGAAACCAACCAAGTGTATGGGACGTCCCCCTAAATAAAGATAGATATCCAACAGGGTGGAGAACTATAGAAGACCTAATGCAGTTCAAAGAACTATCAAACACAATTGAAAATAGTAATAAATACAGAAGCAAAATACCACCATGGGAACTAAAAACACCAATCATAGACTACTCACTTACTGAAAAGATCAAACAAGACATAGAAGATAAGGAAGCCAAAATGATAAGTAGAAAGTTCATAGAGCAACTAACTAAACAAAGTCTGGCCGTCTACACTGATGGATCCAAGGGTAATAGTGGGCAACTAGGTGCCGGAGTTGTAATACCCCAATGGGGAATAAAAAAGAGCTACAGTGTAACGGAAGGGGCATCGATTTTTACTGCAGAGATGGTAGCAATTCTTAAAAGTCTAGAAATAATCGAAGATAAACCACCAGAAGCTGTTACGATATTTACAGACTCACTATCATCACTACAAGCACTAGAACACCCAGGTAAATGTAGCCGGCCAGACATAAAGGAAGAAATTCTAGCAATTAATACATCATTAGAGAACAGAGGATGTAGTGTGAGGCTAGTGTGGGTTCCAGCACACATAGGTATAGCTGGCAACGAGTTGGCAGACCAGAACGCCAAGAAGGGAAGAACAAGTAAAAACAAGATAAAAGCAGGACTGGGAAGGTCAGAGATCAAGAGCCAAGTGAAGGAAACTATAAACGAGGAATGGAAGACAACATGGAAGGAAAGTAGAAAAGGCAGACACGCGTTCAAACTGCTGAAAGAACCAACGAGGACATGCCAGATCAGAGAAGAATTAAAGATACCATCGAACAAAAAACTGTGGCGTCTCCGACTCGGTGCAGCATACTTCATGATAGAAGAACCACACTGCCAAGAATGTCAGGAAGAGAATGACATAGACCACTACCTGATCCACTGTAAAAAGTATGAACAACAAAGGCTTGAATTAAAAACTTACTATAGAAATCACAATATAGACTTAACAGGTGATAAGGTTTTAAGTATAGATGCCCCAAGAGATGCCCAATCAATACTTAAAAGATATATACATAAAACAAAGGAAAAAATATAAGGTTAGAACTTCAGGAAAATCATCCAACTAAATAGAAATTAAGCAGCAAGAACTAACAAAGCATTAACAAACAAATAACTACTCATAGGACAAGGAAAGACAAGGTATTTAAAAAAAAAAGGGACAACTCAAAAAGAACAAATACTAATACAAATTAAAACCAAGTGTAAAGAACAATAGTTATCTAGAAACAATACAAAAGAGAAAATAAAATTGACAAATACTAATATAAATAAAAATCAGCAACTGCAAAAGACGAGTTATTTAAATTGAATACAAAATTAGTAAATAAAATGACACTAAATACCCCAATTATAACCAACTTTCAGGTTGAACAGGGTAGAACAAGATGGAACGAGAAGAGGCAACAATGATCAGATGTTGAGTGCCCGATCTCCACCCATCAACTCATCAAAACAACAACACAACAACAGTGAGGAGACACACACGAACTGAAAGAACGCAGAGGACAAAAGGAGAGAGCTAGGCACGTATTCCTTCACCATTGAGTATTTGTGCTGGTCTGCCATTGCCAGAAGTAGTCCTGTTAGTATTTCCGAAAAAGACCAGAGGGTGAGTAGGGCTACTGTACCTATTTTTTTAATGCATAATAAATGTAAATATGTCACTTCACTGAACACTCATGCTGTGAAACGATCCTGAACTGATTTCTGAACTATCCTTGCCCTGTTTTAATAATGTGTTTATATGAATGTATCCTGCTCTATGATTATCCTATCAGGTTATATCATTGCTTATAACTTCAACATAGCACTATGTAACGATGGGCAACAGTTCAGTAGTCATTGTTATGAACGTAATAATCTAACTGACCGCCAATGGTTCTCAAGGTTGAGACCAGGAACACACTCATATAGAAGAAATGCTCAAGAAGCAACCATGTAAATAAGTGGTTCTTAAGCCCTGGCCGCAAGGACACCCCTACTGATTTATGGCAGCATGGGAGACTATATCCCAGTGGTTATCAACCCATTGGTACCAATGACCCCCACATTGATTTGACTGCTCTATGGTCACAAAGTAGGCCAGGGGTTCTCAAACTTTGATAATAATAATAATAGCCCCTTCAGTCATAACTGACTATGGGAATGCGCCCCTGAGGTGACAGCCCTCAGCTGCTTATTTTCCTGGTGCTCCTTTCGACGTTTTCTCCTCACCTCTGCTTCTTGTGTGAGCCTCTCTTCGCCCAATCTGAGGTGGCGCCGTAAATAGCATCGCCACTTTGTGCGATCGGCAGCTTTATCCTCCCATGTTGCTGGATCCATGTCCAGTGCCCTCATATCTCTCTTGCACACATCTTTGAACCTCAGCTGTGGTCGCCCAACTGTTCTCTTGCCATCTGCTAATTGTCCGTAGAAGATATCTTTTGGGATGCGACCATCATCCATGCGGCGAACATGGCCAAGCCAGCGAAGTCTGCGCTGTCTAAGAAGCGTATACATACTTTGAAGGCCAGCACGTGACAACACCTCGACATTTGTCACTTTATCTTTCCACGAGATGCCGAGGATGCGGCGTAGACACTGCAAATGGAAGGTATTGAGCCTTCTTTCTTGCTTAGCATAGGTCGTCCAGGTCTCGCTGCCATATAGGAGTGTGCTGGTGACGCAGGCATTATATACCGCAGCTTTGGTCTTCATTGTTAGTTTAGAGTTTCCCCAAACACGCGATGTGAGGCGCGCAAAGGTAGCTGCAGCTTTGCCAATGCGGCTGTCGATTTCTGTATCCAGTGAGAGTTTGTCATTGATGGTAGACCCTAGGTATGTGAAGTGGTGCACCACTGCCAATTCATAGTTATCGATAGTGATAACTGGTGCAGCACCCACATCCTGACTCAGCACATTCGTTTTCTTTAGACTTATTGTGAGGTCAAAGTCCTTGCATGCTTTAGTGAAGCGATTCATCAAGCTCTGAAGCTCCTGTTGGCTTTGAGTGACGACTGCAGCATCATCAGCGAACAACAAGTCTCTTATAGTGACCCTTCTGATTTTTGTTTTTGCCTTCAGCCTTGAAAGATTAAACAGACGGCCATCTGACCTAGTGTGAAGGCATATTCCTTCAGTTGCATCTCTGAAAGCATGTTTCAAGAGTAAGGCAAAGAAGATTCCGAAGAGGGTCGGAGCCAGAACACAGCCTTGTTTAACGCCACTTCGTATATCAAAGGGCTGTGACGTGCTTCCAGCATATTTGACTGTTCCCTTCATGCCGTCATGGAATGACTTTATCATTTCCAGCATTTTAGAAGGGCAGCCTATTTTCAGGAGGATTTTAAAGAGTCCATCCCTACTAACCAGGTCGAATGCTTTTGTGAGGTCTATAAAGGCGATATATAATGGTCTTTTCTGCTCTCTTGATTTTTCCGGAAGCTGGCGGAGAGAGAAGATCATGTCTGTTGTTGATCTGCCAGCTCGGAATCCACACTGTGACTCTGGATATATGCGCTCAGCTAACTTGTGTAGTCGCATTAAGATACTTTGGCAAAAACCTTACCAACAATACTAAGAAGAGAGATGCCTCTGTAGTTATTGCAATCACTTCTGTCTCCTTTATTTGTATACAGTGTTACAATCTTGGCATCTCGCATGTCTTGAGGAATAGTTCTCTCTTCCCAGCACTGGCACAGCATCCTATGCAGCGGATGTAATAGAGTGCTCTTACAGCATTTGATTAAATCAGGAGGAATCCCATCACTGCCTGGTGCTTTGCCAGAGGCCAAGCTATCAATGGCCTTGCTGAGTTCCTCTAATGTTGGTTCGGCATCCAGCTCCTCCATAGTTGGCAGACTGTTGACACCATCAAGGGCTGCAGGCGTAACGGTATTGTCTCTAGCGTAAAGCTCAGAGTAGTGCTCGACCCACCTCTCCATCTGCTTACCCTTATCGGTTAGCTTCTCTCCGCTGATGGTTTTTAGCGGTGCCGTCTTACTTTTATGGGGGCCAAGTGCTTTCTTTATACTGTCATACATTTGTCTAATGTTGCCTGTTTGCGCTGCGATCTGGATGCTCTCACTGAGCTGGAGCCAGTAGTCATTTGCACAGCGTCGAGCAGTTTGTTGAACTTTGCTTCTCGTAGCCCTCAGGATCTGTAGGGTTCTGGCACTCGGTGAACGTTTGTATTCATTCATAGCACTGCGCTTAGCTTCAATGACAGGTGCCATCACATCTGATGAAGCATCAAACCAGTCATTTGACTTTGCTGTTTTCTTACCAAAGGTGGCAAGTGCAGTACTTTGAATGGTGTTCCGTAGATGCTCCCAGTTCTCTGTAATAGTATCACCATGCTGAGGGCTACTGAGCACTTTCTCGAAGGTCGCAGTGAATTGAGCGATCATGAAAGGGTCTGACATCTTGCTGGTGTCAATGCGTGGTTTCCCTTCATGTCTGACACGATAGAGTTTTCTTGGTTGTGCTCTGATTTTGCAGCAAACCAAGGAGTGATCTGTATCACAGTCTGCACTATGGTACGAGCGCGTGGAAAGCACAGACCTGAGGAGTGGCCTTCTGACGAGAATCAGGTCAAGTTGGTGCCAGTGCTTGGATCGTGGGTGTCTCCATGACACCTTATGCTGGGGTTTTGTCTGAAAGTAGGTGTTGGTCACGCAGAGGTCATGGTGGACGCACAACTCTAAGAGCCGTTGTCCATTTTCATTCATCTTGCCAATACCAAACCTGCCCAGACATGAAGGCCATGAAACATTATCGGCACCCACTCTAGCGTTAAAGTCACCAAGGAGAACAAGCTGTTCTTGCCTAGGTATGCTTTTGATAATTGCTGTTAGATTCTCGTAGAACTCATCTTTAGCTTCTGAGGCAGAGTACAGAGTAGGAGCATACACACTGACAAGGGTGATGGGACCTGTGCTAGTTTGCAGGCGGAGCGTTAACAGGCGTTCTGATCCATTCTCGCCTGGTTCAACCATTTTAGTTAGCGATTTTTTGACCGCAAAACCTACTCCGTGTTCTCTAGCTTTATTAAGATCTTTCCCTTGCCAATAAAATGTGTAGTCCTTCTCGCTCACCGTTCCAGAGCCCGCCAGGCGCGTTTCCTGAAGTGCAGCTATATCCACCCGAAGTCGTTTAAGCTCATCATTAATTATGGCTGTCTTCCTTACATCGTTTACATCCTGTAGGTTTTCGGATAGTCCAGTCAACATAGTCCGGACATTCCAGCATCCCAATCTGAGAGTTTGCTTATTTCTATTTTTTCGATAATTGCTTGGTGCAAAATTTTCTGTCCACAGTTCGGGTTTGACCCTAATCCCCATGCACCCAATGGGGAAAGCAGACAGTGGCGGGACAACACCTTATTGACTGGGGGCTGCCCAGCTTGAAGCGGGCGGTAGCTGTCCAGTGAGATCCTGGAACCTCTCCCACTGTCGGAAGTAGCCCCTGGCGCCATGCCCTACGCCAATGGGGCAAAATGTTTATAACCGGTAACTGCTACTTCCCGTGTTTTGCCGACACCTATAGGGTGAAGCTGGAGTGTCCTCTCCAGGGCGCGAGCTTGGGCACAGTTATATGGAGATCAAGCTGTTGCCCATGCAGCATGTTCCCCCTCTCCACACAGCCGGTAGATCCAAAGGAACGGCAGTAGCCAATACAGTTTGGTACCAGCCATGTCGCAGGAGTTGCCAGAATAATGTCGAATCGACATTAGACTGCCTTAGGGACTCCGACTCCGGATTTATCCTCAGGGTTTACTCCCGAAGCCAATTCCATAAATGGATATTCCCGCAAGGCAGCGGTGGTTTGAATTCAGAGTTCCTTCTCTTAGATAAGCTACCAACAAAGGATAACGAGCCCTATCTGCCCGAAGCTGCTGGTTTTAAGGCGCCAGTCGCTCGCCTTTGCCCCTTCTCCCGTCAGTAGAAACAGTTCCGCCGGGCTCAAATTGAGCCACACATGAAGGCCGGGAGGTGGACTTGGTTGTCAGAGGCTGTTTGAGGCGCGTGCCATAGAAGTATTTTATCTGCAGTGAGAGCTTATCCTCACTACAACTCCCGGCAATAACAACCTTTGGAACCTTTGATAACCATAAGCAATATAGGTCAGAATAATTCTGCTTGGATGGAAAGATAGCAGATGGAAGAATGGACTATGTAACATAATGTGATGTAAATAAATGATGTAATATAATGTACTGTAATCATATCATTTGAATTTGTTGTTGGCAAGTAGACATCTGTACAACTAACAATGTAACCAGAAACACATGTGCGCATTCATACACATGCATTACTGATGACACGGAACAACAATACATTAGGCTAGGGGAACTCTTGGAAAGAGGCTAGCCACAGTCTTTGTGTTGTTTTCAGGTTTCGGTCGTACATATAGACATAAGCCAGAAGTGAGAACCCAAGTGTTATCCTGCATAGCGACACGGAGCACTACAGCTGGTCTACCTGGTTGTGCTGGTATCCCTACTACATGGGAAGATCAGCCGAGTCTATACAGTCGTGTGGAGCTCACCAACAGTGTCAACCATCATTTAAGGAGCACTCAGTTAAGTGCAGAAACAGATGAACATTCGATCAATTTATATGTGAAGAGTCGAGTCATATGAAGAAAAAGACTGGTTAACGTTTTTGTCAGAAAAGCAGAGACACTGCAATTCAGTTAAAGTAAAATAATATCACTGTGATTTCTCTGGATATTGTGTAAATATAAATTCTTATTCATATAGCATTTCTATCTATTTCAAGAACAGAAGATAAGATAATCATTATAAATAAATTGATTTTAATTGTAACTTGAATTTTGTTAATTTCATAAAGTTACTATTGAGTTCAATTTGAATTTCATTGTTATTTAAAGCATAAGATAGTTATTACGAGAAGACACTCTAGGCTCTTGATCTTCTTATTACCACCGGACCAGGGGTCTTTACTGTCTGACTATCCTTTGTGCTATTATTCACCAGTGCTCATTTCTGAGACTGGGGTATTTCGTGGAGTTCATTATTCTTTATTGAACTATCATCAACTGTCATCAAGACAACAACCACTATCATACCATCTCGTTACAGTGAGTTGTGTTTATTTTTGTTTTAATTCAGTTTTTGGTACGCTTCAACGCGTCACTTTCAACCATTAACCATGTGCATGGATATGTTGGTTATATTAGGGTGTCTTAGTGTATATTCTGATCTATTTACTGATTGTTTTTCTTATTTTCAAGCGTTTCTACGAATCCTGTACTTGCCTTCTTCTGTTTCCATCACGCACGCTGCATCTCTCATTTATTCCAAATGTCACCATAAAGTAACAACATTCATGCACAACGCTCAAACTTCCTTCGTTTGTTATCTAGTCTGTCAATGAATTGTTACTGTTCTTCTAAGAAACCATATCTCGCTTCCCTCCCGCGAGTATTTCGTTATTTATCATAATATCCACAGCTGTGTGTCACGTGATTTACTCCCCTTGCTCTGCATTGATGGCCCAACAGTGGCAACAATTCAGAGTTTCTACTGAGGGTCTTATATAAAATAATATAATAAAAATAATGAAAATTAATTATAATTTTATTATAGTTTTATTATATAATTTTTATGTATTAAGATATATATATGATAATGTCCACAGACAAAACGAGATGCCAACCAAAAATTAATATCAATCATGAGGAAATTAAAAATGTCACAAATTTAGAATATCTTGGCTCCATAATTAATAACAACGGAGACTGCTCATAAGAGGTCAGAAGAAGACTGGCCATAGCAATGCAGAGGTTAAATAAAATGAAGAACCTATGGCATAACACCAGCAAAGGAGTAAAACTCCTGAGAACGTGCATTTTTCCGGTAGCAACATATGGATGTGAATCATGGACCATTACTCAAACATTAAAGAAAAAAATCGAATCTTTCGAAGCGAAGTGTTACAGAAAAATTCTCAGAATATCTTGGACCAAAAAGGAGAAAAATATAGACATCCTACACGACCTGAACATCGAGGAAAACTGGCTCATAAACAATATCATGTCCCGGAAACTGAAATATTTTGGCCACATTAAACGCCATAGTGGCTTAGAGAGAGCAGTAATGGAGGGTATGGTACCTTGAAGCGAGGCAGGGGCCGACCAAGACGACGGAGGACACAGGACATTGAAGACACCTTGAACATGACAATGGAGGAGGTAGAAGGGCTGGCTAGAGATCGAGAGTCTTATATATAGTTATATAACTGGAACCACCAGGCCTTTACATCCCTCCATTTTAATATTATTCTTGTTCAGAGTTTCTTCTTTATTTTGTTTGTTTGTTTGTTTTTGTTTTAAATTTATTTAACGTATAAGCATAATTGTGATTGTCCCTATTTACAATGATTTGACAAATGTGATGTGTGGCAGAAAGGGAACGAATCATGATAATCAGATATAGCAAAGTTCAGATAGAGTACAAAAAGGGGATGCGCGAACAATAGTGCGCATGAAAGGGGTGAACGATAATTCAGTGAATCACGCTTTCTGAGCGGCAGTCCAGAGGCCAAAAGTAGAGAGCGCAGATCGCACGTAAAATTGTAGCCATGTTGAAGGCAGTACTCAAGTAGCTTAGGTGATGAATATTTCACGGACAAGGAGACGAGTTTAGGGTAATGATTAACCCGAAATATTGAATAGTGAGAATTCTTGTCTAGAGGGAGAAACGATGTGAGTTAGATTTTAATCATGAAAGGGAAAAGGTACGTAGAGTGAATTCTAATACATATACATGCAATAGTCCTATTCTTCAGTGATGAAAGGGAAAGTAGCAACCCCGGAGAGGTCCGGTTCCATCAAAAGATAACCTGAACACTGAGATGGTATATAACAATAGACTAGGAAATTGTAAGGAAGAAATAACAAAAATAGAGACTATAGCACCTGAGTGATTATCTATGGTTAAAGATAAGAAGGTGTAGATTCGATACTGAACGAGAGAGAGAGTGAGGGAAGGAAGAAATATTAATGAAGAACTTACAGATTGTATTTTCTATGATGGACCACAATTGTAGAGGTCAAAGCAGACAGCAACGGTCCACCCACATTGTAAATAAACAGTACTTCATTTACTATGGCGTTATCTCATCGCTTGCTGTGTATGTGTGACTGTTGTAATCATTCATCATGTCATCGCTAGCTACTGAAGCAAAGAACCTGGGCATGCAACGGCCATGTGAGGTAACCACCTGTTAGCGCAGGCGGCCACACCATTATAGACTGATACAGTGACCCAGGCTGTCACACATTAAATTATTGGTGCCGAGACCAACTTCAAGAAGTATTGACAGCTACGCAGAGAGGCATTGATGGTATACACCAGCGCAGCAAGAAACACAATAACGTCAACAATAGACGCAGAATCAAGAAACAGAACAACGTCAACAGCAAACAGCGCAGCCAGAAACAAAATGTCAACAATAGATTCAGACGCAAGAAACAGAACAACTTCGAGTAGCAACACTGTGGACAACTCGAAGTATTGACATCGAGAATCACCAGATCGACAATAAACAGAGCAGCAAGAAAGAAATAACGTCAACAATAGACACAGCAGCAAGAAACAACGACTTCGAGTACCAACATTGTGGGCAGCTGAACGTGTTGACATCGAGAATCACCAGACCGAATCACAAGCAAGGCGACGAAACATTTTTTTTCTCTCCAACCACCTGTTCGAAAAGGTGTTCGCAGCTGTACGTCGTCACCAGTCAAGCAAGAAAACGTGTGAATAAATAAACAAACAACACACAAAGGTATGATCAGGCACTCAGTGAGAAAATAAAGAAGTAGAAGACCAGACAACAGAAAAACAACAGAAGTGATAGGGTTACCGGGATCCAACCAGGACCTTCCGAACGGAACCCATCGTCTAGCCACGGAGCGAATCGTCACTATTCACTCTGCCAGCTAAGCATTACAACTAATAATGCTTCACCGACAGAGGTCTAGCACGAACTCCCACGCGACCCGGATATGCACCATAGGACGACCCAGACTAATTATAGTCGCAATCACTGCTGCAGTTCCACTATTAAACAGTATAGGCCAGATTACACAAAACAAAACCCTTAATACTGTGTCTAGTAAATGATAAAAGAATGAGAATAAGTAAAGGACATAATGTAGGTTTCTGGTATTTTATAAACGTATAAACATATAAGGAGGGGAGACCAGAGGCCTGTAAACAGTAAATAAATAAACAAACAACACACAAAGGTATAATCAGGCACTCAGTGGGAAAATACATCTGTTCGAAAAGGTCATCGCAGCTGTACGTCGTCACCAGTCAAGCAAGAATACGTGTTAACTCCTGTAACGTACTGTGTAGTACAAAAGTATCTGAAGCACAGCGGTTAGGAAGGTGTAGCAAATCTACAAGTGGACATTAGAAAACAAGAGCGCTTCAACGAAGAATCAACACAACTAGTTAAGGTATAGATACTGTTGGTACCATTTTAGTTAGTGATATTAAGTACGGATATAAGTGATATGGTGTAAACGCATTAACACTACGATGATATAAATTAATAGTTAAACAATGACCACACAGTTGTGTATTAACATTAGGTGTATATAATCTGTGTAACAATCATTTTTTTTGCAGCGCCCATCCTCCCGCCAACAACTAATAATAAATTTCTTTTGGTTGCAGGTACAAGAAAGTTATATATATATATATATATATATATATATATATATATATATATATATATATATATATATATATATATATATATATATATATATATATATATATATATATATATATATATATATATGTTCTTTTGATTGTACTTGAGTAGTTAGTAGTAGAAAAAAGTAACTATTTTTCAGATTGTATGATGGCACAGACCGAACAGACACAGTATAACATGCAAGACAGTCAGACTCTAGCCCTCGTAAAGACGATTACCGACACATTAGCCAAGGTAGACAACAGCGCTAAATACGCAAACATAAAAGGTAATGTAGACTTGTTTTGAGGTGATCCACAAGCATACCGTAAGTGGCTTACAGACATTGATAAATATGCAATGTCAATAAATGCAGATGAATTTGAGAAAGTTAAAATTGCATTTTTTTTGGTCTGCTGGTCTGGCCACTGCCTTTATGAGAAGGCGATTGGACACATGCCCCAATGAAACGTGGAAAGATCTTAAAGCAGAGCTAGACGGAATTCCTCCATGTCCGACCCACAAATTGCGTGGCATCAGTTAAGGAAGTTAAAGCAACACAAGAATGAGACTACACAGATGTTCAGTGATAGACTGCTGAATCTTGCAGAAGAAACATTCATGGGCCAGGAAGTCAACCTCCAAGAAATGGACAATCAGCTGGTAGGTATATTTATTGATGGCTTGACTAATAATACACCAAAGTTAATGTTGTTAAGGAAGGATTACAAGACGCTGAAAGAAGCAATTTCAGCTGCCGTGGCAGAAGAAACTGTTAGAAAACGCTTAGACATTCGATTGGGACAGGCAGAAACACAGGAAGAAGCAGAAGAACCGATGGAAGTGGACCAGGTAGACAGGAGGAGACAGCAGCAGGGTAGGTATATGAGTGGAAGACAGCAAAGAGGAACATTACAGGTCACACCTAACGTTAGATGTTTCCAGTATCAAAAGATTGGACACAAGCAAGATTTTGTGAGCAACAGGAAAGGCATGAGAGACCAAGTTCACCAATGGGTCAGTACTCTTATTCTCACCAGACAGATTCTAGATTTAGGGATAACAGAGGTCGTACCTTCTATGGCAACACCCGAGCATATACACATAACACCAGAGGAGTGCACCACCCTATAGTCTACGACACTAGTAGACAAACACAGAACTATGGTCACAGGGGGCCGTACCAGGGAAATGGCGGACCTGTCCGATAGAAGGGACCGTTGCGGATAGGATAAGAAATAGGTATCACAAGAAAAAAGGGAGAATAGTGCATGAGAACAGAACAATCAAAAGCATAAGACAACAACACTGCGTGGGCATACAGGAAAGGCAAAACAACCAGGTAGAAAGAAATGGATACAGTACAGACTCAAGCTCATGTCTATTAAGTTTAGGCGGAAAGAAGTATAGATCATTGCTGGACTCCGGAGCTAGTTTAAGCCTCGTAAGGTTTGGAATATATAAGCAGATTAGACACCTAACCAAGTTTGCAAAGACACGCATTCAGGTAAAGTCGGTTTCTGGAGAAAACTTAAAAGTAATTGGAATAGCAACGTTGAAAGTCACTATTGGTACCAAGGAAATTGAACATAGGTTTTTCATAGTAAAAGGAATGTCACGAAACTTCATCTTGGGGAGATAAGTTTTGCAGAAACACCAGGTCAGAATGTACTTTGATTTACACAAAGTGAAGATTTACGACGAATATGTTGACATGGAAGACGACATACATATAGCCTCAGTCATAAGGCTACAAAGAACAGTCACCTTACCTCCTAACTCAATCAACATAGTAATAGGAAAACTGAAAAGATTCCCATACTATACGATAGGACAAACAATGAGAACTATAGAATTTCCTGACACGGACATAGCGGATGAACCGGGAATATTACTTACGTAAGGAATAGCTAACATAGAAGGCAGATACCGCTTCCCAGTAATGCTTGTTAACACGGCGGCAAAAACAATAAGAATACCCAGAGGGTTTGTGGTTGGAAGAATACAAGATATACAAGATAACTGTCACGACGAAAACAAACTGGTATATCCCAATAAAAGGAGAGGGGCACAGGTAATACGTCACAACAAGTGGAAAATAGGTGGACTTAATCAAGAAGGGAGGACATACCAGATAGGGAATGGCTGGCAGGGGTCAACAGCCAAGTGACGAAGTGAGAATAGGGGTCGGTATAGGAGAGAACAACCGCAGCACATACGTGGCAATGAGGAATGGAAAAGACAGGGTCTCGCATGTTGCACGAAAAAACGTGAATACAGTGTAGCAACACTACACGAGAGGCGAATAGATGAAAAACAGAATACACACGCGGAAGGAATCAATAGTGTTGGTACGTGCATGAGGTATAAAGGACGACAATAGAAAGCAACTCATACCAACATGAACGAAAGGATTATAGAATTAAAGAAGCAAATTATAACGAAACCCCAACACAGGAAAATATTGCAAGATTTCATTGTTGAAAATCATAATGTTTGCGCATTGAGTGACATGGAACTCGGCAGGACAGATACGGTGAAAATGGAAATAGAAACCACGACAGACACGCCTATTCACAAGAAACCATACTGGACACCATACTGGACACAATTGAAAAATAGGCAAATTGTAGTAAGAGCCATAGAGGATATGTTGCAGCCGGGATAATTGAAAGATCGCAATCGGAATGGGCATCGCCTTTAGTCATAGTCAGAAAGAAAGACGGGATACACCGCTTCTGCTGTGAGTACCGGGCCCGCAATACGATTATGAGAACAATATTGAGAAAGAACTTACACATTGTGCGAGTATGTTCTATGATGGACCACGATTGTGGAGGTCAAGGCAGACCGATATGGTCCACTCACGTGTAAATAAACAGTATTCCAATTACTACGGCGTTATCTCATCGCTTGCTGTGTGTGTGACTGTTGTAATCATTCATCATGTCATCGCTAGCTACTGAAGCAAAGAACCTGGGCATGCAACGGCCATGTGAGGTAACCACCTGTTAGCGCAGGCGGCCAGACCATTATAGACTGATACAGTGACTACCGCTGCCACAGCTTTATTATTGCTCTTAATCTGTGTTTATATATATTACGTATTTGTAGTCTATAGTCTATATTTCTTGTTCTTGTTGCCAGTTTGTAATTATTTCTTCTATCTCTGTTGCGTAGTTCATCATCAAGCTTTTGTAGTTCTTCAGTTCAACACGGTTTGTAATTCTGTCTTGCCTCTCTGATAATAGACTAGGTGGCTGCTAACTGGGAATGATTTGTAATGTTTACAGAGCTGCAGATGATCTAACTGGAAAAAATTTGTAATTTTACAGACCTACAAACGAGCCAGCTGGGACATATTTGTAACGTTCAAAGACCTACCGATGAGCGGACTGGGATATATTTGTAATGATGACAGAGCTATAGACGGGCTAACTGGGATAGATTAGTAATACTGATAGAACTGCGGATCGACTGACTGGTGCAGAATTACAACGCTGTCACATAGGTTTTTTTGAGATTATTAATACATGTCATAGTGGTATGAGAAGGAGAGCTGAAACCATTACCTTAAACAATAAATAGTTTGGCAACAAATACGATTTCAAGTAAGCAGAAACTACACATCAAACCCCAACTCCGACAGCTGACTACAGAGATTACAGTTATATAACTACGGGTAGAGACATAAAGCAGACATTCCACCAAAAACGAACCAAAAGTGTAGAACAAGACAGATAGTTTATCATTGACATATCAAATAAAACCACACAGTGAAACAATAAACAATCCAAAGGAATAATTACAACTGGCTATAGGAGGAAGCATGTTTTCACATAAGAGAATATGGCAAGGCAACATGGATATCACCAGACCATAGAACAGAAAATCAGATTGATCAAATATGCATAAACAAGAAGTTTAGATCATCATTGCAGGATGTAAAGGTATATAGAGGAGCAGATGTGGCATCAGATCACCACCTTTTGATAGCCAAAGTAAAAATGAAACTCAAAAGATATGCAACAATGCAAAATTATAGACAACAATTTAATGTAGGACATCTAAGAGATCAAGAAACAAGAGACACATTTGCGGTCACAGTATCCAACAAATTCCAAGTGCTCAAACAGCTGGAAGATGTAGAGAATACAGAAGACTATTGGCAGCAGGTCAAAAACTGTATGGAAAGAGACATGTGAAGAAATACTGGGGAAAAGGGAACGACAACATAAAGCATGGATAACAACAGAAAAAATCAATACGATACAAGACAGAAAAAACAAGAAAGCAGATTAAAACACAAGCAAAACCAGATGTTCCAAAGCCAAGGCTCAAGAAGTGTACACTGAAGCAAACAAAGAAGTAAAAAGAAGTATCAAAAGAGACAACAGGAAGTATATTGAGAAGTTGGCAATAGAAGCAGAAGATGCTGCAGCCAAAGGAAATATGAGAGAACTGTATAGCAGCACAAAGAAGCTAACAGGGAAATACAAGCAAACAAGTTACCTCACAAAAGACAAGAATGGAAAACTGCACAGCAATATACAAGAGCAAATGAAGAGGTGGACAGAACATTTTGAGGACCTTCTCAATAGACCAGCTCCACAAAACCCCTCGGACATCCAGCCAGCAGAAGAAGAGCTACAAATTAACGGTGAAAGACCAACGAAGGAAGAAATAGAGAAAGCCATAAAGCTTCTAAGAGATGGAAAAGCGTCTGGACCTGATGGCATTTCAGCAGAGGCCATCAAAGCAGATATCGACACGGCTACAGAGATGTTATATAAATTACTTGGTAAAGTCTGGGAAAAGGAAAAGATACCAGCGGAATGGAAGGAAGGATATCTGGTTAAGTTGCCTAAGAAGGGAAATTTACAAGAGTACACGTTTGCCAGTCACTTTGATTACGGAAACAACGACAAACGGATTGATTTGTCGTTGCCCTAAAGACGCCATTAGGCGTGATGGGAACAACGGCAAAGAAAATCTATTCGCTGTTGCCCTTAAGACGCCACTAGGCGTAATGGCCACTGACTGCTTTGCCGGTCGTTGGCTAAGGACGGAAGAAGAAGAAGACACAAATTATAGAGGAATAATGTTACTATCAGTGCCATGAAAAGTATTAAACAGGATTATCCTTGAGAGATTAAAAGAGCCCATAGACAAGAAACTGAGAGATGAACAAGCAGGTTTCCGACAAAACAGATCATGTACAGACCAGATAGCCACTTTGAGAATAATAGTTGAACAAAGTCTGAAATAGAATTCACCACTATACATCGGATTTGTGGACTACAAAAAGGCATTTGACAGTGTAGACAGAGAATCACTTTGGAAATTGATGAGGCATTATGGAGTTCCAGTGAAGATAATTAATTTAATAAAGAAAACATATGAAGACATGACATGCAGAGTTCTTCACGAAGGACAGCTTACAGAACCGTTTGGGATAAGAACAGGAGTGCGACAGGGATGCCTCTTATCTCCATTTTTTTCTTACTAGCAATAGACTGGGTTATGAGATCATCGACAACACACAACAGAAATGGAATCCAGTGGACTCTGACTAAGCAGTTGGATGATCTGGATTTTGCTGATGACTTGGCTCTTCTGTCCCATAACCGTAATCAGATGCAGGACACATTGAAAACACTGGATGAGAGGTCACAGCAATTGGGTCTGAAAATACACAGGGAAAAGACAAAAATAATGAGAATAAATGCAGGTAATGATAACAGTGTTGAACTTGAAGAAACACTAATACAAGATGTAGAATCGTACACATATCAATATAGACAAAGTTGGAGGGACAGACAGTGATATCAAAATAAGAATACAAAAGGCAAGAGGAGCTTTCATTGCATTGGGTAATATATGGAGATCAAGAGAAATCGGATCCAACACGAAAATAAGAATCTTCAACTCAAATGTGAAGTCAGTCCTATTGTATGGCTCTGAGACATGGAGAACAACAAAGACAACAACCAAAAAGCTACGGACTTTCATAAATGGGTGCTTGCGTAGAATAGAGGGATTAAAATGGTATGACAAGGTTACCAACGTGGAACTGAGGACAAGAACTAGACAAGTGCCAGTGGAACAAGAGATGAGAAGAAGACAATGGCGATGGATAGGACATACGCTGAGAAAACCTGTTGATAGCATTACAAGGCAGTCCTTGTTCTGGAACCTCCAGGGCAAGAGAGGCAGAGGTGGACCAAGAAGCACATGGAGAAGAGAGCTGGAAACAGAGGTGAAAATGATGAGGAGAACGTGGAAAGAACTTAAGATGATGGCACGTGACAGGAGGACTTGGCATGTGTTTGTTGAAGGCCTATGCTCCTGTGGGAGTGGAGGGTTATGAATGAACGAATTACTTATTGCAATTTTAGACACCCTACATCAAATCATCATTGATAAAGTCATAAATCAGCTGGAGTTAAGGAAGACCACTCTATGGGTAGACACAAAAAGAAACGAAAAACACACATAAATCTTCATTTCAGCTAGTAGTACTTTTAACGACACGTCGGTACAGAGGCAATAATAGATATAGAGGTCAAATCATTACACTTAACAAATATAAATAAATAAGTATACGGATTGAACAAGCAGAAACACTCGAATAAACCTTACGACGTGACGGTCAGACACGGTAATTATTGATAGCGGTAATTCACAGAAATAGACCTTTTCATGGCTAATATAAAAGTGTTTCTCCCCCCCCCCCTTCCCCCCACATAATTAAAAAAAGGACAGAAATAACAGTACAGCAAAATGTAATAAAAATGCACACAATATACCCCGCTTATAACCGAGATATCACACCTCTTGTCAGGTTTTGACCGGATGTCGAATCTCAGAAATAAGTGAAACAAAAAGAAAAAAAGAACAACCATGTGATACTTTAAGAAACAGAAACAAAATTGTTAGGGGAAAGCATCCTATTTACTTCCAAAGGGAAACAATTAAGTTATTAACAAAAATGATAATAAATAACATATTTTCATTATTTTTTTAACTTTATGAACTTTTTAGACAAAATTAGACAAAAAGGCATAAGAAATTCACTAATTTTTATTAGTACATTTTTTACATTGTTAAAATTTTATTGTGTGTCTTATGTTTACAGTATAAAGACTTTAAATAATTTGGAGTTTAATGCACATGTTAAAGTAGTGAACACTTATATGCTTTGCCACTTTCAATTGTAGTTTCTGAAACTTCCAATGTTCCCGCCGAAACGTTTAATCGGCGCTCCTATATAAAAAACCTGAAAGTAAAATATTGATTAACCATAGTTTAACTAAAACATTCAGATTAACGAGAAGTGTTAGGCAAGGGTGCCCTCTGTCGCCCTTGTTATATGTAATAACGCTAGAACCTGTGTTGGAAAGAATAAGACAAGACACAAATATCACGGGGACTTTCGTCCCCGGTGCAGGGGAAAGAAAATTGTTGGCCTACGCCGATGACACGATATTCTTTCCAACAACAAAGGATTCTATAAAAAATATCTTAGAGGTTTTCACAGAGTTTGGATACGCTAACGAATCCAAATTAAATATTCAAAAATCTAGCATAATGGGAATAGGTAAATGGGGCAATAGGTCAGATTTCCCTTTTCAATTAACGGTAGTGAATAAAATTAAAATTTATGGAATTAACTTTTCTTTTAATCCTCAAGACCCCAATAAAGAAACATGGACAAAATTGATAGAGAAAATCCAAAATATGTTAGAAATTTACAAATATAAAACGGCTACCATTTTCGGAAGAAGTATTATAGTTAATTGTTTTATTATGCCAAAAATAAAAATATAAAATAGTACACAGCAAATATACAAATAGTACCTAAAAAGATTATAACAGAAATAAATAAACTAATTAGGACCTTTATTTTTAGGAATACCTGGCACAGTATTAAACACACTACTCTAATACAACCTAAAAATAAAGGGGGGATAGCCTTACAAGACATCAACACTAAAATAAAAGCTTTAAGGATTAAATACATAGGGGAAGTTATAAAAAGCCCGAGTCTATACCCGCTGGCACACTACTACATTGGTTTAAGATTATTAAACCTTTGTAAGTTGAATAACAATCAACCCCATTTTTTTGGTACACCACCACCTTTTTACAAAATATGTCTACAAAATTTAGAGGGGAACAAACACTTAATAAAACAAGACACCAAACTTATATACAAACTTCTAGTTGCAGCACAGGAAAAACCTATAAACACCCGAAGAGGGCACAACCTCTTTATAACTGATTACACACATAGTTTTACAAACATTCACGCAATAGACATTAAACCACAAGCAAAGGAAGTCACTTACAGACTACTACACAGTTTAACACCAATAGCTAACAAATCATCAATAAAGGCAAACAGATTAGCGCCTAAATGTAAACTGTGTACTGACAACATTATAGAGACAGAAGACCACTTATTTTACACATGTAAGACAGTGGCCCCCACTTTAAACAAGTTAAGGAAATTAATAGCCCCACACTCACAACAGACACTTAATTTATATAGAGCAGTCACAATGAACACGTTACCACGAATGACGAGACAAACAGAACTTAAACTACTAACTTTACTCGCTAACTTCAGATATCTTGTATGGACATGTAGGAACAGAGCTGTATACGACAATGGACATTATTACAGTGCAATATTTACACAAATATATGAGCGCATGACACAAGACACAATAGAACAACTTTAACATTTTGTATTGACCCTTTGGTCGTTTATATAAAGCAATGTAGCTTTGGTTGTAAATATTCCACAATGTAAATATCCTTTTCACCTACTCAGAAATCTCTGAGTACTTAAGTTTATACAATATAATTGTTACGGGCTCTTCCGGGACCCCAGTATATTCTGGGTGCTTCGATGACTTCTAGTATTTGTGGATGACCAAGTTATTATATGCGTATTCAGTTTATAGAGTCAAAGTCCCTCGGGTTCTTATCACTTTTGTAGGATTCCGTAATACTGTCCGTTGGTATCGATAATGTCTGCTTTAACCCTTGTGATACATTCTGTGCTGAACATGTTTCATATTAAATATTCGACCCTTGACTGACCTGTATTAGTCTCTTGTCTTATTGATTATATTGGCAGTGTGAGATGCAGCGTGTTAAGGCATTAATCATCACTGGTCATGATCAGTTGAAGATAAATAGCATTTAACTCAACTCCGAATACGACAGTTGATAAGACTGTGATTTTGACGACTCAAAATATTTAATTAGTAATTTCATACCATGAGCAGACACCAACTACATGGGAACAAAAGTCACATCACATTCATGTACGATCTGTAAGAGTTCTCATTAGTTCATAAGCACATGTTCACAATCTCTATCTAGAGTTCTGGTTAGAGGTCAGTTCCTTTTAACGGCCAATGTCCTTTGGCATAAATTCAGAGGCTAACTAGACTTAACTATCCTGCTAGTTCTGCAATACACTTATTATGCTAGGCTTACGTCTACTGCTAGTCGTTTAATATCCGTTACACTAGGCTTACACTTGCCGCTAGCTGTACAATATCCATCTATACTAGTCTTACACTATTGCTAGTACCGTAATGTTCCTTTGGCATACCACGCCAGGCTAATCTGCCCTAATTATGCAAACTGCGTTATTCATACGACGACTTACGTTTGGTTCAAGAAATACACTGCTCAAATGGCTTCCCAGCCACACATCCATAAATAAGTGGTTGTACCACGCAATATAAGTGGCAATGGCCACACTTCTGAAACACACTGCCGTTCGGGTCAAAACCCACAAGTCGAATCACGTTATAAAGACATACGCGTCATGCATAGTGATATGCATACTACGTCGTTAATATATATTCAATTGCGATGTTCCATGGTGCAGATCCGAGTGTGATCAAAACTCAAATGCATGCACACATGCAACAATCATCGACATCGGTCGATGAGATATATCTCTATTCGTTTGAGGTGTTCCATGATACAGCCATTCGGATCGAGCTCAAATCCAAATGTCTGTAAGCATGAAACAATCATCGACATCAGTCGCGGAGATATAATCATTTGAGGAATGCGCCATGCTGCAGACATGAAGCAATCCTCAACATCATCCCCCTCACTTCCAAACGTGACACTTGTGGCACGGATGATAGTGATGGAGAAGACGCCCGTCTCCCGAACATATCAATATTAGTACTACCTACTTATAACTATGATAATCTTTAAGTAGACACATTAAATTTTATAACATTAATAATAGCACTTGTCAACATGGTGACTAAAGAGTTAATTCAATTTCTTCTCAGAGACGTTGCGCGATAAAAGATCTGCCAAGTTATTGTCTGATCCAGCAATAGGCAGGATCGTAAATGAAAATTCTTGAATCAACAAATACCATCGGTGTATTCTAGCGTTACGCATAGTTCTAGCTGTTATGTAAGTAAGAGAGGACTATGGTCTGTCATAATGTAAAAGTGCGTGCCGATGAGATATCTTGACAGCTTCTCCAGGCACCATACCATAGACAGGAGCTCACGTTCACCTGTCGCATACTTCTGTTCAGCCGGAGTCAGTTTCCTCGACACATAGAAACATGGATGGAGTGTTTCCTTGTAACATTGCAGCAAACAACCACCCATAGAGTAACTCGAGACATCTGATTGAAGTATGAATGGAATACGTATATTTGGTAATAACAAAATTGGTGCATTACTAAATAATTTCTTAATTGTTACCAAAGCGCTTTCGCAATCTTTGTCCCAACGTACCTTATTAGGACTACCTTTGGTCAACAGTGCGGACAAAGGTGTAGATAGTTGTGCGAAATGCGGGATGAACTTATGGTAATAGTTTATCAAGCCTAAAAGGCTTCTAACTTGTTTCATAGTTGAAGGGGTAGAAATCTCTAGAATTCTTTTGACTGTATTGTCGTCAGGATACAGTTTGTGGTTACCTATGCGGTGACCAAGAAAAGAAATTTCCTGACAACCAATTTGGACCTTTGAAGGTCGC
The DNA here is from genome assembly GCA_024509875.1 of Oreohelix idahoensis. Taxonomy (NCBI): domain Eukaryota; kingdom Metazoa; phylum Mollusca; class Gastropoda; order Stylommatophora; family Oreohelicidae; genus Oreohelix; species Oreohelix idahoensis. The sequence goes on along the minus strand of JAMPIV010009306.1, from coordinate 250,539 downwards.
ACAGTCAAACCATGCATACGTAACGTATGTAGAAGGGAAGTTAAACCATCAATATGGTCTTCCCACGAGTCATGAAATAGGCAGATGTCATCGATGTACGTGATGACATCTTTACGATCGCCAAGAAGGCGGCGCATCATGCGCACAAACGTCGCTGGCGCATTCACTAACCCAAAACACATATAATTCCATTGGTAGAGCCCAAAAGGAGTTGTGAAAGCTGTGTAAGGTTTGGCATTTTCGGCAAGAGGAATTTGCCAGTAGCCTTTAGAGAGATCTAGTTTGCTAAAGAAGGTAGCATTAGATAATTCTGATAAAAGATCATCTAAAAGAGGCATAGGCTCACCGTCTGTGATTGTAATTTTATTCAATCGCCTAAAATCAATACAAATACGTAAAGAATCATCCTTCTTTTTAACTATCACCATTGGGAATGCATATGGTGATTCCGAAGGAGATATCACACCTAAACGTATCATCTCTTTTAACTCTTTCTCCACCCTATCTTTGTGGTGTAAAGATATAGGATAGGGTCTAAGTTTGATAGGTTTATAATCAGTAAGAGTAATATCATGGGATATAAGCGATGTCTGACCTGGAAGGTCGGTGAGAACATCATTGAAAGAAATAAGAATATCCCGAACTTGATCTTGTTGTGACGAAGATAGTGACAAAGAAATAGTCACGTCTTTCCAAGATTCCGAGGATTGCAAAGGAGGTAGTTGAAATTGTAAAGGGATAGACGAAGTAGTATCTTCTTCATGAACAACTGCAAAAGAAGCAGTATGATGTGAAGAATCATCAATAGAGTTAATGACAGGAATTAATTCCTGTGGTCTTTCAACTGCTAATTTTAGCATGTTGATATGGAAGGTTTTGATTTTACCTCTAACGTTTACCGAGTAGTCAACATCTGTGACTTGTTTGATAACATCAAATGGACCTTGCCATGATATCAGTAATTTGTTATCGTTATGAGGTAGCAACAACCAAACTTTTTCCCTTGGTTTGAATGATCTTAATATTCTCTTTTGATTATGTAATAATCTTGATCGTTGAGTGGCTGATTTTATACTCTGGGATGCATACGTGCACGCATCGATGATTCGTTGTCGGAGATCAATCACTAACTCGTAGCTGTTTCGAGTGGCTGTATCAATTGACGCTCCAATCAACAAATCTTTGAGTATCATCATTGGTCCGCGAGGATTCGAACCATAAACCAATTCGAACGGAGACCATCCCGTGCTCTCGTGAGGCACTTCACGAAAAGCGAAGAGGGCCGCCGGCAGAAGCCGATCCCATTCACGAGGGCATTCTTCAGTTATCTTAGATAACATCTGTTTTAGAGTGCTATTGTAGCGCTCGCACACACCGTTTGATTGAGGCCTATACGCACTACAAAACGAGTGGTGAACAGATAGCATGGATTCTAAATCCCTCATAATGTTGGAAGTAAATTGTGATCCTTGATCTGACAATATATCCTCCGGAAAACCGATTCGACAAAATATCGAAAATAATGTATCAGACACGGATGCAGTTGTGATGGTTTTCAATGGTATGGCCTCTGGCCAACGCGTGCAAAGATCTACGCAAGTTAAAATATAACGAAATCCATTATTTGAAACAATTGATAACGGACCCACTATATCTACTGCAATCTTTTTGAAAGGCCTTTCAGGCACGTCTGTAATCTGTAAGGGTGCCGTATGGAACCTGCCCTTACGTGCTATACCTTGGCATGTTGTACATGATTTGCAGTATAACTTTGTATCTTTATTAACCCCAGGCCAATAAAATTGTGACGTAACACGAAACAATGTTCTTTTGATCCCCATATGCCCTGCCATAGGTGAGTCATGACCTGTTTGTAGGACCAATGGTCTGTATTCTTTAGGTACTATCACTTGATGTATAATTGTTTTGCCATCATCATAATATCTAGTGAGTATTGATTTCTTTATCTTGAACCATTGTTTAGCCCCTCTTGTGTATTTAATCGTTTTTTGTTCTGCTCGGCTAAACAATGCTTGTAAAGTTGGGTCACTCTTCTGTTTTTCTGCAAAAACAGAAGGTGAAACAGTGCCAACTTGAGACATAATTGTATCCATTATAGGAGGAGGTGGTGTAGCCATGTTCGTAGCTAACTGTTGTGCTCTCGTTACAACAGCATTTGCCACCTGTGGGTGAGATTCAACCCACATTGCAATCTCCTCAGGAGTGCAATCTTTAACTCCTGGTATGTTTCCTATTATAATTTCAGTTATGGGTGCTCTCAAGCCGCAGGCATAGACAGTGCCTGTGTAAAAAGGAGTATCAATATATACTCGTGCCACAGGGAAAGTTTCTATATTCCCACCAAATGTGACACACTTAACTGATTTGCCTGTAAAAGCAGAGGGCTCGATAAGCGAGTGCTTAATGCCTATCGTTGAAGACCCAGTGTCACGCAAAACTCTTACTACCTTACCATCCAATATTCCGGGATGAAATGTAAGATAACCGACATTTACACATGCCGACATTGTTGGCATACAATGACCACAATCAAGTGTAATTGTAGACTTTAATCTGTTTTTGGACTGACACTCATAACATGTATCATTCATTACCATACATGCGTTCGCATGATCATTATCATCATTACCTTTTTAACACTGCAACTATTTGCATGTCTCTGTTTATTTTTGTCTCTCGACGGAGATCTGGCATTACCTTTGTTATTATTGACTGACTTTTTATTGCTATAATAAAAATCAGTAGAGTCATCTTTCCTGGCATCTCTACCATAAGATGATCTCTGTTTATAGTATCCTTTTTGATGTGAACCATCATAATCCCTGCCTCTGTGATACCCACGATCATGAGGTGAATATCCTCTATAACCTCGTCGATATGAATTCGAAGGAGAGCGATGACGACGGAAGTTATAAAAACCTCTGTCGGATTGATAATAATCTGAACGACAACGTCCATCAAAGCTCTTCGATCGAGGTCTGTGATCATGTTGTGCAGCGCACACAGGCATAGGATCTCGAATAGTCGATCTATGAAGATCTTTATTCTGATGTGCGGTTTGATACTGTCTTCCGAGTTTTTCATACTCATCGATAGAATTAGGATGTCTTTCCTGTAAAAATGCTTCTAATTCAGTGCTGCATGCGGATAAAACTTTATCTCGCAGCATGAGATCTATAACACCTTCATATGTTTTATTTATACCAGATAGATCAATCCATCTGCTAAGGAAATGTTTAATAGATGCAATGAATTCACCAAAAATCTGCATCCTTGCTTGGTTTAGCAGCATGAAAGCGATCTCTGAATCCAGACTCAGTTAACTGGAAACGTCTTAGTAATACCTCTTTTACGACATCGAAATCGCTTCTGCTCTTTTCATCAAGACTCATGAAACATTTAAGTGAGTCACCAGTCAAAAAATCAAGTAAAAGACTGCTCCATCTTTCCTTGGGTATGTTCAGAGCTGTGACCTTGATGATGAATCTAGATATGAAAGAGTCAACACAATCGCGAGTTTGGTCAAAATGTGGCATTTTTAACTTAGGATAAAAAATATTTGTAGCAGCCGCAGTCTTAGTCTGTTCAGACTGCACTTTAGCTAATTCTAAAGCTTTTTCTTTTTCTGCATGAAGTTTTAATGTTTCCATTTCCATGGCATTTTTATGGGCTTGATCCAGTTGCATAAGTTCCATTCTCCTTAATTCCATTTCTTTATCTTTTTGCTCTCTGTCTTTTTCTTGTTGAGCTAATTCTTTATCTCGTTGTGCCATTCTTTCCTTCTCAAATTCTCTGTCTTTTTCTTGTTGAGCTATAGTCAGTCGTTCTAATTCCAATTTCATGGATATTTCTTTTTCCTTCAATTCCCTCTCTTGGGTTAATTCAAACCTCCTAAGCTCATCAGCTCGTTTAGCCATTTCGCGCTGTTCCATTCTTTCCAGACGCGATAAATATTCATCATATTTTGTATCTGCAAAACTTTGTAGTTCCGCTCCTGATTTTCCATAACTTTTTCCAATATCAATGAATTCCTGTAGTGTAGACATGATAATAGGTTTCTGAGTACCTTCAATAGTCTATAATATACACCAGGACTATAGAACTCACTATAATATGTACATGAATATATTAATCAATAACAAACAAGTTCGGAGAACATGTGACAAAGACAGTGAAAACAATCAAATGATTTACAATGAAATGATTTTTCAATTATACGACAACACTTTACACTTATAAAGTAAATAAAGGAGACTTATACTCAGTAAGCAGTAAAAGAAAGAAAAGAATTTACATCACAAAAATATAACAAGACAAGTCGTCATAAACGAACGTGTAGACAAAGAAGTTTTAGATCACACACGACAACAATTGTCAACAGTACTGAAAGTAGGTTATGTAAATAAAGAGGACGTAACTCACTTGACGCAACTGCTAAGTACACAAAATATGGTTATATTGCGAACCGAAGAAACATTTATATCCTGACTCCAAAGAAAAAATATAATCAGTCAGATCCTCAGTCAGCAATATAAGCATGTAAATCTAATAGAAGTTAACATTCACTGAAGCTTTCCTGGGAAAATTCCAGTCAATATTAAACACGATGAATATACGAATATACGAAAAACATGAATGGGGGAACACAGATGATAGTAAAAAGTAAGCCAAGTGATGATGAACTGTAGACCAAAGCTAATGCAAGGACAATATGATAATGTTCAAGCGCCCAAGTAAAATCAAGAACTTATCTGTTTAGTTGTCCCTCTGAGAAATACATGAATGCATGTAATTCTAATCCAAGTGTCTTCAACAGCTGAGGTCCATTGATGGTAGACCTTGACCTTCGCAGCAGGGTAACCGTTTGAAAGTATTGCTTCGGTCTTGGAACGTAGTTTCTTCAATCGATCTGCGTCGCAGCCTCAGATGAATTTGATGAAGAGATACATTCTCCACTGGTTCAGGTTCTTGAGTGGAAGATTACCGTTCTATCTGCGTGAATCAGTCTCTTTGGTGGAAGAAAATTCGGATTCTCTCAGGCAATGTTGTCTGCTAACGTTGACGGCATCGATGTAGTGACGTCACTTTCTGTCCTGCGCATTTCAGTTGCCGGTTAGGCTTGAAAGAATGATTTTGCCTTTAAAACGTTCATCATCAGTTTAATTTTCTTCGATACTTGAAGGGGGGGAATCCAGTATTCACGAAATCCAGACACTTTCTGACACCAGTATGTTACGGGCTCTTCCGGGACCCCAGTATATTCTGGGTGCTTCGATGACTTCTAGTATTTGTGGATGACCAAGTTATTATATGCGTATTCAGTTTATAGAGTCAAAGTCCCTCGGGTTCTTATCACTTTTGTACGATTTCGTAATACTGTCCGTTGGTATCGATAATGTCTACTTTAACCCTTGTGATACATTCTGTGCTGAACATGTTTCATATTAAATATTCGACCCTTGACTGACCTGTATTAGTCTCTTGTCTTATTGATTATATTGGCAGTGTGAGATGCAGCGTGTTAAGACATTAATCATCACTGGTCATGATCAGTTGAAGATAAATAGCATTTAACTCAACTCCGAATACGACAGTTGATAAGACTGTGATTTTGACGACTCAAAATATTTAATTAGTAATTTCATACCATGAGCAGACACCAACTACATGGGAACAAAAGTCACATCACATTCATGTACGATCTGTAAGAGTTCTCATTAGTTCATAAGCACATGTTCACAATCTCTATCTAGAGTTCTGGTTAGAGGTCAGTTCCTTTTAACGGCCAATGTCCTTTGGCATAAATTCAGAGGCTAACTAGACTTAACTATCCTGCTAGTTCTGCAATACACTTATTATGCTAGGCTTACGTCTACTGCTAGTCGTTTAATATCCGTTACACTAGGCTTACGCTTGCCGCTAGCCGTACAATATCCATCTATACTAGTCTTACACTATTGCTAGTAACATAATGTTCCTTTGGCATACCACGCCAGGCTAATCTGCCATAATTATGCAAACTGCGTTATTCATACGACGACTTACGTTTGGTTCAAGAAATACACTGCTCAAATGGCTTCCCAGCCACACATCCATAAATAAGTGGTTGTACCACGCAATATAAGTTGCAATGGCCACACTTCTGAAACACACTGCCGTTCGGGTTAAAACCCACAAGTCGAATTATATAGTGGCAATGGCCACACATGCCATACGCTGCCGTTGGGGCCGAAGCCCACACGTCGAGTAACGTTATAAAGACATACGCGTCATGCATAGTGATATGCATACTACGTCGTTAATATATATTCAATTGCGATGTTCCATGGTACAGATCCGAGTGTGATCAAAACTCAAATGCATGCACACATGCAACAATCATCGACATCGGTCGATGAGATATATCTCTATTCGTTTGAGGTGTTCCATGATACAGCCATTCGGATCGAGCACAAATCCAAATGTCTGTAAGCATGAAACAATCATAGACATCAGTCGCGGAGATATAATCATTTGAGGAATGCGCCATGCTGCAGACATGAAGCAATCCTCAACAAGAACATAACTATAATAATAATATGATTAATTAAAAAAAAAAAGAAGTTAAAGTTCCATTTTCTAATAATCAGTGTAACATTATAGTTACATAAGATAAATTGATGTCCAATATTATAGAACTCCAAGGAATATCCCTCTGTACTATCATGATGAATACAAAGTTCCAATCATGAATTATCCAATGGTATTTTCACGAAAATCGAAATTGTTCATGAAATTGAACTGGTACAAAGTTTTAATTCCGCTTTGTCGAATCCTAAGAAGTAAATAAACACCAATGACGGTGTACGTATCAAAGAGTCCAGTCAATGTTTGAGCAGTTAGTGCAGGTAGATTGCACCGAATCAAGTGGTAGATATATATATAGACACAATCCAAAGTCCATCACCGTAAACATGATGTACCAACATTGGGTACCAACGTAAGTTGACATGGCCTGATATAGTTGTGTACGAATTCCCGTAAGTTGAAAGGAATGATTCAAACGATAGTGTGTAAAGTACCATCAGACATTAGGTAAAGAAGGTGGAATTCACGAACATAAATGTAGACATTGTAGAATGCCGCCATGCATCATCGTAAATTACTTATTAGCAATTTAAAGTAAGGATGTACTTGTTTTATGTAACTCATGCCTTGACGGAAGTATCCTGTACCTGTTCAGATTTCCTTTCGTAATAGATAAGGATATGGAATCAGCTATCCCGAGAAATACAAATGTCGCTGGACATGAAACTGATTCGTGATCAATACTCTAATCTGTCTTTGTCAGTCAAAGTTAAGAAACACAAGGTGGAAGATGTGACTTGTTTTGGTTGGCGAAAGAGTCGATCATCGTATGTAGGTAGATTATTTTCAATGTTCATTGAGATATTTATCCATAATATCATAGGATGTCACGAATAATATGCAACGTGTATTGTCTTTGGTTTCAAACGAAAGTGACTTGCATGACACAAGGAACAGTACGCTCGTTAAGAACTGTCATATAAGGAATGCTATTTACTTGAGCAACAATTTGTTTTCGGGTATTGCTGATGGGTTTCTTGATAACGAGTCTGCAACCGCATTATCAAATCCTGATTTGGCTTGAATTTCAAAATCGAAAGGCTGGAGTAGAATGGAATGGGCTTTTGTAATTAGCGCGTCTGAGAGCAGCGACAGCCTTCTGATCCGTCTGTATTATGAAAGGAGCTCCAAGCAAGAATCTTTCCAGTTTTTAAATAGACCAAACAACCGCCAACAACTCCTTGTCAATGACGGAATACTTGTTCTCAGTTTCAGTAGCCTTTCTTGAAATATATAATGTAGGATGTAACATTCCATCATGTTCTTGAAGAAGACTGGCTCCTAAGCCGAAGTTACTTGCATCTGTTCGAAGAACATACACTTTTGTAATATCTGGTAGCCTCAAAACAGGAGGTTTAGAAAAAATTTCTAAAATTTTGTTAAACGCAATATCGCAATCATTATTCCAACTTACCCCCGCAGGCATTCCCTTGTGCAATAGGGATGACAACACAGCTGTGATATTAGATAAATTAAGGATGAATCTACTGTAGTATTGGACTAATCCTAACAAACTGCGAACCTGTTTCTTCGTAGTAGGGATAGATAAGTTAATAATCTTTGAAACATTTTAAGGTAATGTCTGAATACGACCAGAACCGAAAGTATGACCAAGGAAAGTAATTTCCCTAAATGCAATCTGGACTTTAGTAGGTCTTGCAGTCAGATTATGTAAACGCAGAGTATCTAACAAAGAACTAAGTCCTATGAAGTATTCTTGAAAAGATGAACGAAATAAACAGATATCGTCAATGTAAGAAATGATATCCGATTTATGTGACAATATTTTTCGCATGATGCGAATGAATGTGGCAGGTGCGTTCATGAGCCCGAAAAACATGACGTTCCACTGGTATAACCTACGTGGAGTCGAAAACGCAGTAAGATGTTTGGCTTGATCTGTTAACGGAATCGGTTAAAATCCCTTTGTGAGATCTATTTTTTGTGACTAAATTAGCCGTAGCTGGACGAGCAAGTAGATCGTCAAGTAGTCGATGTGGTTCACTGTCCGAAAAAATCTTAGCATTTAATTTTTTATAATCCACTCATAATCTCATGCTGTTATCCATTTTTCGGACAATGACTAATGGTGAGGAATATGGAGAATTACTGTTCTCAATAATTCCCAAACTTAACATTTGATCAAGCTCTTGGGCTGTTTAACTCTGATAATGAAGTGGAACTGGATAAGGACGAAGACGAATAGATATATCATCTTTAAGGATGATTTAATGACATATCACTGATGTTCGACCAGGTTAGATCAGTCAGAACACGAGAAAAAGATTCCAGAAGATTAGATATCTGGCGATGTTGTTGTGATGTTCTACTACGAAGAAACAGGTAGAGACATCTCGCTAAGATTCTGTAGCATTTAAAGCAGGTAAATGTATGGGCATGGGACTATCAGGAAAGGAAGATTCCTCTTCCTGAATAACCGATAGACTAGAATAATGACAAGAACTGCCTATATTGTCATCGATATCACGAAAAATAGCATGCAAATGCTCAGGTCGAGTATGAAACTCTTTTAGCATATTAATGTGAAATATTTTCCTATGACCCTTAATATCTAATATGTAATCAACATCAGAATTCCTATCTATAACTTTAAAGGGCCATTCCATGGAATGAGTAATTTGTTATCTTTCCGAGGAAGCAACACAAAAGCTTCATCACCCGGACACAGTTGACGTAGACGTCTATTCTTAATTTGGAAAAGACGGGATTTATATTTGGCAGCCTCTAACGAAGCTGTAGCCAACTGGCATCATCTGGCATGCATCGACAATCTTTAGACGAAGATTGATAACATACTAATAGGATGACTGTGTGTTCTGTGCCATCTCAGAGTCAGCAAGGAAATCTTTTATTACACCCATTGGACCCCTTAGTGGAGCACCAAAAACTAGCTCGAAAGGAGAGAAACCGGTCTGCTCGTGCGGCACTTCTGGATATGCAAACAGCACAGCCGGCATGACCCGGTCCCAATCCTGAGGATATTAATTGTTACCTTGTGTAATGGTTGTTTAAATGTTCTGTTGATCCTCTCCACAGAACCATTGCTCACTGGGTGATATGTGCTACTTTGACTTCTATCTATATTAAGAGTCTTCATGACTGATGGTATGGTTTCAGAGACAAATTGAGACCCATGATCAGACAGACGTTTACGAGGAAAACCTAGTTTTGATAAAATCAGTAAAAGTGCATCAGCTACATCAGATGTAGAGGTATGTTTAAGAGGGATGGCTTTTTGCCATCGAGTGAACACATCAATGCACGTAAGGACAAATTGGTGACCTCTGCTAGAAGGAAGTAAAGGACCAATAATGTCAATGGCTATCTTGTCAAAAAAAAACGAACAGATTTATCATATTCTTGAATAGGAGCTGCATTGAAAGCTCCTCAAGACTTGACTTCTTGGCAGGTAATGCATGAACGTACGCATAACGATACGTCCCTGGAAACACCTGGCCAAAAGAATGAAGATAACACTCTAGAACGTGTATCAGTATATCCAATATGACCCGCGCAGTGTGAGTCATGTGCGTGTCATAAAATAAATTGTCTAAATGTAAGAGGCACCATGACCTGTTGTTTTAAATCAGAGTTATTCATAAAGTTTCTAATTAAAATATCATTTTTAATAGTAAACCAATGTTTGCGACTGGTATTGAAACCAACATCATCATTATTTTTGACTAGGCCAAAAAAATTTTTTAACGAGTTATCCTGTCTTTGTAGTTTGGCGAAAGACACTCTAACTATCACTGAATGTACTTCAGTGTCATTCTGAGTAACTGTGTCAGGCTCTGAACTATTTTCATTCTCCAATGTGTTGTAACTGAGTTGGAAATCAACAAATTTTTTTTCTTCCCATTCTTCAATTTCCTCTGGTGAGCAGTCTTTACCACCATGGATGAGACCAATCGTAAGGTCAGCGACTGGATTCTGCAATAAACATACATTAACTTTCCCTGAAAAGAATGGTGTATGTATATCAATAATGGCAGTGGGGTAATAATAAATTGTACAACCAAAAGTAATGCTCTTAACACTTTTCCAAGTTAAACAACTAGGGTGTACAAGAGACTGTCTAATGCCGACATTGGTGAAACCTGAATCCCTTAAAACTGATACTTCAATACCATTCACCAATCCTCTGTTGAATACCAGAGTACCAGTACCGTCATGGGCAGAAAGACTAACAGAAAGAAGAGGGTGTCCACACTTCAGAACTGTAGTACTGTCGTTCTGAAATAAAGTTAGACATTCTGGGCAACCATTTCACACATCAAAGTCAAATAAGTAACATGCAGAAGAATGTACCTGGTTATTAGAGTCTTGACTACCCAAAGGTGTACCGCTAGTCAGTTCCGCCCCTGCATTATGTTCAGACCTCTGTTGTCCACGTGAATTAGATAGCTGTCTCGGTCGATCAACAGAATTACCTTGATGTCTACCATTTTGAATATTATTTCTGTTTCTATAGTATTGATTGTTATTACTCCAATTATTATTCTGAGGAATGAAATTATTTTGTTTAATCCAGTTTGATCCCTGTTGAAAATTGCTATTATTCCTATATTGAGGTGACTGGTTTTTAAAATGTTGTCGACCTCAACTAAAGTTATCATTCTTGCTAAAGTTCTTCTTCTTCTTTGATCCTTAGCCGCCGACCGTCAAAGCAGTCAGTGGCCATTACGCCTGGTGGCGTCTTGTAGGGCAACAACAAATTGATTTCACTTTGCCCGGTCGAACGCCATCCTTCGTACAGTGCCCCAACTCTGGTTCATTCTTTGCATCTCAGCCGCCACAGTCCTCCGCCTAATTGTTTTTGGTCTGCCTCTTTCTCGTTTCCCTTCAGGGGTTCATAGCATAGCTGTTCTTGTGATGGCATCGGGGTCTCTTCTGAGGACATGGCCAACCCAGCTCCAGTGTCTGCCAGCTATGATGGTGTGCATGTCCTCTTGCCTGCTCCGAGTAAACAGATCTTGGTTGGTGATGGTATCCGGCCAAAAGATTCGGAGAAATTTTCTTAGGCATGTTGTGTGAAAAGAGGACAATTTCGTCATTTCCTTCTCTGTAATTCTCCAGCTCTCCGCGCCATAGAGAAGCACATAAAGCACACAGCTCTGATATAATCCTAATTTTGTTCTTGTGCTGTACTGAGAGGACTTCCAGATGTTCTTGAGACTAAAAAAGGCTGTTCTTGCTTTGTTTATTCTGTTCCTGATGTCTTTGCTTGCTCCGCCGTCTCGTGTTACTATGCATCCTAGGTATGTGAAGGCATCTGTCTGTTCCAGTTGATGATTCCTTACTGATATGGGCTCAGGGTTGCTCACATTGAGCGTCATGACCTCTGTCTTCTTCAAGTTGATGTTCAAGCCCACCTGCTGGTTAAACTTAAGTCTATCCGTTTTTTCCTGGATGTGTTGATGTGAAAGTGCTAGCAGTGCAATGTCATCTGCATATTCCAGATCTTCCAATGTACAAAATATAGTCCATCTTATTCCTCTTGGATTGCCCTTCTGTTGTCTGGTGCGTCACCCAGACTATGACTGTTAAAAATAGAGTGGTTGATAGGGGGCATCCATGTTATACACCTGTCTTCACTTCAAAGGTTAGGTTGCTCTGCCCAATGCTACACGCAAAGTTGGCATAAAGGATTTTTATGATTGACTTGTTAAATTTATTCTTCCTACAATAATCGTTGTCATTGTCTTTTATGCATGAAATTTCTGTCTAGGCTTTGAGATCTTGCTCTATTGTTATTGTTCCACATTGCAGCTGAAGCAACTTTAAGAGCATCTTTTATTTGGGTGTTTGCAATACATGATACGGGAAGTGCTGTGCAGAATTGGATTGCTATTTCTTCTAGAGCAGATAAAGTTGGTGGTTTACGTTCCTTTAAGAACGAATAAAATGGTTTGCTTACTGAGGATAACACCTTATCCCTTAGCATTAAATCTAGAAGCTTATCATAAGTTTTCTCAATACCTGACAGTTCAATCCATCTATTAAAAGTGATTCTTATTGCAGCAATAAATTCAGAAAAATCTTTAAAACCCTAGAGTCTTTGGGTGGTGGGTGCTGAGGTGCCCATTTATCAATGGTCTCCTGGGTACACTCCATAGTGCCAGCCACATTCCAGACTATGAGATCAACTGTGGGTCATGCATGAACACTGCCTGAAAAAAATGGTGTACTTATCGCTACGTTAGCTGTGGGGTATAGCTCAAAATTACCTTTAAAAGTAAAACATTTTGTGTATCGCCCAGTAAGAGCTCTGTCTTCAACCAAGGATCAACTAACACCTACTGTCGTGCAACCTGTGTCTTGGGGAAGAGAGAATTGGTGATCATTAACAAACCCCATGTGCACATGTAGCTTCTCAATCAAAGGGACTGATAATAAAGCGGGTGTTGCATGACCGCAACACATTATTACCCTTCCATCAGGCTCAAATAAAGGCTTGCACCCAGCACAGTTCTCATCGATTAAGGAGCTAGTAGCAGCTATATTGGCATAATGAGTAACCACGCTGTTATCTTCTGAAGTACCGGCCACACGTGCGTTAGTATGATGTGTCCCGTTACCACCATCATTCAGCTCACTGTCTACGTTAGTATGATTTTGTTTATTCTGTTTCCTATAGTCCTGGTTTCAGTTGCCTCTAGTTTTCTTGAAGGAATTACCTTTTCTCTATTCGCCATCATCATCACTTTACCTATCACCAAGGTCTTCATCATCGCTATACCTATTTCTCCTGTGTAGTCTTTCCTGTAAAGGTCTTTTATAATAATCATTATGATACCTATCATCACAACATTTGTAATGATCACACCCACGACCTCAATTTGTGCAATCTGGATTCCCGTTGTAGAAAAAAATGGGGTTAGCCTCGGCCACGATGGAAGTTATAACTCTCTCTATATTAAGGACACATGTCATTCCTAAAGCTACTGTCCACATTCTTGGGTCTAGGGCCGCGGTCAACCGCTTTTGGGTCGTGGTATACCGCACCAACTGGAAGAGCCTCTTGCATTCTTACCTTATGGAAATCGTAAATTGGATGTGCAGCCATTTACTGCCTCCTTAAAACTTCTACAGAGTCAATCGATGAAGGTCTTCGCTCCTGAAAAAAGTCGGTGCTACAAGCAGAGAGAACCTTATCCCGTAGCATTAGATCTACCAGACCCTCATATGTTTTCTCGATTTCGGATGTCAGTTCATCGGTTCAAATATAATTTGATTGACGAAATAAATTTGCCAAAATCTTTGTTTCTGGATATCACCGCCGCAGAGAACTTCTCTCTTTAACCCTCTTCTGTCAGATGGAATTTTCTTATAAGAGTTTGCTGAACTGTATCAAAATCCCTGCGATTGTTCTCATACAAACCAGGTACGTGTTTTGTGCCTTCTATGTGAGGTAGTCCGATAGACTGGGTCGTTTCTCTTAAGGTATATTTAATGCCGTAACATTCAAAGTGAACTTCTGAATGAAGGCGTCGGCGCAGTCTTTTTTTCGAACAAATTGGGTAATCTGAGCTTGGGGTGTACGTAGACAGGTGTGGTAATGTTTTAATCTTATTATTCATATCCATTTTCCTTGCATCGTAGGCACTTTGCGCACGAATCCTATCAATTTCAATTTCCTTCTTCGTTCTCATTTTCCTACTTCGGCCTTCACTTGCTCAGCTTGAGCTTTCACTTTTTCCTGCTCAGTTTGAGCTGTGATCCTCAATTTCTTCATTTCCAATTCTTAGATTTGTTTTGTTAGTTCACGCTCCTTCATCCTCTCTTGACGCATATGGGCAATTTCCGTTTGCACATATTCCTTGAGCTCGTCCTCAGACAAACCCAATGATGTCCACAAGTCCATGAAGTCCTTTTATGTAGACATGAATACCACTAAGAACAAAGTCACGTTTATTTGCTATAAAGTATTACTCACTAACGATCTTACTAGTGCAAATGTAACACCAGTGAGTGACGTGATAAATGTTTAAAATAACTGTAACATGTGACGAGCGAAAGTGAAAATGAAGAGCATAGGTCAATGAGATGATGTGAGTACTCGAATTACAGCACGCAACATTGCAAAGCTAAAGGAACTAAAAGTAAGAAGGACACAAGTACAGTACGTAGACAAACAATTGACAAAACGTACAGAAAATGCCACACCCGAAAACAAAAGTCGTCAGGAAAAAAATTATTATACATGTAGAGAGAATAAAAGGTCACACACGATAACTAGTACACACACGGAAATGAGGTCAGCTATAAATAGAAACGCGCTACAAGATGTTACGGCTAAACGGATTAATTGTTCGGAGAACAGAGACTAAAAATAGCAACAGTGGCGAAGCACTGGTTTCTCTGAATGTGCCCATTATAATAACCTAGAAGAACGCTAACATAACCAAACTCTCCGAAAAGAATATGTCTATGCCAGTCTCGCCAATCGCCCACTCTAAACAAACAATAATATACAAATTATCAACGTATAACATAGCTAAATAGAACAAGTGTAGTGGGAGAGAGTTTTGGCATACTAGGGTGAGCCACATGCACTGATCGAAAAAAAAGTGGGAGACACTGAACAAATCAAACGTATCTGTTTCTGAATCCCGCACTCCAGGTGTGCCGCTCTCTATCAACGGATGAATGGCTGGCCTGGTTTCCTTTTAACAGTAAATAAAGTGGTGTCTTGTTGCTGCGTTGAACTTGATCTATTACTGCGTGCTTCGTGAGCGACTTGCTCTTGAAACTTGAGATGTTGAACCGTGTTGCTTTCTTCTCCAATAGCAGTGTTGTAGACTGCTCGCTAAGTACTGGGAGTTGACGAATTTGGATGACAGCGTCTTTGAATCAGTATTTGCTGTACAGCAGACTCGCGTAAAAAAGGCTACACGGATTTGCGGAAGTCACCACTTGTTGACGATTTGTTGAGTTGCCAGATTGCCCAAACGAAACCAACTTCGTAGAAAAATGCACAAGGAAAGAAAAATCTCTCTCACTCACTCGCTGCTCACTCGTGTCGGAATTACAGATGTACTGCTGTCGTCAGTCAGATGACGCTCCGAGGACCAGCATCTCCACCAACGTTGGGGTTCGCTTGGTTACATACCTTTCTTCATCACCACCAATGTTGAGGTTCGTTTGCTGATCTATGAACGATCGTATTGTTTGGTGTGGTGTGGTGTAGAGATGTGATGGCTTACAAGACTTGTTGCTGTGCTGGGTGGTGTTCTAATGAATTTAAAATGTAGGCATTGCCTTACAGTTGAACAGCATATAATGGCCCACCAAATGAAAATTAAATACAGTATCCCCGGAAGCCTGCTTTGACGACTGAAACACTTTAAAAAGGTGAACATCAGACTAGTAGAACATCACATAACAGTTCATACGAAATTAAACCGAACGTCACTTCAAATCAAACGTTGGGACGTGGCATATAAACAAACGCACAGACGATCTCATAAGAGAAGCCACAATATCGGTCTATGCGGTGAGCACTCATAAGGCTGGCAATTAATTTAAATACACGTCTCTGGCCACTCGAGCCTTAGTTCATGTGCAAATGAACTCAGCAGTATAAATGGCTGCTTTAATCAAAGTTCCCGGCTATAACAGAGCTGTGGTTTCTCTGGAGAAAATGTATCTCGTAATATACTTGTTACATATGCTTAAAAAACCATCATCCATTAATGTTGTACGGCTCCCACCTGAGCGTACCAATAAATATCAAACTTCACTGGAAATGGTACGTTGTAATATACAAATGAAAACTCATTCCATCAATATGAATAAAGTGGCAAGGGCCACATACACACTAAAGGTAGTAGTATACCCACAAAAGATTTTAAAAAAATTAAAATCCAACAATTTTCATTTTCATGCCTCAAATCATCGTCAAAATGTTCTTGTACTAAAAATAATTCATAGAAGCTTAGAGATACTCTGGTATGATAGGAATCAGTGTTTTTCTACACACACCTCCTTGAGTGATTTGCATAGCAACCAATGTTTATAGTTGGTTACCATGTGAATAATGACCCAACATGAAGGTGCGTAATTGTAAAACTGCGAAATTATAATTATACTGAGGCAACAGGAAAAAGATATTTATAACTTTTCCAAGGGGAATCACTCAATGATTTCTTATGAATTTTTCAAAAGTGTGTGTCTAGAAAGCTTTGATCGTAAATTTCAGCATTTGTTACATGCATTGTGCATTTTCACCCACAACAACTCTATTTATTGCTAGTTTTATACTGATTCTGTATAATAGTAGTTAGCAGAGCTTCTTTTGTTCACAATGGGAAATAAGACACAGTAAGTTCCTTGGAAATCGGTACACCAACAAACCGTTGCCTGAAAATGAGACACCTATTGTCGATAGTAACGCTATAAAGCCTGTGCTTCTCAGCAAAGAAAATAAAGGTCCAAGAAAGTGAAGGACAAGCTAAAAATGACAACAGAGGAAATGGGTTTATCCTTATGGATGTAAAACTGCTGTTTCGGTTTTTATGCGCTAACTGTAGATGTGACAAATGTTATCAGTACTCACTGACCTGTGAGATCGTCGAAGAGACTCGGGATGGCTTTTGTCATGAAATCAGTATCAAGTGCACAAACTGTGGCAAAGGGAATGCCAATTTCAATACTTCTGATGTTTCAAATCCAGCTACTCACAAACACAAAGAAGTAAATGTGCGAATGGTGGCATTTGTGCGTTCTATTGGGAAAGGCCACAGTGCATTGCATAATTGTTTGATATACATGAACACAAGTCAACCCATGGCAACGAAAGCATACATGAGAACGCTGCACAGGATCTATTCAGCAAGTAAGGACATTGCAATGGAAAGACCCTGAGAGCACTGAAAAGGGGATTCATAGACACTGCAACTGCAGTAGAAGGAGACCTTTATTCAACAGAAGCTCATTAAACTTCATTTTGTGAGTTCTTTTTCTGTTTTTCTTTGTTTTCTCGGAATTGTCTTTTTAACATAATTGGTGATCTTTGAAACAAGATATCTCTGGATCTGTACATTCAATTGACATGAAAATTAAAACAGTTGGTTGTCATATAATCTTACAGATTCTGACCTAAAATGGATACAATTTAACTCAGAGTTTTAGTTTTATAACCATCATGCATATATAATGAGGCACAAATATCAAACATTCCAGAAATATGAATGTTAAAAATTCATTAAAAATTAACCTTTCCGTCAATCTCTGTCATTTTAGTTCATGACCTCACGCTATATATAATGATTCAATTTGCCAAGTTTTAGTCAGATCCTTGTACAAATAACATAGTTATAATGTTTTAAAAAAGGTGTATAATTTATTCACTACGACGGCCATATTGGATAGCTAATTTGCATAATTAATGAGGTCATTATGTGGACAAAAATTTTAAGTCCATACTAACACTATACCCATGGTTGTTTGATTCTGAAAGGAAAATTTGAGTTTTTTACCCTATCAAGGTATCCTACTACCTCAAACGGAGAAAGACGTCTCTTCGCTCAGAGGCGAAAATCACACCTGTTCGCTCAGAGGCGAAAGTCAAACACTGAACATTTGTTCGTCCGGTGTCGTCCAGATTACACGGTGTCGTCCAGATTACACGAACAACGTGAACAATCTTTACTGCTCGTGTTCAAACTCGGTTGTCGCTATAATTTTTGAACACTTGTATCACCCCGCTTGTTTGTAGTAAACATCAGCATTCGTTTATACCAACAATCTCATGTGAATACATACTCATAGTTGAGAGGGGGTTCCGCGGTGCAAAATTTTGCTACAAAAACTCAATATATCCAAGCTATTTGCACGCAAAACAGTCCTCAACATGTCCCCCTTGATCCCGAGCACGAACCATCGGTTTGCGATTGAGGACACTGGAATACTTGCATATCAGTTAGTATGTGTCACACATTATATCATATATTATATACATTAATAACTTAATTGTGAAGGATAGAAATCACGAAATGTATATATTGCAAATACTAATTAAATAAGTAATAAATGTAACTAATGTGATGGTGTATTCGTGGAAACAAGATGCCCAGACACGTTGTTTGGTCGTTTAAAGTAGAAATTTATTTTATTCTTTATTCTGGCTTGTCTGGCTGTGTTCTTGTCAAGCTGAATGTATAAGTGTCTTACACTTCGAAGGTGCCAAGATTTTAAGCGACATTCGGCCCGTGCATGCACATTGCTACTATATGACAAGGCTCCAATCAGAAAGGTTATATTTTAACATCTCAAATGCCAAACCGATAGCATGTAACTTGCATATTTTGGTAGGTGTATATTCCCACTACACTCTCTTGGGAAATTCCTCACTGACACATAACATGTGATTTTTTTTCAAATCACTTACCATGTAAGGCATTTTATGTTCCATTGATATCCATCATGCATACACTCTTGACTTCATAGATCTATCACTGATAATCTCTTTCAAAATTTCGTTTCTTTTGTGATGATCCATCACAGCAAACCTGAGTTCGAGTTTCCTCAAAGATAGAAATAGGAGGTAATATTAACCGTATTAGCGATAAGAGTACTGACTGTGTCAAACTCCGCTTTGTTTGCTCGCTAATTTGGCGCTCCCGCTCACCGTCTGGTCGGAAATGTGTTACGCATTCATAAACGACATTTCATCCTACAGTCCAGAAGTAAATATGGGTTCAAACGCAAGTGAGTGATTACAATAATCAGTAAGGATGGTCGATGAAGCCCCGACATGACCAGAATTGAAGGAAGGAAATGTAAAGAATGAATCGAAAGTCACAATTACGGACATAGGTTGGAAAAAAGAAAGGGAAGAGCACATAACTAAGTTCAATATTGTGTGACGAAATGAACGACCTCTTAACGATTTTTGGTTCTCTCCGGCAGTATCAGTACATTTGTGGCACTGATTTTTATTATGTGCTGTCAATTCTCGCACTTTTCTTTCTTTCTCTTTTTCTTTCTTTCCTCGTTATTTCCTGCTAAGTTGCAGAGATCTGATTTTATCAAAGCATTATAAATATCCCATTTAAAAACAGCGGCTGTTATGATACATCACAGTTGCTTGGCGCTACCCACATTTGTTGGCTATAGGCGCGGCAGATTAAAACGTTCATCGGCCAGCGCTTCGGTTTAATCACAGATAAGACACGGAGTTTGCGTACTTATACGACATATAACGATATTACTGTCTGTGTGACCCATGTGGGCAGACAAGTGTGATATATTCGCTTCCGGTCACTGGGTTAAAAGTAATCATGGATTTATTACATTTTACACAATACGAGTCTTCACATGTGTTTGTGAGAGTGAATGCAAGGCATCAGATGTCCTTATATGGTAATACGTGACCTTTGCAGGCACGCACCTTATTTCACGTGAGACTATTTTGAAATATCACACCCTATCTGCATGATTTGAAATGATTGGATCTTTCTGATTATATTCTTAACAACAACGCTTGGGAAAATAGGAATATAGGCTGACAATTTGGCAGTTTTAAACACACACACACACACACACACACACACACACACACACACATATATATATATATATATATATATATATATATATATATATATATATATATATATATATATATATATATATATATATATATATATATATATATATATATATATATATATGACAGGGGCTAGATGTGTGCCTCACACCCAAGACCCGTGCACTAAGAAAATTTATAAAGTATCGTTTGACAGGGGTTGCAATTATTGGTTGCTTGCAACCCTCTCAGCAGCAGACTTAACAATTCAAGCAACCCAAAGCCTTATGCAGATCAACATTTAATTCTACCGAACAGAACCGAACACCAAACAAACAATCAAACAAACACCCAGTCAGTGTTCATAGACTGTGTGCTCAAGGCATTTACAGCTTGGCTCTGTGTGTCTTCTTCGTCTGTTCTCACTGGGCGGCTCTCTCAAACATAGCCCAGTTTCGCCGCTTGCTACCCCTTTATAAGCCCTGGCCTAACCACTCAACTTACTGCGCGCTTACGCGCATTAATCTGCGCCACACAGACAACACGCGCGATTATTGCTCCAGAATGCATGAAAACACAAATTTACACAACTATTTCTAGAGCAAAAACACAACTAATATGTAGGCTTTATTATGGCCTTGCAACAAATCTGCTTGAAGATAACGTGATGAAATGGCACTAAACCACAGAGACAATATGACTGCCCAGATGGGGCCAGCGCCGAGAACGACAGATCTCAAGATGGCGCTGTCACATATTCCCCGCCTGATTTTGTTGTCGTCCCGACAACTACACTAAATCAGGCACCTCAGTCATATTCTCCAAATCTGGAGGATCACCTTTTCCTTCACTTCGTCTCAGGTCGTTACCGGTGACTCTAATGCTCGGACTCGCTCTGTCTGTTCGTTGGATGATATATGGACCCCCTGTCATTGTGGGAGCACGAACTACAACGTACTCGTCTTCTGACCACATATCACGAATCTCGGATCTCTCAGCGTTGTGCATTCTTCATATAAAACTCTCCCTTGCCTGGAGGTGTATGGGTTTTGGGCAACTTCTTGAAACACGGCTTGAGTGTTTTGTCCTCAGCCTGTGCCTTCCTCATCTCATCTGGATGAGTATTTATTGGATTATCCTCCTTCTTTTTAGACTGTGATCTGGTCTACACTGTTGCCAATATCACAGGTCTCTTGGGATTCCCCAAGAAGACATATCTACACCCCAATATCAGAGGGTAGATTGGCTCATTTATCACTGCTGCTTTTATGATTCCTTCCACATATCGCGTTTTCACCTTTATCCGGGCGACGGGAAGTGTCATGGTAGCTACATCCTTGGTTGCAGTTTGAATCTCCACTGTTTCTGTGGTGTATTGATCTGCCTGCACCAGGTGAGAACTCACAACGGAATCGTAATCTAAACCGGTATCATATAAACACCTTATAGTAACACCATTACAGATGACATCTTCACACACTGGGGGGTGGTATGGTTCCTGTAGTTCTGCAGGTTTGACCTTTTTTACCTTTTTCCCAGATGTCATAGCAGCACAATGAGGAGGTTTCCTTCTACAATGGTCAGTGTCATGATTGTTCATCTTACAATTTTATACCACCTTTTCCCTTGGGTGAAAGATTTTCTTTCATCATATTTCCTTTCATCGAATTGTGGGGTTTTATTTTTATTGTCATACCGTGGCCTATCAAATTGGTGCTTACCTTTGTTTTGATTTCTAGGATCAAATTTATTAAAGTTCTGTGGTGCCCTAAAATTTTCCACCTGTTTCTTTTTGTTACCTGATACCTCTGCCTGAGCCGCTTGATACCTTTCAGCAACATTTAGCAACTCACCCAGCCTCTCTGCACCTTGTTCCATGAGAAACTTTCTCAGGTCTGGAGCCATGGACTCTCTTAATTGTTCTATAAGGACCATTTCCTTAAGATCTTGGGTTTTCCCCAGAGAAGTCCATTTCTCCAAGTATGTCTCTAACCGTGCAGAGAACTGGTGATAGGTTTCACCTGACAGTAGTTTAGCATTCCTAAATTTTTTCCTATAAAATTCTGCGTTCTTTTCATATCTTAACAAAAGAGCCTGCTTTAGCATGTCATAATTTTCTTGATCACCTCTGCTCATTTTGGCAAAAACTTCATAAGCTGCCCCACGAAGCCCTTGAGATAACTTTAAGCTCCACCTTTCTCTCTCTAACCCATATGTGGTAGCTAATAGTTCATATCTATTTAGATAGCTCTCAATATCATCGTCTTTCTCAACAAAATGATCTAAATGAAAATTCATAGCTGAGGTTGAGGCTCCCTGGCTAGCAGTGGCATCAGAGGCAAAGGGACTGGCACCATTTTCAGGAGCATGGCCCTGAAAACTCAAACTCCCTTAGTCGTAACTCATGTTCCCTTTGTAATCTCTTCTCCTCCTTTTCTGCTTCCCTCTCTGCAGTCAATCTTCTTTCCTCTCTTTCTGCTTCCCTCTCTGCAGTCAATCTTCTTTCCTCTCTTTCTGCAGCTAATTTCTTCTCGTTTCTTTCTGCAGCTAATTTCTTCTCTTCTCTTTCTGCCTCCAATTTATTAGCCTCAGCCTCAATCTGCAACCTCTTAATTTCCTTTTCAGCCTCTAACTTTCATTCGGCCTTTTTTTCTAATCTTCTTTCTTCCCGTTCAATATATTTGTCACATTCAGCAGTGACATAAGCAATCATAATTTGCCCGTCCATTCCTAACTCTTTCGCAGTCTGTACAGCAGCAGATCGAAATTTGGCCAGGTCCGCCATTTTCTAACAGGTAAATTTATATAATGTCTAACTAAACAATACAATCTGATATTACCTATCCAAAAACACCACAGGCACTGAGAGCTCAACGTTATTTATTTTCACCCAAGGATACCTTTTTAATTTCTATTATTCCCTGAAGTTAATTACCCCCAATATTTTTAATAGGGAAAGATTCAAAATCCCGGGAGCGAGACCCCAATATATGTGGTAAAGTGGGATGATATAAATATTTATAGGGGACTTAGTGTACTGACTGAGATCAGCTGTGAAGGTATCTGTATCTAATAGGTGTAGTGTTTTACAGATAACCTTACTTGCTACCACATTTATAACTCAGTCAGAATTATTCTGGAATATTGTGATGACTACGTTAAATGTCTAGGGTTATGTAAATGATGAAGTGTAAGTAACAACAACAACAGACAGATAAACAATTTAATTTATTCCACTACACTTGACAACACTGTGACACTCACACACATTTAACACTCTATAAGACTATCTTAAATGAGTCACTGGTAAAGTTTCAAATATTTATGTATTAATTACTTTCACTATTATATATCCTGATTCAACTATAAAGTGAACCAGGAATCACATTCAAATGTAATCACAGTTTATATGTACAGAATTTATAAATATGAACATTGTAGTGACATATTTTATTAATATTATCCTATGTGTGTCAGTGTGTAGTAGTACTATGAGGTAATACTGGTTTTGTTTTTCAAGCTATGTTGTTATTTGTCATCATGACTTCAAGTGTTTGTTTATCTGAGAAATAGTATGGGGAAAAAGTTCACAGTTCCTGTCAATTTAAACAAGGTATTGTCCCTCTTTTTTTTCTTTCTAAAATGTCAATTTTTGAGGGGACACATAATGTTGAGCTCCACTGGCCACAGAGGCTTAACTTTCGTGATGGCGGCAGGAAAAGACTCCTCTGCTCGATTGCTCCCCTGTGTTCTGGAGACACCTCACTAGTCGCTATCTGGACCCAGGAGTATGCTGTCAGCCTCCAGATTCAGCAAAGCGCAGACCAGGTGCTGCTCAATAACTTTAGGACCACAGTCCCTGAAACAAGAAGGTTGTACCTCCTACTTCATAACTAATTTATAATCTATTTCTAGATTGAACACAATACATGACAAACACTGAGTTCAGAGCGGTATGCCAACTGTCAGCTTCATCTGAAATAATTTACACCAGTATACTCCTCCCTAATGGTCACTACGCCTCTGCAATTCCAGCATTAGTTCTTCTAGTCAATAAGATAGGTGTCAGTGTACTGTTTGGCCATTCCATGCAGTTTTACTTTTCTCCGACACCTTCTGTTCAGGTTGGAGCACTATATAGGCCTTGCCTCATGTTCGCTACTGAACCACACACATATACAGACATAAATTATCAATTCACATTCAATTTTCATTAAAAAGATATTGAATATATCAAGCTTACCACAATTCATGGAATAATACACAGTTACGTTGACTGGCAATGAATATAGCACAATTTCGATCTGCCGATGTCCCAGGCTTTTATTTAGAAAAATATGCACTGGCGCTCAACGCACTGGTTCTTTAGTAAGTTTATTTGAAAATGTGGTGCTAAACTGACGCTTCTAATTGCCTATATTGGCGGGTCTAACCAATCGAGCCATGTTTACACAGCTTTTCAAAAAAGTACCTTTACTACTGTTTCCCCTAACAACAAAGAAGTAGTATTTATAGTCCGACTAATCGTGTTTAGCCTTACATTTACTTTCCGCCAATCAAATAGGAGGTAACATGTTGGCCTATTTCCCGTACAATGGTGGTGTCAAAATCTGCCACTGAGCGATTCTGATTTTGGGGTTGTCTGACACCCTCACTATTTCTTTTGGCTATAATTTGTTAATTCCTAGACTATTTGCGTAACGTTTAACATATACTTTGTCAGCAAGTCCTAAGGAACCCAAATATACAAATTTAAAGGAGCTAAGTGGCTGCGTTCAAAATATGCATTTTCTTCTAGGATAGTCGTGTAGTTGTTTTTTTTTATTTTTTATGTTTAGAACCGCCACCTGTCCTGCTGTACTGTCAGACTAATGTCAGGATTTTAGACATAAAACAGTAGAATGTCATGTTTCCTAATAAACGTTTTGTAAGTTTTTTAAACCTAACTCTCGTATGGGTAGTGTTTTTATCACTGTCGATTTGAAAAAAAGCTAGTGCTTGTGGCCTTACACGCGTGATGGTAGTAATTGTATAGCGAGACGCGTGTTTAGTGTGGCATGCGTTTCGGCTTTCAGCCCTCCCTTCTCTCTATCCTAATTCCATCTGTCTTTCGTTTATGGTAACGTAGTGTATAAAATGACATGAATGGAATATTAAATATAGGTCAGCTTGCGTATCTCAAGGTTTTTCTTAGAAAGGTAGTACACATTTTATCGTAGAAAGCGTTTATGCTGCAGTAGGCTTTTACTATCAACGTGAAACGTTACAGTTTGCAGACGAAGTAGAAAACAAGGGAGATTTCGAGTACAGTCATGGTGACAGCACTGTTCTTTACCATTCTTCTTACCTTTTATTGAAGTCATGTGTTAGGCTTTACATTTACTTTTTAATTTTTATATGTGGATTAGAATTTCACACGACATTCAGAAAGGCAGACATAGTGTGAGGTTATTTTACTGCGTGCTGTCTGTCAATCCTGCCGACGACGCCACTTGTGACAGGGGCTAGATGTTTGCCTCACACCCAAGACCCGTGCACTAAGAAAATTTATAAAGGATCGTTTGACAGGGGTTGCAATTATTGGTTGCTTGCAACCCTTGGCGTCACGAGCAGGATTGACAGACAGCACGCAGTGAAGCAACTCTTCAGCAATCAGAGCAGCAACAGCCGAAACAGTAGAACACCCAGTTCAGTGCAAGGCGAGGGACGGGATCATCCAGTTTGTCAAGATTTCTAGTCAACTCTACTAGCAACAAGATGGCGGCACGCAACGCACGTGCTGCTAGTAGAACTGATAACGAAGATGTGGCTGAGGTGGATGACCCTGTAGTAGGGATGGACCGTCAACCAGAACGAGTACAGTACATCGTGGTACCTACTCACAAGAGAGTGCGGTGCTTTGGGGAGCGCACGGGTCCTACGACCGAGGAATATGTCAGAGAGGTGAGAGCTGCCTGGAGAGTAGGGATGATGAGTAAAGAGGACCAGGCAGATGTTATTCTTGACAGTGTGACCCCAAGTGTCCGCAGGGAGCTGAGGATTCAGGCTGATGACGGTGACCCAGAAGCAATGCTACATTCCATTCTTAGGGTGTATGGGGAGCGTCGGAGCATCCCAGAAGTAATGGCCGCGTTCTACTCTACCCGGCAAGGTGCAAGGGAGTCTCTTTGGGAATTCTCCCATCGCATTCACGAGGTGTTTGAAAGTGTTGTAAGGGCACAAAAGCAGAACAACGTCACTCCTTTGGCGCCATCCTTTCTTCGCGACCAGTTTGCTGCTTGTCTGAGAGATGACCTACTAAGAAAGCTTGCAAAAGAAATGATCATCAAGGAGCCTACAGCATCGTTCACGTCGGTGAGGGACTATGCCCTACGGTTTTTGGAGACTGAACCCACTTCTGGGGCTTGTGTTGCCAGTGTCGAAGCAGCTTTGGGGGTTTGTGTTGCCAGTGTTGAAGTGGCAAGAACAGAGACTGTGTCAGATACGCATGCATTAAACGCAGAAGTAGAGCGGCTGAGAGCACAGGTGGCTCAATTAGAGGCTAAAATTGATGCGATGTCTCAGGAGCAGGGGAGACGTACCAGGACAGTTCGTTGTTTTAGATGCAGAGAACTAGGCCACGTACAGAATCGATGTCCACAGGCGTTAAACTAGACCCCTCTGCGGCTGGGAGTCAGGTTACAGAAGGGGAGCAGAATGACTCAAAGATAAAGATGGTTGGTGGTCGACCGGAGTGTGAGGCGCTTATTGCAGGGAAGAAAGTCAAAGGCGGCCAGGGATGTAAGGGTAGCAGGAGGCGACCCAGGACACCGAGGGAGCCTAGGAAAATAAGATGCTTCAACTGTGGAGACCTTTCGAACCACATGGCAGCCAAGTGTCCCCAGGGCCCGCTTCCTAAGCGATGTTTCCATTGTAAGTCCCCGGACCATTTGATATCGGTTTGTCCATCAAAGAGCGCCCTCTCTAGGCGTACCAACACATCTAGATTGCCGTCACAGTGCAAGCCGTGGCAACTGTCACCATAAGGGCGCCAGGAAAAGTGGTCGACATTTAGAGGAGGAGACTCATCTAAAACTCGTTGAAGGACACGTTTCCAGGCTACGAGGGGCACACGTAAGAGCAGAGCCACCGTTGCAGAGTTTTGCAGCAGTCCGGAAAGAGAGATGTGACAAGCTGTCGTGTTCTACTCCACTACAGGTCGGAGAATTGGTGAAGAAGAGAATGCACAACGCTGAGAGATCCGAGATTCGTGATATGTGGTCAGAAGACGAGTACGTTGTAGTTCGTGCTCCCACAATGACAGGGGGTCCATATATCATCCAACGAACAGACAGATCGAGTCCGAGCATTAGAGTCACCGGCAACGACCTGAGACGAAGTGAAGGAAAAGGTGATCCTCCAGATTTGGAGAATATGACTGAGGTGCCTGATTTAGTGTAGTTGTCGGGACGACAACAAAATCAGGCGGGGAATATGTGACAGCGCCATCTTGAGATCTGTCGTTCTCGGAGCTGGCCCCATCTGGGCAGTCATATTGTCTCTGTGGTTTAGTGCCTTTTCATCACGTTATCTTCAAGCAGATTTGTTGCAATGCCATAATAAAGCCTACATATTAGTTGTGTTTTTGCTCTAGAAATAGTTGTGTAAATTTGTGTTTTCATGCATTCTGGAGCAATAATCGCGCGTGTTGTCTGTGTGGCGCAGATTAATGCGCGTAAGCGCGCAGTAAGTTGAGTGGTTAGGCCAGGGCTTATAAAAGGGGTAGCAAGCGGCGAAACTGGTCTATGTTTGAGAGAGCCGCCCAATGAGAACAGACGAAGAAGACATACAGAGCCAAGCTGTAAATGCCTTGAGCACGTGAGTTAATTTAAATTAGCATTAGTTTTCTAGGATTCTGAAATTATATCGATGTGGCTATTTTAATGTTTAATGAGATAAATAGATAGATAGATAGATGTGAAAGTTTAAGAGCGATTATTTCATTCTTCAGAAAGGCAGACATAGTGTGAGGTTATTTCACTGGAAATTTAGATAAGATTAACGATCGCAAGATAGCAGCCTCGTGGTGATAAAAGGCGGCGATAGCGAGTCTGAGTAAACACGCTCCGCGTGGTAAACCTATCATATGTTACGCCAAGTGACACGCTGTGTATTTAGTTCCAGTTTTTGGTAAAAGCCAAGAATATTATTCTTTAATGTAAGAGTAATTTTATTTTATCCTTTGAGGTAAAAGTAATTAAGTGTATTTTACGATTATTGATTATTCTACTGTTTATCTTTAGTGGTTACTTAGAAGGGAGAATAGTCATTTAGATTTCTGGTGCGTAAGGCAAGTTGAGACAGGTGTTTCTCTGTTTGCTCCTGGTGGAGCATGGAAACACCAATGCGGCTGGTGTCCACCACAAGTCAACAGAAGCATTTTTATGCTATTACAGTGGTTGTTCCTGTAATAATGTGTTTCATGTGATGAGTTCCCAATCTCGTCAGGGGTCATATACGACACGCTTGTGGCCAGGCGCACCAGTCGTCACTTACGACATGTTCAGAGTGCGGGAACGAGTATTGATGTGGGTCGGTTGAGAGGTAGTTGTTAATTCTCACTATGGAGATTATTTGTTGTACATGTATTGAAGAATATTATTTTATGTCCAGTTGATTATTATTGTTATGTGAACAATGGTTTGTGAGAGCACGTGGGCGTACTTGGAGATGTATATTTCTCTTCTCCGCTCCTGAGGGAGCATGGGGCCACCGGTGTGGTTTGTCTCAGCATGAAGCATTCATATGCTCTTGCAGTAGTGGTTTCGGTAGCAACCTATGTTACCCGGTGCGATTGCCAGCCTCATGCACAACACCATACTAGTCGCATTGGACGACACGCATGAGTGTGTGAGATAGTTGATGATATCAGGTGGGCGCATGTTTTCTGTATGGTAAGTGTTATTATCCATGCTATTGATGTTCACTTAGACATTGTTTTATTTATTGTTTTTCAGACAGTCTATGAACACTGACTGGGTTTTTGTTTGATTGTTTGTTTGGTGTTCGGTTCTGTTCGGTAGAATTAAATGTTGATCTGCATAAGGCTTTGGGTTGCTTGAATTGTTAAGTCTGCTGCTGAGAGGGTTGCAAGCAACCAATAATTGCAACCCCTGTCAAACGATCCTTTATAAATTTTCTTAGTGCACGGGTCTTGGGTGTGAGGCACACCTTGCCCCTGTCACACACACATATATATATATATATATATATATATATATATATATATATATATATATATATATATATATATATATATATATATATATATATATATATTTTTTTTTTTACATGTATATTACCATGTGCAGTTTAATATGTGAAACTGCTATTGGATGTCAAAGTCATTTGAGGCTGGCAATCCCAGCGTATAGAATGATGATTCATGAACCAACACTGCACGGGCTAGTGATTGCTTAATTGATACTTTCCTAAAGAGAACTAAAAGTATAAAGTAGTTCTAGGTCCCCTATGGAGCAGGGAGGGAAAAAAATTAAAGAAATGATGTACATTCTAAGTATAATACTTATATTTTCAAAGCAGGGTAAATGTTCCTATAAACCCATTCACTTCAAAATTAATGTAAGTTTTCAAGCTTTAAACCAGTGTAAATGTCTATGTGAAAATATTCATTTTAATTAATAGAAGTTTCAAACTTTTCCATAAATGTAAATGAAACATAGATACATTTACATTGTGAACACTTTTCATACAGTGGAGATGTAAATGTAAAACATATTATATCTGTACGTTTAACCTTTTCATTTAAATGTAATGTAAAGCTAAAGCTATTCAGTTTAAATGTAAAGAAAGTTTTATCCCGAGGGATTAAATTTAATTCTCATCGATGATAAATTCTGACGTGGGATGGTAGAATAGAAGAGGGGGTGGCGGGAGGGGGTGTAGTGGTGTTTGATGGTATTGTATGATGGTGTTATTACTAAATGTAAATTGTATGAGGCCAGCTGTGAAGGCTCCTGAGATAAAGTGTAGTGGTGAATTGTCAGAAGGCCTTTCTTGCTACCACTACGACCTCACACTTAATTTTTTTTAATGAATGTGGCTACGTAAAGTGTCTAGGGTTATGATATGTAGTGTGGTGTAATGGATTATAAATATACCCACAGATATTAACAAGACTAATAATATTAATAAATGTTAAAATACACTGAACTAACTCACGTGTGTAAAATTTTTTGATATAAGTATATTACATTTATTTTGTTCTGTGTCAATTTTTTAGGTTGACCAGAACTTAAAAGGATTTAGAGATTATGAAAAGAAATGCATAGAATATTATATCATAAATGCAATAGTGTACATATATATGTACTATACTAGTTAGTTTTATTAAAATGTTCTAGTATTCATCTACTTGGGAGGATAGTACTGTTTGTGCTGTTGGGGTGGCCTCATCACACCTGTCTATATTGACTACACAGTGTCCAGAAAATGGTGGGAATCTTTATGGGGTTCTTAGTAACTAAAGGGCGTTGGTGAAAGGCCAGCAGACCAGAGGCTCACTCATCTGGTAGTTGTCGCTCTGGTGCTGAAGTCAGGTGGTCCCACCTCTCCGTGCTGGCGGGCAATAATGGTGGTCTCTGTCACAAATACTGCACAGATACACTCGAGTAAAGTCACCAACTGAATAGACCCTGCTTTGTTGACGACAGAAACTCGCAGCTCTGCAATCAAAGTATGGGCCATGTGTCAAAATCTATTCTCTACCCACGTCTGGACACAACAGTGACACAACAACCACATCATACAGACAGGTCAGATCTCTCTGACCAAACAGCACATTTACCATGGTGGTTTTACATCAGATAGATCCTCCCAGACTATAGATCCTGAAAAATGTTTATTAGTTTTCGGCCCTAAAAGAGGATAGGTAATATGTATCATTATTCTCAACACTTGATCTGTCTTGCATAATCCTTGCTGGAGCTTATGTACATTTTTGGTCCCTAGACCCTGACTAGGGCGGGGGGTCTAGAGCAAATCCCTACTTGTTTGTAAGGCTAGATTTCGATATGGCAGTATCAAATCACTCGAACATGAAACAATATTCAAAATATATAAGGAAATAATTTCAATCTTACCAGATTATGAATAAATAACACAGAATTGCTAGCAAAACTCAGCTGAGCTGCTGGCTATAGTATGGCGTCCCTAAATTTATTTCACTTGCTTTCATATGGAATCACCACACTTTAAAATCTGTGTCTATCACTGAACAACTATTGAAGAATGGCCCCACTTTCGCGTCTGAGCGCTAATGATATGATTGTCTGTGGCCAATCACTGCCTCGGTTTATTTTAAATTTCAAATTTCCTACCATAAAGTCATTTCAGTCATGCCTCAGTCAAGTATGGATGTTTATCTGTTAGTCTGTCCGTCTCTACTTGTGTTTCTAAAAAAATGTGCTTGGTTTTTGAACCAACCTTTCTCTCCCCTCCAAAATTTTGTCGTTAAAAGTTATATTTAGACACAGCTACCGCTCAAAAACCCTCTCCTCCATACTAAGTAAATTTGAACACCTGCGTCCAAGGTCGTGTTTTTGTGTGCAAATTGCGACACTTTTTTATTCAACACAGTCTGTCGATGATGTGAACTACACTGTCTTTTGTCATTATCTTCAATATTATCTATCCGTTTGTAAAATTAAGACCATCTTAGTTCACTGCTCAGAATAGGCCATCCGGCCAGCTAATTTTTATATTCCTAACATTAATATTAAGAAAAAATTACTTTTTAATTTTTGTAATATTCCTAACATCTGCGTTTTACCGCTCCATTCAAATCAAAAGCTTGGTATCGCAAAAGCGTCCAATAAATGACTGTGGCGTAACATATCTAGGGTCCCTTCTGTGGAGTTGCTTACTTTTTATGTCAACTTGGGAAACGTGACTTTTCTCCGTTTCCCCCCCCCCCCCCCCACCCCCCAATTGCGTCTCCTTAGCCTTTCCAGTCATATTTTTTTTTCTTTTTGATCCGCCGTTCCCCTCCTGTCTAGCAAGTCAATTATTATGGAGGATGATGACCCGCGGTCTAGGCGATCATGTACATCAGCAGCCTACGCATTATGTTTTTATCCTTAAATGTTATCTTTGGAGGGATTTTACCGTTGTATCTCTGTCAATTTCACTACACATCTCCCCACTTGAAAACATGCCTATGGCAAGTTCCAAAACCAGCGATACACATAGGTAAAATTACTCCTCACGTCTGCCACTACTCTAATTTTGATCACAGGGGTGCCGACTGAGGAAATCTGCACCGACATTCAATTTGCCTGGGATATATTGGATACTAAACTGATAAGGTTGAAGCAATAAAGACCACCTCAGCAATCTTGCGTTTTCATGCTTAGCCTGAGACAAGAACACGAGAGGCTGATGGTCCGTCTCCACCAACAATGTCCTACCATACAGATAGATTTGAAACTTCTTTATTGCCCAGATTAATGCTAAACATTCTTTTTCGCTTGTGGAGTATCCTTGTTCCGCCTTATTCAATTTGCGGCTTGCATAAGCGACTGGTTTCAGTTCCCCATCAGGTGAAGATGATCTTTGCAACAAAGCCCCTCCGAGTCCTACATTACTTGCATCGGTTCTTAAGACAAAGTCCTCTGTCAAATCAGGCAGTTTGAGAATAGGCTTGCTAGTGAGTTTTTCCTTTAACTCTTGGAACGCTAGTTCACATTGTGCAGTCCAAATAATTTTATCTGGAAGTCCCTTGCGAGTCAAATCAGTCAGAGGAGCACATATAGCGTTAAAATTCTTGATGTATTTCTGATAAAATCCGCATAACGACACGAATGATCGCACGTCCTTTTTTGTTTGCGGCCTAGGTGCTCTCTGCAGTTTTTCCAAATTCTTAGGATCAGGGGTCATATTACCCTGATATACCGTGTGTCCCAAGAATTCCAACTCTTTGCATCCAATACAACATTTTGTTGGCCTAGCAGTTAAGTTCGCCTCCCGAAGTCTATCAAACAACATCTCCAGAGCTTCAATGTGTTCTTCAAATGTCTCGGTGGCGACGAGAATATCATCCATGAAATTTGTGATACATGGGTTATTCAGGGGATCCAACAATTTTCGCATCATCCTTGAAAACACACTCGGAGCATTTTTCAGTCCGAATGGTAGCATATTGAATTCATAATGTCCATCCGAAGTGCTAAAAGCCAAATAAGGTCTCACTTCAGGCTTCACTGGGATCTGGTAATAGCCTTTACTAAGATCCACCTTTGAAAAGTATTTTGCCTTGTTCAGTCTGGCAAATAACTGTTTTGTGTCTGGTAATGGATCCACTTGTCCTTCTGTGACAGCATTCAGTTTCCTGTAATCTATGCACAGTCTGTGTTCCCCAGACGGTTTTCTCAACAAAACGACACTAGAACTAAAAGATGATTCACTGTGCGAAATAATCCCCTCCTTCAACAAATACTCTATTTCTTCCTTCAATGCCTTCTCCTTCGCGAACGGAATAGAATAGGCTCTCATACAGATTGGGTTTGAGTCTACCAGTTTCATGTCATACTGTAGCAAATTTGTATGGCCTGGTTTATCTGTTAATACATCTGTATGTTCCTCCAGAACTTGTTGAACTCTCTCCCTCTGGTTTTTAGTCAGGTGCTTACTGACTTTTACCTGTGCTGCTGTTTCACAAGGATGTAATGGGTATTCATGTGAGGTGAGTGGTTCCTTTTGCATCTGGGTTGCAATAGCCAAGGTCAATAAAGGGGTGCTTTCCTGGAGTGGTCTGTCCAGATACTTCTTTAACAGGTTTACATGATAAACTTTTCCCTTCCCCTTTTTGTCAATTTTATAGTTTGTTCTAGACACCTTCTCTAGAACCGTATATGGACCTTGCCAACCAATTTGTAATTTATTCTGGCTTCCGGGTAGTAGAAGCAGCACCTTCTCTCCGACTGCCAGTTCCCTGTCCTTTGCCTTCCTATTAAAATATGCTGCATGTTTCTTCCTGGCTTGTTTCAAATTATCATTTGCCAGTTTCCATCCAGCTTTCAAACGAGTGGTCAGTTCGTTCACATATTGATACGATGAGGTAACAGTCTCTTCCGCCTTCTCATCTGTCCAGGTCCTTAATAAAGTTACATCTGGATCTTTAATTTATCATACGTATTTTTCCTGGAACTCATCAGGTCCCGTCCCTTAGAAGCTTTATAATGAGGACTTTTCTTCCTAGAATC
Source organism: Oreohelix idahoensis (assembly GCA_024509875.1). Classification (NCBI taxonomy): domain Eukaryota; kingdom Metazoa; phylum Mollusca; class Gastropoda; order Stylommatophora; family Oreohelicidae; genus Oreohelix; species Oreohelix idahoensis. Next base: position 216,075 of record JAMPIV010009306.1, on the reverse strand, counting down.
ATCACTCACAAATCGACCACTACCAATTTTTTTCTGGGGTTTGTCTCCGCACGTGAGATTGCTTATGAGAGATCTTCGCTCTCTTGTCTGTTCTTCCAGCTTATATAATCCTGACCGAGGGATTGTCCGATTATGCTGGGTTAAATTTCTTCTTTGTACTTGTCGCATAGTGGCCATGTTAATCCATTCAAGTGACGACTGGGTGTGAAAAGGGGGCTCCCATTCCACTTTGTCTACCTGAGTATAATTAGTTTTCCTTTCAGGCCTAAAGTTGCCCCGTGGCGTTTCTAGGTCCTGCACATATTTTCCCTTTGTGGGTGTTCCCTCATGAAATACGACACATGCTTCTACAAAGTTTTCAACATCGACAGTTATGTCGGGCCAATAGTATCTTCGAGCAATCTTTTGGCAGATGGTACCGACTTTCTCATGGTCACCATCTGTTCCAACATGTAAGCTCCTTATTAAGTTTGCCCTATATATCTTGGGAAGAACTAACTGTCCGTGACCAGTGGATCTAGTTCCTGTCTTCCTGTATAAAAGTTTGTTCTTCATGAAATATTCCCCCTTTCTCGGAGGTGTGTGGCATTTGGGCAATTTTTTAAAACAGGGCTTGAGTGTCCTATCCTCAGCCTGCGCCTTCCTCATCTCCTCTGGATGAGCATTTATAGGTTCACCTTCTTCCTCCTTCTTCTGTGACCTGGTCTGCACTGTCGCCATGATCACAGGTTTCTCGGGATTCCCCAAGAAGACGTATCTACACCCCAATATCAGAGGGTAGATTGGTTCATTTATCACTGCTGCTCTGATTTCTCCTTCCACATAGCGAGTTTTCACCGTTATCCTTGCGATGGGAAGTGTCATGAGTGGTATGTCCTTAGTCGCCCCTTGTATTTCCACTGTTTCTGTGGTATACTGACTTGGGTCCACTAGGCTAGACTTCACAACTGAATCATAATCCAAACCTGTATCATAAAGGCACCTTATGGTGACCCCATTACAAATAACATCCTCACAAACTGGGGGGTGATAAGGTTCCTGTTGTCCCTTAGGATTAACCTTTAATCTTTGCGTCCCCGACTTCATTGCAGCAATGTTTGAAGGTTTCCTTCTACAAAATTCGGTGTTATGGTTATCCTTCTTGCACCATTTACACCATCTTTTTCCTTGGTTCAACGGTTTTCTTTCATTGTATTTTTGGTCATTGAACTGTGAGTTTCTGTCGCGATAGTCATTTCTTGGCCACTCAAAGTTTGTCCTATCTTTATTTCCCTGCTCTCTATTATCAAATTTGTTAAATTGCTGTGGAGCTTTAAAATTGTCTATGTGCTTCTTCTTAGCACCACTTACCTCTGCCTGGGCTGCCTGATACCTCTCAGCAACATTTAAAATTTCCCCCAACTTCTCTGCACCTTGTTCCATGAGAAATTTTCTCATGTCTGGAGCCATGGACTCTCTCAATTGCTCAATCATGATCATTTCTTTAAGATCTTGGGTCTTCCCCAGAGCCGTCCATTTCTCCAAATAGGTTTCTAGTCTAGCAGAGAATTGGTGGTATGTCTCCCCAGACAACAGTTTGGCATTTCTAAATTTCTTACGATAAAATTCACCATTCTTCTCGTACCTTAATAACAAAGCCTGCTTTAACATGTCATAATTGTCTTGGTCTTCCCTGTTCATTTTAGCAAATACTTCATAAGAAGTACCCCTCAATCCCTGTGATAGCTTTAAACTCCACCTCTCTCTCTCTAACCCATATGTAGTAGCTAATAACTCAAAACGTCCTAGGTACCCCTCTATGTCATCGTCTTTTTCAACAAAATGGTCTAAATGAAACCCCATAGCTGAGTTTGAGGCTCCCAGACTAGGCGTAGCATCTGAGGCAAAAGGGCTGGCACCATTTTCAGGAGCCGGGCCTTGTAATTCCAGCTCCCTTAGTCGTAATTCGTGCTCCCTCTGCAACCTTCTATCTTCTGCCTCCCTTTGCTGTCGTTTTTCTTCTGCCTCCCTTTCGGCAGTCAACCTTTTTTCTTCTGCCTCAATCTGCAGCCTCTTAATTTCTCTATCAGCCTCAATTTGTAACCTCTTCTCTTCCGCTACCTTTCTATCTTCCCTTTCAATATATTTATCACATTCAGTCGTTACGTATTGAATTAAAATTTGACCATCCATTCCCATCTCCTTCGCGGTGAGCACAGCAGCTGATCTAAATTTTGCCAGCTCCGCCATACTTTTTAGACAATATAATAATATACAAGCTAAATCTCTAACCAGTAAATACACTAAGTACTTCTTATGACTATAGTCTAACTAATTCTAACTAACCAGTTAACTAATTAATTATTACTGGCTGTGAAGATTCACCAACTTTTATCTACAGGGACACTTTTAATGTTAAAGTGAATTTTACAATTTATTTCCCTACTCTTATTTCTCCCACCAGGAGATCCTAATCTTACTGTTGGGCTAATTATCCCGGACGAGCCCCCAATATTGTAGTGGTGTTTGATGGTATTGTATGATGGTGTTATTACTAAATGTAAATTGTATGAGGCCAGCTGTGAAGGCTCCTGAGATAAAGTGTAGTGGTGAATTGTCAGAAGGCCTTTCTTGCTACCACTACGACCTCACACTTAATTTTTTTTAATGAATGTGGCTACGTAAAGTGTCTAGGGTTATGATATGTAGTGTGGTGTAATGGATTATAAATATACCCACAGATATTAACAAGACTAATAATATTAATAAATGTTAAAATACACTGAACTAACTCACGTGTGTAAAATTTTTTGATATAAGTATATTACATTTATTTTGTTCTGTGTCAATTTTTTTAGGTTGACCAGAACTTAAAAGGATTTAGAGATTATGAAAAGAAATGCATAGAATATTATATCATAAATGCAATAGTGTACATATATATGTACTATACTAGTTAGTTTTATTAAAATGTTCTAGTATTCATCTACTTGGGAGGATAGTACTGTTTGTGCTGTTGGGGTGGCCTCATCACACCTGTCTATATTGACTACACAGTGTCCAGAAAATGGTGGGAATCTTTATGGGGTTCTTAGTAACTAAAGGGCGTTGGTGAAAGTCCAGCAGACCAGAGGCTCACTCATCTGGTAGTTGTCGCTCTGGTGCTGAAGTCAGGTGGTCCCACCTCTCCGTGCTGGCGGGCAATAATGGTGGTCTCTGTCACAAATACTGCACAGATACACTCGAGTAAAGTCACCAACTGAATAGACCCTGCTTTGTTGACGACAGAAACTCGCAGCTCTGCAATCAAAGTATGGGCCATGTGTCAAAATCTATTCTCTACCCACGTCTGGACACAACAGTGACACAACAACCACATCATACAGACAGGTCAGATCTCTCTGACCAAACAGCACATTTACCATGGTGGTTTTACATCAGATAGATCCTCCCAGACTATAGATCCTGAAAAATGTTTATTAGTTTTCGGCCCTAAAAGAGGATAGGTAATATGTATCATTATTCTCAACACTTGATCTGTCTTGCATAATCCTTGCTGGAGCTTATGTACATTTTTGGTCCCTAGACCCTGACTAGGGCGGGGGGTCTAGAGCAAATCCCTACTTGTTTGTAAGGCTAGATTTCGATATGGCAGTATCAAATCACTCGAACATGAAACAATATTCAAAATATATAAGGAAATAATTTCAATCTTACCAGATTATGAATAAATAACACAGAATTGCTAGCAAAACTCAGCTGAGCTGCTGGCTATAGTATGGCGTCCCTAAATTTATTTCACTTGCTTTCATATGGAATCACCACACTTTAAAATCTGTGTCTATCACTGAACAACTATTGAAGAATGGCCCCACTTTCGCGTCTGAGCGCTAATGATATGATTGTCTGTGGCCAATCACTGCCTCGGTTTATTTTAAATTTCAAATTTCCTACCATAAAGTCATTTCAGTCATGCTTCAGTCAAGTATGGATGTTTATCTGTTAGTCTGTCCGTCTCTACTTGTGTTTCTAAAAAAATGTGCTTGGTTTTTGAACCAACCTTTCTCTCCCCTCCAAAATTTTGTCGTTAAAAGTTATATTTAGACACAGCTACCGCTCAAAAACCCTCTCCTCCATACTAAGTAAATTTGAACACCTGCGTCCAAGGTCGTGTTTTTGTGTGCAAATTGCGACACTTTTTTATTCAACACAGTCTGTCGATGATGTGAACTACACTGTCTTTTTTTTTTTTTTTTTTTTTCTTTTTTTTTGTTTTTTTATTTTTTTTTTTTTTTTTTTTTTTTTTTTTTTTTTTTTTTTTTTTTTTTTTTTTTTTTTTTTTTTTTTTTTTTTTTTTTTTTTTTTTTTTTTTTTTTTTTTTTTTTTTTTTTTTTTTTTTTTTTTTTTTGTGTCATTATCTTCAATATTATCTATCCGTTTGTAAAATTAAGACCATCTTAGTTCACTGCTCAGAATAGGCCATCCGGCCAGCTAATTTTTATATTCCTAACATTAATATTAAGAAAAAATTACTTTTTAATTTTTGTAATATTCCTAACATCTGCGTTTTACCGCTCCATTCAAATCAAAAGCTTGGTATCGCAAAAGCGTCCAATAAATGACTGTGGCGTAACATATCTAGGGTCCCTTCTGTGGAGTTGCTTACTTTTTATGTCAACTTGGGAAACGTGACTTTTCTCCGTTTCCCCCCCCCAATTGCGTCTCCTTAGCCTTTCCAGTCATATTTTTTTTCTTTTTGATCCGCCGTTCCCCTCCTGTCTAGCAAGTCAATTATTATGTCTAGGCGATCATGTACATCAGCAGCCTACGCATTATGTTTTTATCCTTAAATGTTATCTTTGGAGGGATTTTACCGTTGTATCTCTGTCAATTTCACTACAGGGGGCACATAACTGTGTCGCAAAACGCCATACTCAGAAGAGCGTTTTGTTACTTTTTCTATTAACAGTTATTGGTGGTACCCGCAGAAAGTACTATCTCTCGAACCAAGTGAAGGTAGAAGTGGACTGACGTTGTAACAGACGCCATCATAATATGATCTTATAGGCAGACGCAGAACCAGCTTGGCCGTTACTCGTTGACGTTCTGGGACCGTGCGGCGCCTAAACTTTGACCAGAAACGAGCGCGAGCAGAGTGAAAGGAACTAACCCAGTGGGAGAAGAAACTACCAGTGGCAGCTAAGTGAAAATATCCGCTGCCAAAAGTGACCTCTTGTATTCAGAGCTGATAAAGACCCTACTCCACCTCCACGTGGTAGCCCTGGAAACAGATAGCATCACTGCAGTCTGGCTGAGTGAGTAGGGATCGCAGTGGGAAGGCAAACCCGGTCCCAAAAAATGCCGTGCTGAAGTCGGATGTGTCGACCAAAAGGTGCAGATATCAGAGCTTATGCGTAAACAGACACAACGCAACCAACGTCCTTTTCACGACGAACGAGGAAGAAGAAGAAGTATTCAGTTAAATCCCATTCAAGTGATGAAATCCTTTTCATAAATATAGAAATTATTTTCCAACTGTTAAAACCTAAAATGATTATTAAATTTTGTTATTTGTAATGTTATACATTTAACTTCGATTCAATCCTTTTAAATGTACTTCATGTTTGTCCCAGTCAAAGTTACTAAACACATACTCTAAACAGAGCTAAATATATTATTATAATAATTGAACTGATTAAATCAGGGGTTGGGGCTTAACGAGCTAGAATAACCATTGCTGAAATTCTTCGTAAAAGTGGCAGATTACAGAATTAACGTGATCAGCCACAGCCAGCATTGTTTTCGCTTATCTGTATATCTTGTGGAGACTCCCATGTGATAGAAGCTTTACTGCTCTTCTACAAGTATTTTCATTTCTGCCAAGAGTAATCTTGTGTAAAGATAGACTCTACTGAAGCATATAATAGATACTCTTGAGTTTTGGCCACTGTTGGATCACTACTGCAAAGCAGGGGAGGCAATACCGTCACAGATGGCACATGAAAATTTGACGACCGAGGTTATTTTGTCACAGTAACAGGAAAATTCTAAAGGAACTTCATAACAAAGGCAGAAGGTGTCAAAATTACAGCAGATGTCCAAATGACAGAATACCGAAAGGCGTGTAGTTGTCTTTTTGCTGGTGACTTGGCTCCTCTGTCCCATAACCGTAATCAGATGCTGGACAAATTGAAAACACTTGATGAGAGGTCACAGCAAATGGGTCTGAAACAAGAGAGGGAAAAGACAAAAATAATGAGAATAAATGCAAGTAATTATAACTGGGTTGAAGAAACACCAATACAAGATGTAGAATCGTACACATATCTTGGCAGCAATATAGATAAAGTTGAAGGGACAAACAGTGATATCAAAATAAGAATACAAAAAGCAAGAGGAGCTTTCATTGCATTGGGAAATATACTACTCGTCAAAAGTCAAGACCATCCTATTATTTTCAATACACTTTTATAAAAGCGCATAGAATGATTAAATGAAGGAAGTTTTTAGTAAAAATGGGTGCAATATCTTCCTCTGACAGTCCTCTATGCACGTTGAGCATAAAAACAACTCACCGACAACCATGGTGATCACGTGCAATTAGTTTTGCTGACCATAAATTCACATTTTTAATCTGTTTTTTCAAACTTCCGTACAACCAAACAGGTGAAGTAATCGTGCTGATTGACATTTCACGTGCAATGGCGACTTTTCGTGAACAGAGTTCACTATTAATTTGTTTTACAATCTGCAGACTTAGGGTAGTTTCATCACTTGCAAAAACCATGCCACCGAGAAGAAGTCTTGATACCTTACAAAGAATGAGGGCTATAGCGTGGGTTGAAGTTTATCTGTCCGTGAGGCTGCTAGACGGCTTGCAGTGTCACACTCTACTATCCAAAGAATTTTGGAGAGATTTCAGGCCACAGAAAGTGTGGAGGATCGCCACCGGCCAGGTCGCCCTAGATGCACCAATAGACATGATGACCGTTACCTCTTGTTGTCAGCCCTGCGCCATCGAACAGTGACTTGTTCCACTCTAAGATGTCAGCTGAGACAAACTGTAAACGTTAATGTCAGTCAAAGCACCATTCGCAGACGTTTACATGAATTTGGACTGGTTGCTCGACGTCCTGCAGTCAGAATCCCTCTTACTCCTGCTCATCGCAAAGCCCGTGTTGCTTGGTGTCGCGAGCACATCCGATGGACAAGGCAACAATGGAGTCAAGTTCTCTTCACTGATGAATCTCGCTTCACTGTGTCATTCAATGATGGAAGGATTCGAGTTTGGAGACGACCAGAAGAGCGATTTACTGATGACACACTTCGAGAGGTGGATCGTTATGGTAGGGGTTCTGTCATTGTCTGGGGAGGCTTCTACAGACACGGCAGGACCCCACTCTACATCATCCAAGGCAACTTGACCGGCCCAAGATACCAGAACGAAATCTTGAGACCAATTGTTCAGCCTGCTCTGGAGGCCATAGGTGGTAATGCCATCCTCCAAGATGATAACGCTCGACCCCATCGAGCTCGTGTGGTGAATGAGTTTATTCAGCAACATGGGATCATCAGGATGGCGTGGCCAGCTCATTCACCTGACCTTTCTTCGATTGAGCACCTCTGGGATGTCCTTGGTCTAAGATTGTCAACAAATCACCCCCTGCCAATGGATGTTGCACAGCTGACTGCATTTTTGCTTCAGGAATGGCAAGCTGTTCCTCAGGATACTCTTCGGACCCTTGTGGACTCGATGCGTCTACGCTGTCTTGAATGCCTTGCTGCAAACGGTGGTCATACCCGATTTTGAAATGTCTATTTGTCCAATATCTATTGTGTGACTTTTGAAAAGGTGGGTGACACACTTCACAGCTTCATTGCGTTTGAATGTGTGTTTCCATTTCTTTACGTGACATGTCAATTTGGTATTCAATAAATGCCGTTTTGACTGATACCAATTACGTTTATATCAGATTTGTTTTATGGTTTCAACCAAGGTTTTTCAAAGTGGCCCTTGACTTTTGCCGAGTAGTACGAGTATATATGGTGATCAAGAGAAATCGGATCCAACACGAAAAAAGGAATCTTCAACTCAAATGTGAAGTCAGTCCTTTTGTATGGCTCTGAGACATGGAGAACAACAAAGACAACAACCAAAAAGCTACTGACTTTCATAAATGGGTGCTTGCGTAGAATAGAGGGATTAAAATGGTATGATAAGTTTACCAAGGTGGAACTGATGACAAGAACTAGACAAGTGCCACTGGAACAAGAGATGAGAAGAAGACGATGGCGATGGATAGGACACACACTGAGGAAACCTGTGGATGGCATTACACGGCAGTCCTTGTTCTGGAACCCCCAGGGCAAGAGAGGCAGAGGTAGACCAAGAAACACATAGAGAAAAGAGCTGGAAACAGGTGAAAATAATGAGGAGAACGTGAAAAGAATTTGAGATGATGGCACGTGACAGCAGGATTTAGCATGTGTTTGTTGAAGGCCTATGCTCCTTTGGGAGTGGAGGGTTATGAATGTAGTTGTCTTCACAGATGAAGAAAATAAGCAATTGCAGTGCTGAAGCCATAAAATAATGCTCTTACCATTTCAATATGATAATTATTTATTCATTTAAACATCATTTTTTTTCTTTTAATCTGACCTCAACCTGCTTATAAAAAAATGACACTTCCTTAGACGCTCTTCTTGTACCACCCCTGGAGTATAGAAATTAGCCAGAGTGAGTGAGAGAGAGAGAGAGGGATATACTTTCCTATCAACGATCCCCCTTTTGGTCCTTTTCTCGTCTAGTCTTCGATCCTTAAGAGATAATCTGATGTTGTCCTCCAGTGTGAGCGCTGAGTCATCCCTGAAGTATGGAACCCTGGATCTCGCCTTTCAGTGTTTGCTGTGGTAGCCCATCGTCTCCCATGCTCCAGACATTAACTACCTCACCTTTGACTATTCCACTTGGTTTGCAGGGGCTGGATTTCAAGATCATAACGCATCGTCTGGTTGCGGAACTTTATCATTCTCCTTATTTGGACCATCATCTTAAAATACCGCATGTCTTAGGTTTAGACCTGATCCTGTCATTTTAAAATGTGTTCCAAAATTAAATATCTGTTCTCACGTTCTTCCAGCTTCTTGCCGTCAAGTAACCTTGAATAAAAAAACAATTAATACATGGAATTCGTTTCCTTACAAAACAAAACAAAAAACAACGGTATGTTTATTTTTCAGATTGCCTGCTTAAACCGTGTGAACACCTGTGTCGCGATTTTAGATCACCTGAGACTTTGGACCATTTACTAGTGACCAAAATCCAGGAGTTTCACGCTGTCAATGTTACAATTTCAGCGACTGCAACGCTTTCAAAATGAAGATATGCTTAAAGTCTTGGGTTGTACGAGAGATAACTAAATAGTGACAATGAGGTACATGCTTGGATTAATGTCGGTTAGATCCAAATACACGAAGGTCCAGGCAGAAGCCTATACGCGTAAAACAATGGGCTAAAAGCATTCCCTTTGTGGGAATATAGCTAACATCAATGGAGCAAGTATACCGAGAGGGGTTTCATTGACAACACAGGCAGAGGCTATGATTGGGCAGGTGATGACAGCTGAAAATTTATTGAAGGGATAAAGAGTAGGGTAAGTCAGGTGAGAACTGGACAAACTACCAGCACGTCAACATCATCATCATTATCCCCATGAAGTGCAGAGCTTGAAACTAAATGAATCAACTGATAAATGATATGTCGAGAATGGTGATACAATTGTGTATACTGATGGATCTATACTCTGTTTTGAGAAATGAAGACAGGATTTCTCGACGAGAATAAAGGGCAGGGTCGACGGTGCATAGAGTGGAGCGTACATGACAATAATCTCTAGCATGAGAAAGGAGATAGAATGCTGCTTCAGCTCTTAGGTGGATGTCTAAAACTCCATCAACCAGAACAGTTATTGTGCTGGATTATCGGTTCATGCTTCGGAAAGTCCTAAGTTTATGACATGATTGGAGAGCAACAAGAGAAGCAGAAAATGTTCAGGAACTAGTGTGGATCTCCGGTCCTGATTATTCAGGTGTACGCGGCAATGAAAGAGCTTAAAGGTTATCTTCGAGAGCACCAATATTGGATACACTGGTTTCAGATAAGGAAGAGATACCAAATGCAATTGATGATCTGTTATAAGAGAACCCCCCTGCAATCGATGAATCAACAAGGTTATTTTTTCTAGAATTAGCATCAAATGTAAGACTAGCAGGTATGGACGTATGAGAGGATGTATCCGGCCTGTCCACAACCAGCGCTCTAAAGGTACAGTTAACATTTACACTCTTCCACATTTGAGACTGAACACCTATGGGTTTGCTCGCACTGTTATGATGTGGGTTCTGGTCAACAATAACAAGTGAATATGAAAGTCTTTGAATAATGTAACAAGTGTTTGTAAGTTTTTGACTAAAGAGTGACTCTATCGGTAAATCTAATGATAATAATAATGTACTCCACTCTCCAATCCCTTCAGTATTTTGTTTTCATCTATAGTCACCTGCCCACTAGTTGCATATGTCTGTGCCATCCATAACATTCCTCTCTAAATTCTCGCTCCTTTGATGTCAAGAATATTCTTGCGTCTTGTATATGTAGTCACAATCAAATAGGCTTTTGCCAGGGCCACGGCAATTTTGTATTTTATGGACATCCCTACAATAGGTCTGACTTCACATTTGAGTTGAAGATTCTTATTTTCGTGTTGGATTTGATTTCTTTTGATCTCCATATACTTCCCAATGCAATGAAAGCTTATATTGCTTTTTGTATTCTTATTTTGATATCACTGTCTGTCCCTCCAACTTTGTCTATATTGCTGCCAAGATATGTGTACGTTTCTACATCTTGTAGTAGTGTTTCTTCATGCTCAACCCTGTTATCATTACTTGCATTTATTCTCATTATTTTTATCTTTTCCTTGTGCATTTTCAGACACAATTGCTGTGACCTCTCATCGAGTGTTTTCAATTTGTCCTGCATCTGATTACGGTGATGGGACAAAAGAGCCAAGTCATCTGCAACAATCCAGATCATCCAACTGCTTAGTTAGAGTCCCCTGGATTCCATTTCTGTTTTGTGTTGTCGAAGTTCTCATAACACAGTCTATTGCTAGAAGTGGAGACAAGAGGCATCCCTGTCGCACTCCCGTTCTTATCCCAAACAGTTCTGTAAGCTGTCCTTCATGAAGAACTCTGCATGTCATGTCTTCAAATTTTTTCATTCTTAAATTAATGATTTTCAGGGGAACTCCATAATGCCTCATCAATTTCCAAAGTGATTCTCTGTCCACGCTGTCAAATGCCTTTTCGTAGTCCACAAACCCAATGTATAGTGGTGAATTCCATTCCAGAATTTGTTCAACTATTATTCTCAAAGTGGCTATCTGGTCTGTACAGGATCTGTTGTGTCGAAAACCTGCTTGTTCTTCTTTGAGTTTCTTTCCTATGGACTCTTTTAATCTCTCGAGGATAACCCTGTTTAACATTTTTCCTGGCACTGATAATAACATCATTTCTCTTTAATTTGTGCACTCTTATAAATTTCCCTTCTTATGCAACCTAAACATAAATCCTTTCTTCCATTCTGCTGGTATCTCTTCCTTTTCCCAGACTTTACCAAGTAATTTATATAACATTTCTGTAGCCGTGTCGACATCTGCTTTGATGGCCTCTGCTGGAATGCCATCTGGTCCATCCGGTTTTCCATCTCTTAGAAGCTTTATGGCTTTCTTTATGTCTTCCTTAATTTGTCTTTCACAGATAATTTGTAGCTCTTCTTCTGCTAGCTGGATGTCTTGTGGGTTTTGTGGAGCTGGTCTATTGAGAAGGTCCTCAAAATATTCCGCCCACCTTTTCATTTGCTCTTGAATATTGCTTGAAACACAAGTTGATGTTTCTTATTTGTGGGTACTTTGATGAGTGTTCATATTTTATTCTTCTTTCATGTATCTAATGTCACTACACATTATCGTCTATGAGAGAAAGAGTTTTAACTGAATTGTTTATTGGTATCAAAACCGGTGCAGAATTGTGACATGGGTGCTGTTATTATAAACTACATTAAGATATAAGGAATTATTTGATTCATCTTTGTTTGAGCCCTCTTCTGTTTCTTTCTACTTCACTTCTATTTTGAGCTTGTGTGACCTTGCTGCTAGTTGATGTGTGTCAGTGCACCCTCTGATGATCGCCGATGTGTGGTTCTTTGTTTTGATATGATGGATAATCGATTGATATATAACTTTGTTTATGTTCATACATTCATGTTGGAGTTTTCAGCCCCAACTAAATCCTCCTGAATTATGAATTTTAGCCTCATGTTTGTCCTGCTAGACTTTTAATGTATTTTGAAGTATGCATTAAAATAAAATTCTCAAACCTATTCCGTTGCAACCTTTCAATAGTCTTCTTTGTTCATTTCTTCAATCCGTTGTCTATATTCCAAAGTAATTCTATCTTATCCCGTCTTTTCAAATTATTTTATGTGGTTATGTTGTTATCAAGATATTTCATGAACCGTACAATAATTTGTTTTCTACTTTACCTCAGAAACAGAAGGGCGCTAACGACAAGATTTCCTCACATGACCAACAGTTGCATTACCTGACCTTTGCGATCTTGAGAATAAAATAATGTAACTTCTTCATGTTTTTGATATTTTTCGATTCTGTTTTTTCGTTTGATGAATACAAGAAGTGGTAAAATGAAACTTGTTGCGGTAGTTATCTGTTTGGTGTATTTTCAAGAGTTCGGTGAATATATCGTTTAGTGGTTTTCATTATGTTAACTGTTTGTTGCGTAGAAGTTGTACATTTTAAAATGTGGTTAGCTGTTGTGATAGTGCTGCGTTCACTTCATTGTGTATAATTGTAAACGGTTGTTGATGAAACTGCTATGAGTACGATGTTTCTGATTGTACTGGGAAGAGTTGTAGTTTTGGCTTGTTAAGTGGTGTTAATGGTGCCATTATAGTGCAGTAAAGATTCGAATGTTATTGAAAATTTTGAAAAAAGGAAGCGCTAATGTTAATTATAAAAATGAACGTTATATTTCTGGTAATGAAACACCATGTCAATTAACTGAACGAAGCTTGTATCAAATGTCTCTTTGGCTCTTGGAGTAATGTGGCAATTAGTTTCATATGATGAGGTTGCAAGCTCACTTCAAAACGTCATATTTGCCGGCTCGTAAGGGACGCAATTTTGTAACAAAGACACGGTGAAACTATACATGATTAAATTTATGGTGTGGATTTTATTCATAATTTCCACAACAATACCCCACCATACAACAATAACAAATATGGTCTGATGTATTGCTGACTGAATCCCCCATCTGAATATTATATTTATTTTGTGTATAACGTCAGCACACAAACATCTACGTGCTGATGTACGTAAATAACAACATTCTTCTTCTTCTTCCGTCCTTAGCCAACGACCGGCAAAGCAGTCAGCAGTGGCCATTACGCCTAGGGGTGTCTTAAGGGCAACAGCGAACAGATTTTCTTTGCCGTTGTTCCCATCACGCCTAATGGCGTCTTTAGGGGAACGACAAATCAATCCGTTTGCTGTTGTTTCCGTAATCAAAGTGACTGGCAAACGGGTGATCAGCCCGTTGGGAAATAACAACATTAGCACGAATTAATTCAATCTCAACTAAATTTATGTAGCCGAAAATTACACTCAACATTTCAGGTTTGGCAACAAATTAAAGAGATAAATGGTTACTGATAGGCAACATAGCAGACCAATTGACAGTCTAACGAGTTGTACATAACCGACAGCAGTAGTTTCAAGTCATGACCACCATAATCATTAGAGACCGCTAGACATACTGAAGTAGCAAGAGTGAACGAGAGAGCAAGACACTAAAATAGAAATTGAATTGAAATCGTTGTTGTACAAGTCTACCAACCATAGGTGAAGGTTGGGCATATCACTTTAGCCATTTGTGCTGATTTCTTCTTCTTTGATCCATAACCACCAACCGTCAAAGCAGTCAGCGGCCATCACGCCTGGCGGCGTCTTGTAGGGCAGCAACAAATTGATTCCACTTTGCTCGGTCGGCGGCCATCCTTCGTAAAGTGACCCAACTGTGGTTCATTCTTTGCATCTCAGCTTCCACAGTTCTCTGCCAAGTTGTTTTTGGTCGGCCTCTCTCTCGCTTTCCCTCGGGGGTCCATAGCATGGCTGTTCTTGTGATGGTATCAGGGTCCGTTCTGAGGACGTGGCCAACCCAACTCCAGCGTCTGCCAGCTATGATGGTGTGCATGTCCTCCTGGTTACTCCGAATAAGTAGTTCTTGGTTGCTGATGGTGTTTGGCCAAAAGATTCGGAGAATTTTCCTTAGGCAGATTGTGTGGAAGGAGGACAGTTTCGACATTTCCTTCTCTGTTACTCTCCAACATTCCGCACCATAGAGAAGCACAGAAAGTACACAGCTCTCATACAGTCTGAATTTGGTGTTTGTGCTGTACTGGGAAGACTTCCAAATGTTGTTGAGAACAGCAAAGGCTGTTCTCGCTTTATTCATTCTGTTGTTAATGTCCTTGCTTGTTCCGCCGTCAGGTGTTACTATGCTTCCTCGGTAAGTAAATGTGTCTGTCTGTTCTAACTTCTGGTTCCTTACTCTTATTGGCCCAGGATTGCCCACATTTAGTGTCATGATCTCTGTCTTCTTCAAATTGATGTTCAGGCCAACCTGCTGGCCGTACTTATTCAGTCTATCGGTTTTGTCTTGAATGTGTTGATGTGAATGCGCAAGTAGTGCAATGTCATCTGCATATTCCAAATCTTCCAGCGTAGAAAATATTGTCCATCTAATTCCTCTTGGACTGCCCTCTGTTGTCTGGCGCAACACCCAATCTATGACTGTCAAAAATAATGTTGTTGATAACGGGCATCCCTGTCGTACTCCTGTTTTCACTTCGAAAGTTACATTACTCGATCCAACACTGCACGTAAAGTTAGAATAGAGGCTTTTTATAATGGAAACAATGCGGCTGGGAATTCCATAAGCCCTCATAATTTTCCATAGGCTGTCCCTGTGTATGCTGTGGAAAGCCTTTTCAAAATCAACAAAGTTAATGTACAGCTGTCTCTGCCATTCTGAGCACTGCTCTATAATGTTCCTGAGGGCAAATATATGATCTGCACATCTTCTGTTCTTTCTGAAGCCCGCTTGTTCTTTCCTCAGTTTATGGTCAACTGCTTTTGAAATTCTCTGGATGATTATCCTGCCTAGTATTTTGCTGGGAACTGAGAGGAGGGTAATTCCTCTCCAGTTGTTGCAGTCAGCAAGGTCGCCCTTCTTGGGCAATTTGACAATTATTCCTTTACTCCACTCTGTTGGTGTTGTCTCAGTTTCCCAGACTTGTGCAAATAGTGGTTCTAATAGTTCTGCTGCTAGTTCAGGGTCTGTCTTGAATAGCTCAGCATTTAGATTTTCGTGACCAGGCGCTTTTCCATTTTTAACCCTTTGATAGCTGTGATAATTTCTTCTTTTCGTGGAATGTCTGTATTTACGTCTAAGTCGCTTTCAGCCTCAGGAACATTCAGCTGAGTCTCTGGTGGTTCCTTATTCAGTGTTTCTCTGAAGTGCTCTGACTATCTTGTTTCCTGCCCCTGTGCTGTGGTGATGAGATTTCCTTGCTTGTCTCTTACTAACGTTATGTTGTTTGCACCTCGTTTTCCACTGATAGCTGTAATTATTTTATAAACTGTGCTTTGTTCATTTCTCATTGCTGCCTCTTCTGCCTGTCTTGCAAAGTCATCCAGAAATGTCCTTTTGTTAGCACGGGTTTGACGTTTTACTTCCTTGTCCAGCTGACTGTACTGTTCACTATATTGCCTATAACCTGGGAGACTTAGCTTCTGTTTTCTTTCTTTTCATTTCCTTTCTCTTCGCTATGGTGTTTAGTGTTTCTGGTGTTATCCAGTCTTGGCTCTTTCTTTCCTGGAATCCCAAGCATGACTTGCTGCTTTCTTTGTATATTGTTGAGATGGTGTTGAATTTCTGGTCGACATCGTCGGTCTCTGTTCTTTCCTGGCTTTTGGTAATCAGATATCGTCTCTTTACGTCGACCACGAACGCTTTTCTGGTGAGGGGGTCCTTAAGTTTCGTAATGTTATATCTTTTCTGTTTGACTGCAACTGGTCCAGCAGCTCTGAGTTTCACTGCCGCATTTCCCCATTACTCTTTCGTTATAATTATTGTGTGTTCTAACTTTCGCATTTAGGTCTCCCATTATTATAATAATATCATACCTGGGTACAGTTTCCATTTCCTTTTGTACCTGTTGATAGAACTCGTCCTTGATTTCTTCATCGCGGTCGTTTGTTGGTGCATAGCATTGTATAATTGTGGTGTTGGTGAATCTCCCTCTCAGTCTTGCTCTTATTAGTCTGTTGTTAATGGGTTTCCATTCCAGTAGAGACCTTTCCATTCCTTTCTTAAGGATAATGGCTACACCTTCGTTGTGCTGACCATGCTCTCTACCAGAATAAAGTACTGTTTCCCCTGTAGCTGTTTTTATTCTCCCCATCGCTGTCCATCTGCTCTCGTTTATTCCCAGGATATGTAGTTTGTAATTCCTCATCCCTGCTGTGATCTTTCTCAGCTTTCCTGCCTCATTCATAGTTCTGACATTCCAAAAACCAATTCTGGTTTCCTGTTTTGCGGTCTGGGCATCCGTTTTCATGCCAGTGGCTTCCTTTCGGCTTTCACCACTGTCAGTCATACGAGCCTGAGACTCCGGATGTCCGTCCCGCATCAAAGTTTTTTCATTTATTGCTGTTTCCGTAACATGTGCGATTTTTTACACAGACAGGGGGGTCGGCCCTGTGCTAAAACCCCCAACCTGGAGGACCAGGGTACGAGCTTTTGTCTGACCCCTAACCACGCAGACCAGTCCAGCTTGGTTGAACCTACCAGGAGTAAAACTCCCACTGGCATAGCTCTGGGGATTGTCAGGGTACACAAGCTGCCATACCGCTACAAGGTATAGGTACCATTGATGGCAGTGTGCTGATTTAGTGTGTAAATAAAGTTCAACGCAGTTGCCTACTGCTGTCCGAGTCAAGTATTTTAATCAAACTGTCGAACCATCAATCGGCTGTCAGTTATGCACTGTTGTAATCGTCTGTGAGAAAGAAGTTATGTTAACATCATCAAACAAAGGATGCCTACTGAATAGGGTACTGGAACGAACGCTTTACGATCAACAATTAGCCAACATAGAGAAGTAGACAATCGTCATCATCAGATTATTTGCCAACGGCCACACCAGGGAATTTGAAACAAAAGCAAGTGCAATGATTTACCAAGTGTCACAGTTACTCAAGTAAATAAATATCAACACGCAAACTAAAAGACAATTGATAAATGGTGTATTCTTAGCAACCTTTATATCTGGGTCACACGTGATCCCTCATCAGAAAACAGGAGAGGTAAAAGACATAATGTAAAATGAGATGCTTAAGGAATGCCATTAATGTTACCAAGATAGACAACATGAGAAATTATGACATCAGAAAAATTATAAGAACTATGTAGAGCCCTATCAGTTACCACTACGTACCTACAACAAAATGTCTGGTTTTAGTGGTTTAAGAACGTGAAGAAGACCAATACGTAGATGGATCAATAATATTACATAAAGCATACAACAATACATGCTCACAGCAGACAATGTGACACACTCGTCTCAAGAGCAAAAAACATCAGCTCTTCTTAACGCTTCATTTCAAAAGTGGACGGGAAAAGTAACGTAAACAAGTAATACATTGTTTTAACAATAATTATAGACGTCAATCCTCGCTATTCGAGACGGTTCATCTTACACTTTTGCTACCGATTATAGTCCGTTCACCAATTGATGTTCAACTTTAATTTTTGTTTTCCTAAAATCTACCTGATGTAATGAATTCATATTTTGCATGTAGTATTAGATTATCCATGACGTTACAAATATGTTGTTGTTAAGTCAATATCGATTCTGCATTCTTCAAAACCGTAAATTCCTTTGATCTTTTCCGAATATTACAAGAAGCATGGCTTAAAAATTAAATTTTACAGTATACTGCGTCATAAATGTCAAAAGTAGGATCAGAGGCGTATCCATATCTGCTCACCGCATAAGGAAACAGCTATAGGTAGTGATACATTTAAATCTTAAACGTGGGGGAAACAACTGTATTCAAAACTATATTGTATACGACACGGTAAATTTTACATGTATACCTGCACTATTTCTTCGTGTTTTGAAGGAGCATAATTACATTGTTTTATGTTTTTGATATCTCAATTAAGTTACACTTATCTCATTCCGTATCTGACGATTCCAATAGATTCATCATCATCATCAGTTGCCATCTCCACAACGAAGGTTGGCTGTAATGGATCTAAAACGTCTTCTGTCTCTTGTCTTGGTGGTACACTCTGATAGACTCTTTCCCGTCCATCTCTTGATGTTATCTTCCCACTTATAGCGCTGTCTTCCCCTTGCACGTTTGCCTTCAACTCTCCCTTCTGTTATGGTCTTCTGCAAGGTGTTATGCCTTTTTATGTGGCCAAAGTATTTTAGCTGCCGAACTTTGACCTCTCTCATTAGTTCTCTTTTCATACCTAGATTTTCTAGGACCTCCTTATTTGTTTTCATCTCTTTCCATGAGATACGCCCCATTCTTCTATATATCCACATTTCAAGAGCCTCAATTCTTTCTTCCAAATGCTTATTCATCGTCCATGTTTCTGCACCATACAGAAATGCAGAATATATATAACACTTTATGATTCTCAGTTTTAATTTATGAGATAATTGTTTGGATGTCAGTATATGTTTCATGTTGTTGAATGTAGCTTTGGCCATTCCTATTCTCTTCTTGATTTCTGTTTCACATCTGCCATCTTCTGTTATTATATGACCAAGATATACGTAGCTCTTGACTTGTTCCAGGATTTTCCCATTTACGCTTATCTTTAATGTGGGTTTATCGTCTGTTTTGCTAATTATCATAGTTTTAGTTTTCTCAATATTAATGTCGAGTCCATATTCATGACTTATACTGTTCACTTGCTTCACTAGTTCTTGTAACTCCTGTTCGCTTTCAGCTAACAACACGGTATCATCTGCATATCTAAGGTTGTTTATTGATCTTCCACTGATGTTCAGTCCTGGTATTTCCTGTATCTGTTTGAAAATTTTTTCGGTGTATAAATTAAATAGGCAGGGGGACAGCACACAACCTTGTCTGACACCTCTTTTTATGTCTATGTATGGTGAATAATTCCTTCCCGATCTTACTGTGGCAGTTTGCTCCCAATAAAGGAATAGATTAACAACTGTTAATGGCTGGATAAACTGTAATCCATCATGTTGCCAGTATTCTTCTTCTTCACGGAGCACATGATCTACACATTTCTTCTAGAATTGAAAATTTGTCTTTTTTTAGAGTATCATGTGTAAGAACTTTCACATCGCTCATTTTAAATGTGGTGTTCTGTGCTGCAACCTGTCCTTTGATTTTAGCCCAAACTAACGCAAGATGCGAATGATAAGGTGGTAGTCGAAGAGAGGTGTGACCATATGATTCAATTATTTTGTCAACGCAATACACCTTTGTCTTCTTAGTCTGTTTCACAAGCTATAACAAATCAGGTTTCAAATAGGTATTGTCGACATTGACATTTTAATTTCGTAGCCAAGTTCTTATTGCATCTTTTATGCTTGAGGAAGTTGGTACTTTGTCTTCCTGAGCTACAACATTATGATAAGATGCATTGTCCATTACAATACATGATGGTCTGTCAAAAATGGGAAGAAGAGTTGTTTCTATCCAAGAACGAAAAATATGTCCATTCATTTCAGTGTGGTAGTCCCTACCATCTGTTGAAATTGCCTGGAACATTAGTCCTGCGTCATGGACAATTCCATTTTCACTGCTGCCAGCATGCGCAATTATAATTCGTTGTCCTTTGCTACTGGGAATTGTCCTTTTATGAACACTGTCAGAAGATTGCCATTCTTTCTCATTTGTATGGTGCGAATTAACCCATGTTTCGTCTAAATATACTATATCATCACCCGTGTGTTACCGGGGCCCGAAAGGGGAGCAAAGAATAGTAACACTGCACCCTACCACGCATGTCGTAAAAAGCGACTAAGGAGGGTATGGGCATGGGGCTGTTTACCCCATCCCGTAAAAACTTCGCACAGTGGGCTGATCACCTGCTTGCCAACCAATCTGTTTAAGGAAACAATGACAGATTGTTTGGTCTGTTTTTGTTCCACAAAGACGCTACTAGGCGTGGTGGAAACAACGATAGATTGATCAATTTGTTGTTGCCCTAAGACGCCACTAGGCGTACTGGCCACATACTGCTTTGCCGGTTGATGGCTAAAGATCGAAGAAGAAGAAGAATACTATATCATATCCGTCCATCCTTCGTGCTCGTATCTGTCTAAGGAATTTGCTTCGGGCAGCAATTAAGTGTTTTTTTCACATAATACATTCCTGCCTCCAATAGATTTGTGAAACGTAAAACCGACGGACCTTACAACTTTCCAAAGAGTTGTTTCTGAGATATCAATATCACAATCCTTTAGCAGCTTCACTTTCAGTTTGCGGAGAGTGACAAGTTCATTTAACGAAAACATTTTTAAAATCTCACGTCGAATAACTTCTTCATCGAAGTTGTCAACTTTTTTTTTCCTTCCTTGTCTGACATTTTTAGACTCAACATCATGCTGTATCCATCGACAAAAAGAAACTCTGTTAATACCAAGCGCAACCTGTGTTCTTCTATCAGGTCTATTGATGTCGTGATATAAACTCCCCTTTTTAGCCTCCCTGCAGAAGTGTCTGTACAGCATTACAGTAACCTTCTTCATAGTTATAAATTTGCACTTCAAACTCATAATGAATGTAATATTATTTTATATGTTCAGAAAACAAAATATGTTTCAATATAATACAATGCTGCTATAACTTTACAATAATTTCACAATACGCCACT
Source organism: Oreohelix idahoensis (assembly GCA_024509875.1). Taxonomy (NCBI): domain Eukaryota; kingdom Metazoa; phylum Mollusca; class Gastropoda; order Stylommatophora; family Oreohelicidae; genus Oreohelix; species Oreohelix idahoensis. The sequence goes on along the minus strand of JAMPIV010009306.1, from coordinate 195,018 downwards.
GACTTTATAATGATGTTGTGACCGCTTGGCATACACTACAATTAATACGTGTTAAAAACTACATATAATGAGAATAACAACGTTAAAAGCAGTTAAGACATTTGTGCACAAAATACAGTGTCACGACAAGTTCACGGCTTCGGGAAAGTTGTCCCAGAACAACAAAGTAATAAGTGCCTGTTTATTGAGTGGAAAATTTTGGGAAAATGTTGGGAGAAGTTGCAAGTCATGGGTTTTTCCGTTGCTAAAGTCGAAATAACAGAGAGTCGTGTGCATAAAAGTCGAAAAGCTGAGAAGAGCGAGTGCAAAATGTAGATGTTTGGTGCCGAGTGAAAAATAAAGCATCGTGTGAAAATTGGCGGGAAAAAAAGAGTGGGCAGTATATAAAGAGGAGACTTGGGCGATTGACAGGATTCAGGGCTTGTACGGATTTTAGGATACGTTAGGCGAGAGGATTTTTACAGAACTGCGTCTTCGAGATTATCAAGACCAGTTTATATTTTCTTCTGGTGATACAAATTTCATGTTGGATATAATTTTCATTTGTTTTGGATACTCACTACTTTGGGTAAGAAAGAAATACGTGCTTCATTATTGTGCCAATGACATTTTGCTGTTCCAATCACGTTAATAAAATATATTCTATTTTTCTACATTGCTGCGTTTTCCTTGAAACATTACAGTTGGATTATTTTGATGTTTAACCACTATACAAGACATTGCTTTTCACTAACCATAAAAAAGGTACGAAAGAACCCTGGGTTAAGGAAGAATAAAAATAAGGTCAAGAATTACCAACTCAGGCGGTCAGACCTGTAACGACTTGAACCAAGAAACGTACAAGAGTTAGCGCTCTTCAAAATATTTACCTGCGGTCAACCATTAACGGAACTGACCCGGTCAGCTGACGGACACACACACATTCTTTTCATTGATGCCGCGACCTGCGCCCAATTAGCTGCACGGTCACACCTTACTACTTGATGCCGTAACCAGTTCGCTCTAGCGCGGTTACACTTATTACTTGGCGCCGTGACTAACCCTTTTTTCGTTAGAGGAAGCATACTACAAACATTTACGGCGCGACCAGCCCTTTTCGTTTGTGGAAACATACTCATTTTGGCGAGCGGACAGCTACATTTTTTAGTGATAGCAGACTGGCCTAATCACTATTAATCACTATCATGGATCCACAAGCGTTGCCACAGCAGCTTGATCAGCAACAACTACTGCTACAACAGCAACAACAACAACATTTAATACATATACAGCAACAGCAACAATCAGCTCTACCAAGTCACACACCTCTTCCAGACGACGCAGAGCCAGCTATGATTGCTCTACAGAAGATTACGGAAACATTAGGTAATGTAGACCATTTCGCCAAGTACCAACAGGTCCGAACTGTCGTAACTCCATTTGCTGGGGATGCTAAGTCTTTCAGGAAGTGGCTAGTGGACATGGAAAAATTTGCTTCTCTAATAAACGCTGCATGTGATGAGGACCGCAAAAGAATAGCTTACCTGTCTTCAGATTCTTTGGTAACCGATTTTCTCCGTCGTAGATCTAAAACATATCCCAATGAGACCTTTGATTCACTGAGGAAAGAGCTTGTACAACGCTATAGTGATATAACCGATGGACAACATGCTTGGACTTTACTTCGCAAAATACACCAAGACAGACACGAACCAGTGCAATTCTACGCAGATCGATTACTCAACTTGGCTGAAGATGCTTTTCTAGACGGGAACATCCCTTCCCAAGAGCTTGAAAGACATTTAGTTGGTATTTTTATTGACGGATTAAACGCAGATAACCTTAAACTCCATCTTCTTAGAAAGGATACAAAGACCATTACAGAGACCATTCAACTAGCGGTGACTGAAGAAAATGTTCGTAAAAGGTTCCAGCAACGAATTGGCAGGGAACCAAAACCAGACCATTCCGACGAATTCCATGAGCCGATGGAAATTGGCCACTCAAGACCACATTGGAGTAGGAACAGCTCCCACAGAGTCCATTCAAATTATAATCATCCCAACCAACATGCAGGACAATCTCATTCTCATCAGCAACCCAGAAGACATCAACAGAATGTGCACCAGGTTACTGCCCTTACTTGCTTTATTTGCAAACGCCGAGGACATACTTCTCACGAATGTACACAAAAACAGAGTTACAATCAATACAGAGCACATCCGCATCAGTATGAGAACCACTCACCACGTTATTATTATGCAAATGGTGATCAACACAGACCTCACCCACAACGAAATCAGGCCTTCAACCGAAGCCAGCCCAGATCCTACAACCAAGGTCAGGGAAACGCTTATGTCAGCCGATAAATGGGACTATTCGGTATGACCACAACAGACATAACTTTAACAACAGTTATGAACAAAGGTCCTACACCACCAAAAACAAACCTCAACATCATGGTACCGATTGCAAACCACAGCTAACAGAAATCAATCACATAAATTTATCGCCTGATCCCAGTTCATGCTTAATATCCATCAATAATAAAAATTACAGAGCTCTGATAGATACTGGAGCCACCATTAGCTTGATGAGAGAGCAAATATACCTACAGATTAAGAAACATGTCAGATTTGCACCTTCGAAAACCTATATGGCTTCTGTGACAGGCCAAAAGTTACAGTCCCTTGGAACTGCTTATGTGACATTTCAGATCGGACATCAAAAACTTATTCATCCTTTTATAATTACAAGAGGCATGTCTCGAAATTTCATATTAGGACGTGATTTCTTGAATAAACATCAGGCAAGAATTTACTTTGATCTACACAAAATAAGGATAAATGGCGATTTTATTACGTTGCAAGATGATTTCCATATCGCATCGTTGGTCAGACTTACATCACCAGTGACTTTACAAGCAAACTCTCTTACTATAGTAAAAGGTCGTATTAAAGGATCCCAATACTTCAGTCCAGGACACACAATTGAAGTACAACCTTTAACAGACAATGCAATTAACGAAGATCCCCACATCAGTATCACAGAAGGAATCGCAGAAGTTACCACCACCCGTGATTTTCCTGTAATGATTTTAAATACCTCAGGGAAGGCGACATCTGTTGCACGCGGTGCAATTATAGCGCAAGTTAAATTTGTGAACACAAATATGACAGACAAGGTTCAACCTTTTCCGACCCCCGCCACCAAAAAAGAAACACCGATTGATGACCTGAGTCACCCTTCTCCGTTCAATTTTCCTCGTCAGCTCCCACATTTTTTCCCACGCCCTCATACTAACTTTGAGAAATCACAGCGCCGGCATACACGTCCTGTCACCAAACATTCAGTCTACGTTCCGTACAAACCGTATGGAAGGAGATCCCACTGCGAAGCTGAACACAGGTATTACAAGGATAACATGTATGTTAATACTGGTAAACATAAAAATTACACCCACCGAACAAACGAACAGTGTAACTTTTCACCTGCCGACCCAGATAAATATGTGCGTAAATACCACAATATTCACTGCCTTACAGAGGTACAGAAGCGAAAACCTACAATTGATAATGACTTGAATTATGCGGATATCGTAGATCAAGAAATAGTTATGGAAGCCTACCGAAATCCTCTAACACCAGCACACTTACCGGCTTATAAGACAAATGACAGAACTTCTCCAAGTAAATTTTACGCTTCTACGAGAAAACAGCGGGCAGGAAATAGAAAGGCTTATCACAGGAACGGATTTGGCACTGAGAGATATTATCCAGAATTTGATAATGACAGCTTACATCACAGGACATGCAGAAGTTTTCATGAGATTAATCTTGTGACACACGTTACCCCCAGATACCATCGCTTAATTAATATGAAAAACCAGCGACGGAACCAACTAGTGCATACCCAGACAAACACGCAGGGAAACAAACCTTCAAAAAATCAACGACCGCTAAAGCCACAGTACTGCCGTAGTGGTAGAGAGAGCGAAACTTACATTCAACACAACAAACCACGATACTGCCGGAGTGCAGGACAGATCGAGAGTGATCATCAACGCTTCACCACCGAACCACAGCAAGAAAGCAGTTCTCAAGGAACATCCAGTACAACTGATGTGCAAAAGAATAGTGAAGACAGGCTGACAAAATTACTTGAAACCTTGCATGCAGAAGAACCTCATGTCAGTAGGCTTCAACAGTTTGTCACCAAACACCAATACATGTTTGCCATCAATGACATGGAACTGGAGCGCACATCTACAGTACAAATGGATATAAATACCACAACTGATGTTCCAGTACACCTCAAACCTTACCACACTCCCCTCAAAAACCGTGAGTTAGTGGAGAAATCTATAACTGAGATGCTTGAAGCTGGCATTATAGAAAGATCAAGATCTCAATGGTCATCCCCCATTGTCATCGTCACAAAGAAAGACGGCAGCCACCGTTTCTGCTGCGATTATCGTGCACTTAACAAGATAACGAAGACGATATCATACCCACTTCCCAGGATGGATGATATACTGGCGACGCTTGGAAATTCCAAATGGTTTACAACATTGGATGCACGATCCGGTTTCTGGTGCATCCCAATGTCACCAGCAGCAAAGGAAAAATCTACATTTACTACGCATGTCGGGTCCTTTTCATGGAATGTGATGCCATTCGGACTTAAATCAAGCCCCGCCACTTATATGTCCCTTATGGATGAGGTCTTGAAAGGATTCCAGCCCTTTGCCTTGGCATACATGGATGATATCTTAGTCCATACGCCAGGTACAATACAAGAACACCTGAAAAGGGTTGAACAAGTCTTTGATCGTCTAAAATATCATCACATAAAGCTGAAACTCTCGAAATGTAAATTCCTAAAACAGGAAACAAAATACCTAGGTTTCATTATTAATGGCAGTGGAGTTCGCCCTGATGACGAGAAAGTACGAGCGATCAGAGAGATGCCACGCCCTACAACTGTGAGACACGTAAGAGGTTTTATTGGATGTTGTAGTTATTACAGACGCCACATCGTCAATTTCTCCAAGGCGGCGGAGCCATTAATAGCCCTAACTAAGAAATATGCCAGGTTCAGATGGACGGATCAATGTCAACAAGCATTCGATTACCTAAAAAATGCACTCACAACCATTCCAATGTTGGCACACCCTGATACCACCAAACCAATGATCCTATACACTGACGCTTCTAATAACGCTGTAGGAGCTTGCCTTGTCCAACCAAACCCTTCTGATGAAACCCCTATTATCCCAAATGTACCCAACGAAAAGCCAATTGCTTTCCTGTCACACGCATTAAGTAAGTCCCAAAAGCGTTGGACTGCAACAGAAAAGGAAGCATTTGCCATTCATTATGCTATGCAGAAACTGGATTTTTACATCCGCGGAACAAAAGTTATCATTAGAACAGATCACCAACCCCTTGTTAGTTGGTTGACGAAGACATCCGAACAACCAAAGAAGCTTCAAACTTGGGCGATGAATTTGCAGAACTATGACACTACCATAGAGCACATTGCCGGAAAACTCAATACATGTGCTGACTTGCTTTCTAGAATTCCATATCCTGACAACCCGACACAGAGTGAAGAAAATGAAGCAGCTGAAACAGACATAAATGACAATACTAGACAAATAAATGTCATAAATTCAAACCGGATTGCCGATCAATCGGACACTCACACAGACACTGACCGATTGTCAGAAGAGGATCAAACAGACAACTTTGACATCCTACAGGAACAAATGAAAGAACCAGAAGTCGTTAAACTAATGAAACAAATTAAAGAAACACCAGCAAAAGTCAAGGATTTTACTATTTTTTCCTCATGACCAAGCACTCTATCATATTGACTCCAAACAAGATGGAAGATTACAGAAATATATTCCACATCATTTAATACCTAACATCCTCATCCAGTTCCACGATGAAAATGGACACCTAGGACGAGATAAAACGATAGACGTCATTAAGAAACGGTATTACTGGCAAAACATGTATAAAGATATAATTGATTACGTAGCCACTTGTAAGATCTGCAAAAGGAGAAATATGAAGGTGAACAAGTCCCCATTACAAAAAATGCAACCTTCCAACTATCCCATGGAAACTGTCAGTTTAGACATCTCTGGACCGTACCCCCTAACACTGTCAGGAAACAGGTACTTGTTGCACATTGTAGACCAGTACTCCGTTTGGCCGGAGAGTTTCCCTATGAAAGATGTCACGTCTACAACTGTCACCGATTTCTTTTTGCAAGAATTTCTACCTAGACATAGTTGTCCTAGAAGAGTCATCACGGACAATGGAAAACAGTTCGTTGGCAATCCTTTTAAATCAACATTACAAAAGTTAAACATCAAACACACCACAACTAGTTTCTATCGGCCCCAGAGTAACGGAAGAAACGAAAGAATGCATTCAACCCTTCATGACATTCTATCCAAACACATCGAAGGCAACGATCAATATTGGGATCTATACATCAACCAGGCCTTAGAAGCAATACGAGTAAACATTAACGACACCACTGGTTTCTCGCCATTTTACCTGCTTTACGGTAGGGAGCCGGTATTTCCGATGGACAACCTTCTCCAACCACAACGCAGATATATGGGAGAGGACCCGATAGCTGTCATCCTACAATAAAAAAGCATGCAGCACATCAAATTGCGAACAAAAATGCAGAAAAAGCTTTCCGGAAGAAACAGCGTACACACGATAAAAACACAAAACTGGAACAGTTTCACATCGGAGATCTAGTTTACTACAAAAAAAACACGTTCGACATTCTAAATTTGACGACAATTGGATCGATGGTTTCAAAATCTTAGAACAGACTACACCAACAAATTTTATCCTGTGGCACGAAGAAAGACAGATCAGGACGAAAGCCCACATTTCACAAATCAAGAAAGATAATCATCGTCCTGTTTCCCAGCCTATCCTCACTAACACCAGACCGATTCGCAAAACCACCCTCCTCTGCCCCCCCCCCATCATCCTCTACATCTGATGTGTCACATTGCGACGATGAACACTCAAACCCCTCTCTTCACCCCCCGCACGATGCTATCGACAGACTACGTAGATGTCGCGACGCTTCTACGAGTGAAGATGACATCCCTCCGCAGGAGCTACGTGAGAGAATTCAAGCACGAAATCTTCGAGTTCAAGCAGATAATTACCAATCGTTGTCCAGAGATAGCAACACATCTTTAAATGAAGAAAAACAACAACAACAACAGACTCTACAAGATGCCGACACCCATATAGATACACCACAACCTTCCGATACAGAGTTATCACCTGCCTCATTAACGGAACGAAATGCTCCCGTTCCTACTTCCACACAACGAGATGAGTCAGACCTTGATACTGAAGAACACCAAAGTGATAACGATGATGATAACGAGCATCCCGACGATAATATGGATACATCCATTCGGTTCGCCTTGAAACGACCTTACTCAACTTCATCAGACAACTCGGTACCACAGACAAAGTTTATACGCCTTCCGCAGGAACATGTTCGTGCAAAGCTGTACACGAAACGGCGAACAAAACCAAAGAACATCGCACAGCACAGTGCATCAACTTCGCAACACCCTACCTGTTACACTACATCAACCGTCACTGCTGTAGACACTGAGAATAAACACGATAGAAGATTGTCTACGACAGATGCTCTATACAGGGAACGTTCAACTAAGCGACAGAACATCGCACAGCACAGTGCATCAACTTTGCAACACCCTGCCTGTAAAACTACATCAACCGTCACTGCTGTAGACACAAAGAAAGAGTACGATAGCAGATTGTCTACGAGAGAAATCGCTCTATTTTTGAGATGACCTTAGAGATGGCCAAGTTGCTCTAGCTGGGCCACCCTCAATGGGTTCATTTTTGTCCGAGTGCGATAGCACTGTCCAGGAGAGGCATGCTATATTTTAGTGTTACTCCAGTTTGCTCTCGCTGGGTTACCCTAAATGGTTTCATTTTCCTTGTCCGTGTACGATAGCAGATTTGTCTAGGAGAGACAATGCTATATTTAGAGTTAATCCAGTTTTGCTCTCGCTGGGTTACCCTAAATGGTTCCATTTTCCTTGTCCGAGTGCGATAGAGTTGTCTAGACGAGTCGAAATATTTTAGAGTCGGCCGGCGTGCTCTGCTGGCTACTCTGAAATGTTTTTTTGATGATGCCAGCCACCTTCTATGTCGTCCAGATGATGCTGTCGGCGGCAGTCATAACCGCAAGTGAAGAGAAAAATCTGCAGAGGCGCAACTCTATTCAACATGCACAGTTACAGTATTAAAACCGTTATATTTTGTATTAGAAGATTTAAATTACATTTTGTTTGCACTTGGAAATATATGTATTGTTGTACATTATACCAGTACTTAACCAAACACATGCATGTACTATTTGCCACTAAGGAAGAATCTCAAGGGTTAAAGAAGACATTGTTTGATCTTAAGCTACACTCTCATGATATGAGACAAGCACATCAACCAAAACGGGCGATTTTGCCGTTTGTAGGCAATGCGCTACAGTTTTGTTGACACTGCACCCCACGACAACTATGACAGTTTATGTCATAATATTAAGACTTTGGCGGAAAACCAAAACATTATTGCACATGTGATTAGCCGGAGCATCACAAATGGTGAACGATACTCAGAGAATTTTTTTTCTCCATTAACAGATTTTTTCTACTGGTCTGTTCAGGAGGTACTGAAACTAGACATATGCTATGGATCGATTTTATGATTACTTGTTATAAATTGTTTGAATTTCATTTATATCGCATAAATAACTATGTACCATGTATCATGTCTTTTTAACAAATTAATGTGTTGAGACACACAGATGTTGTACTCGTCCAGTACAAATTATGTAAGCTCTAATGCGAAATTGAAATGTTGACCCACACCTCTACTCCCTGTTCCCTACGCGCAAGCTGTCCACACGTGACCTTAACACCACCTCACTGTTTTTCGCTATGTCAAATCTAATCTTCGTTTTTCACCACCTTTATCTTCCCCCCGTGTCGATTTCCCCATGCGAGTTCTTCTTCTATTTTTTCCTTTACCTTTTTCCCACGCCTCGCGTTCATTCATCCATCCAACACCGGAACTACTTTCTCTACTCCCCCCAGCTATTTCATTGTACTATAAACCCCCACCACCCCTCCCTCTCCTTCAGTTAACGCCACACTGTGCCGTCAATGAGAGTTCAAATGACCTTTCACCGCTCCCGTTCACATTAGCGACAGTCATGATCACAGGTAACCAGCTATGGTCAGTTACCATTTAGATGTAAATATTAAGATAGGATTCACTAATTTGTCCTGAGTGTTGATTACCACTCGAGTTTTGTTTGACATGACCAAACCTTATATGTGTCGACTTTAAATAAAAAGTTCAATAAGTTTAACATTAATTATGTATATTTACTATCATAACTCCATGTTTTTATGTATTATTATTAGCGTGTTAAGTAAAGATTATATAAGTATTGTATTAATACATTAACAATTTACATTGCGTATTGCACATTGCTATCCATATCCCTTACTGTTTAATGACATAGTGTATAAACAACTTGTATGTCTCCCCCGTTTTCGGCAATATGAAACTACTAGATCACTCCTTTTAAGAAATAACATTTTTTTTCCCTTTTTTCGGCTCACATGTATACTGAGATCATGTAATACATTTTTAAGTTAGCTTACAGGTATACTGATATCTTGAAAAAAAAAAAAAAAAAAATTTTGGCTCACATGTATACTGACATCTTGAAAATTTTTTTTAATTTTTTTTTTTTGTTGGCTCACATGTATACTGAGACCTTGTAGTTTTTTTTTCATTTTGGCTCATAAATATATGCCCCCAGTCAATGACTTATACCAGTAACATAAATTTTTCTCAACAATTGTCCATTGCCAATTGCTTCATAAATATATGCCCCCATTTCATATTTTGCCCCAGTATGTAATGTTAGGGACTTGATTTTTTAGTTGATAGGACGAAAATGTCTCCACATGGGATACATTTTTGTGGCCCCGGGACTTGTGTGACCGCTTGGCATACACTACAATTAATACGTGTTAAAAACTACATATAATGAGAATAACAACGTTAAAAGCAGTTAAGACATTTGTGCACAAAATACAGTGTCACGACAAGTTCACGGCTTCGGGAAAAGTTGTCCCAGAACAACAAAGTAATAAGTGCCTGTTTATTGAGTGGAAAATTTTGGGAAAATGTTGGGAGAAGTTGCAAGTCATGGGTTTTTCCGTTGCTAAAGTCGAAATAACAGAGAGTCTGGTGCATAAAAGTCGAAAAGCTGAGAAGAGCGAGTGCAAAATGTAGATGTTTGGTGCCGAGTGAAAAATAAAGCATCGTGTGAAAATTGGCGGGAAAAAAAGAGTGCTCAGTATATAAAGAGGAGACTTGGGCGATTGACAGGTTCAGGGCTTGTACCTATTTTAGGATACGTTAGGCGAGAGGATTTTTACAGAACTGCGTCTTCGAGATTATCAAGACCAGTTTATATTTTCTTCTGGTGATACAAATTTCATGTTGGATATAATTTTCATTTGTTTTGGATACTCACTACTTTGGGTAAGAAAGAAATACGTGCTTCATTATTGTGCCAATGACATTTCGCTGTTCCAATCACGTTAATAAAATATATTCTATTTTTCTACATTACTGCGTTTTCCTTGAAACATTACAGTTGGATTGTTTTGATTAAACCACTATACAAGACATTGCTTTTCACTAACCATAGAAAAAGGTAGGAAAGAACCCTGGGTTAAGGAGGAATAAAAATAAGGTCAAGAATTACCAACTCAGGCGGTCAGACCTGTAACGACTTGAACCAAGAAACGTACAAGAGTTAGCGCTCTTCAAAATATTTACCTGCGGTCAACCAATAACGGAACTGACCCGGTCAGCTGACGGACACACACACACATTCTTTTCATTGATGCCGCGACCTGCGCCCAATTAGTTGCACGGTCACAATGTCGCACTATTTCAGCTTTCAACAGCAGACAACTGCGGTGCACGAAATGTCATGATTTTGTCTAAAAATATATTTTTTTCTATTAAAAAACCATTTATTGCCCGTGCAACACAAATGTACTGCTGACATGCTAAATTTTAATACCGGTAGGGGAGTGTGATTTTAATATAACCTGAAGAAGAGATATCTCAAACTAGATACATTTTCTTGAGGCAAAAAATGTTTTCATAACGTCATGAACAATATAATACTACATGCAAAATATGAATTCATTACATCAGGTAGTTTTTTTTTTAAACAAATTTCAAAGTTGAACATCAATTGGTGAACGGACTATAGTAGTTGTTGTATTGGTATTTTTCTATTGTAATTAGTTTTACATGATGATGTTGCCAGCCTCATGTACCACCTCATAGTAGTCACATTGTACGAATTTTCTAAGTATAACGTTCTCTCAAGTACAGGGTAATGAGTTCACTCAAGTACAGGTTAATGAGTTCACTCAAGTACAGGTTAATGAGTTCACTCAAGTACAGGTTAATGAGTTCACTCAAGTACAGGGTAATGAGTTCACTCAAGTACAGGTTAATGAGTTCACTCAAGTACAGGTTAATGAGTTCACTCAAGTACAGGGTAATGAGTTCACTCAAGTACAGGGTAATGAGTTCACTCAAGTACAGGGTAATGAGTTCACTCAAGTACAGGGTAATGAGGACTATTTCCGTAGTTTCTCGAAAAGCCAGTGTTAATATTTCTAATAAAGTCAACAATGCACCATGACAATAATGAAGAGAAGGCCGTACGTGTACTGTCAGAGAGTGTTGAAGTTAGCTGTCTACTTGAGCACTACATTTGCACAAGTGTGCTGTTTCCGTATTTTCCCGAAAACGTTGCGCGATTGTTTCACTGGTTTCAAACTTTCATGAACAAAAAATTAGAAGTGTGGGGATGTGTATCGTGTGGGTGTCCATGATGCCAGAATGTTAACTATATTCTAGGTCATGTATTGGAGAATTTATTTAACTATGTGATTATGGGCAGAAGAAAATGGAACGAATAAATAGGACTAACGTCACAAACAGGTTAATTAATGTGTCATAAAGAAAACATTATTTGGTACTTAACAATATTTTTTTAGTATAAGAAATTTTAAAACATGTTTATCCAATTACATTGAAGCGAATTGTTATACCCCTTGATTTTTTGTCTCGTCAACCAACAACTTTGTTCTTGGTACAGTGTCTGAAAGCAACAACCTCACGTCATTTTCAGACTCCACTTTTTTCTTTCTTCGGATTAGATTAAGAACTTGCCGTTCTCTCTTCATTACACAACTTTGTTTCGCACTAACACTACTTCTTCTTCTTTGATACTTAGCCGCCGACAGTCAAAGCAGTCAGTGGTCATCACGCCTAGTGGCGTCTTGTAGGGCAACAACAAATTGATTCCACTTTGCTCGGTCGGCGGCCATCCTTCGTACAGTGCCCCAACTCTGCTTCATTCGTTGCATTTAAGCCTCCATAGTCCTCCGCCAGGTTGTTTTTGGTCGGCCTCTCTTTCGTTTTCCTTCAGGGGTCCATAGCATAGCTGTTCTTGTGATGGCATCGGGGTCTTTTCTGAGGACATGGCCAACCCAGCTCCAGCGTCTGCCAGCTATGATGGTGTGCATGTCCTCTTGCTTGCTCCGAGTAAGCAGATCTTGGTTGGTGATGGTATTCGGCCAAAAGATTCGGTGAATTTGTAATAGGCATGTTGTGTGAAAAGAGGACAATTTCGTCATTTCCTTCTCTGTAATTCTCCAGCATTCCGCAACATAGAGAAGCAAAGAAAGCACACAGCTCTAATATAATCTTAACTTTGTGCTTGTGCTGTATTGATAGGGTTTCCAGATGATGTTTAGGCTAAAAAAGGCTGTTCTTGCCTTATTCATTCTGATGTTGATGTCTTTGCCGCCTGCCCCTCCGTCTGGTTTTACTATGCATCCTAGGTATGTGAAGGTGTCTGTCTGTACCAGTTGCTGATTCCTTACTGATATGGGCTCAGGATTGCTCACATTGAGCGTCATGACCTCTGACTTCTTTAAATTGATATTCAAGCCCACCTACTGGCTAAACTTATTAAGTCTATCTGTTTTTTCCAGGATGTGTTGGTGTGAATGTGCAAGTAGTGTAATGGTGTCTGCATATTCCAGATCTTAAAATGTTTAAAATGTTGTCCACCTTATTCCTCTTGGACTGCTCTCTGTTGTCTGGCGCATTATCCAGTCTATGACTGTTAAAAATAGAGTGGTTGATAAGGAGCATCCCTGTCGTACTCCTGTCTTCACATCAAAGGTTAGGTTGCTCTGCCCAACACTACACGTAAAATTGGCATAGAGGCTTTTTATGATTGACACTATGCAGCTTGGAATTCCATAAGCCCTCAGTATTTTCCATAAACTGTCCCTATGTATGCTGTCAAAAGCCTTTTAAAAATCAACAAAATTAATGTAAAGCTGTCTTTGCCATTCTGAGCACTGCTCTATAATGTTCCTGAGAGTGAATATATCATCTGCACATCTCCTGTTCTTTCTAAATCCTGCTTGTTCTTTCCTCCGTTTGTGGTCTACTGCCGTTGAAATTCTCTGTATAATTATCCTGCCTAGTATTTTGCTGGGAACTGAGAGAAGAGTGATTCCTCTCCAATTATTGCAGTCTGCAAGATCTCCCTTCTTGGGCATTTTGATAATTATTCCTATGTTCCACTCTGATGGTGTTGTCCCCGTTTTCCAGACTTGTGCAAATAGGGGTTCTAATAGTTCTGCTGCTAGCTCAGGGTCTGTCTTAAATAGCTCTCCATTTAAGTTATCATGGCCCGGAGCTTTTCCATTCTTTAACCCTTTGATTGCTGTGATGATTTCTTCTTTTCGTGGAATGTCTGCATTCACATCTGGATCGTTTTCAGCTTCAGGAACATTCAATTGTGTCTTTGGTGGTTCCTTGTTCAGAGTTTCTCTGAAGTGCTCTGCCCATCTTGTTTCCCGTCCCTCTGCTGTCGTGATGTGATTACCTTGCTTATCTCTTACTAATGTAATATTGTTTGCACCTCGTTTTCCGCTGATGAATTTAGTTATTTTGTATACTGTGCTTTGTTCATTTCTCAGTGCTGCCTCCTCTGCCTGTCTTGCAAGATCGTCTAGGAAATTCCTTTTGTTGGCTCGGATTTGGCGTTTAACTTCCTTGTCCAGCTGACTGTACTGTTCGCTCTATAGTTGCTTTAACCTGGAGGACTTCGCTTCTGTTTTCTTTCTTTTCATTTCTTTTCTCATCGTTATGGTGTTTAATGTTTCTGGTGTTATCCAGTCTTGCTTCTTCTTTTCCTGGAATCCCAACCATGATTTAAATTATGGTCTATATCATCAGTCAATGTCTTTTCCTGACTTTTGGCAAATTGATATCGTTTCTTCATGTCGGCCGCAAAAGCTTTTCTGGTAAGGGAGTCCTTCAATTTGCTGATGTCAAACCTTTCTGTGTAGTTACAGTTGGTGCAGCCCTTCTTAGTTTCACTTTCAGTTTTGCTACTACTAAATGGTGATCACTTCCCACATCTGCACCTCTTCTTACCTTCACATCTTGTAATGCATGTCTCCATCTACCGTTAACCATGATGTGGTCTATCTGGTTTCTGACCCGACAATTTGGTGATTCCCATGTTAATTTGTGAATTTCTTTATGTGGGAAGAGTGTTACTCCAATGACCAGGTTGTTAATGCTACAGAAACGTATTAGTTTATCCCCATTTTCGTTTGCTGTTCCGCTGCCGCATTTCCCCATTGTTCTTTCATTATATGTATTGTGTGTACCAACTTTCGCAAACATCAAATGTGGTCGGTAAATATTATTATCGCCCTTGTATTTGCTACCGACGTCTGATCAGTCACTATCGATGATTGGCATCTCAGCTCGCTTGGGAACTCAGGTAAACACCCCGGTTCGCTCCCCTCTTTTTAAGACTGTCGGGTGTGAAAATTTGTAAACGCTAATTAGCGCATGTAAAGAGGAAAAAATAAGCGTGGCTTCAAATTGAGTCTACAGGCAGCGAATTGCATGGTTTTTGCGTAGCAAAAATTATAAACCTTGGATGAGGAGGCAAATGTGGTAGGATCACTGTGGCTATATTTACATATATATGTGACAATTACTACCAAGATAAGTGTTTGATTCTACATCCTTTAGTGGTGTTTCTTCAAAATCGATCTTGTTATCAATTCTTGCATTTATTCTCATAATCGTTGTCTTTTCCCTGTGTATATTCAGGCTCACTTCTTGTGACCTCTCATCGAGAATTTTCATTTTCTCTAGCATCTGATTATGGTTATGGGACAGAAGAGCCAAATCAACTGCAAAATCCAGATCATCAAGCTGTTCAGTAGATTCCACTGGATTCCCTTTATGTTGTTTGATGTCGATATTTTCAAAACCCAATCTATTGCTAGTAAGAAAAGAAATGGAGACAAGAGGTATCCCTGTCTCACAACCGTTCTTATCCTAAACGGTTCTGTAAGTTGTCCTTCATGAAGAAATCGGCATGCCATGTCTTCATATGTCTTCCTTATTAAGTTAATGATCTTCATGGGAACTCCATAATGCCTCGTCAATGTCCAAAGTGATTCTCTGTCTACACTGTCAAATGCCTTTTCATAGTCCACGAATCCGATATATAGTGGTGAATTCCATTCCAGACTTTGTTCAACTATTATTCTGAATGTGGCTAACCGGTCTGTACACAATCTGTTTTGCCGAAAACCTGCTTTTTCATCTCTCAGTTGCTTGTCTATGGACTCTTTTAATCTCTCAAGGATGATTCTGTTTAATACTTTTCCTGGCACTGATAGTAACATTATTCCTCTATAATTTGTGCACTCTTGTAAATTTCCATTCTTAGGCAACTTGACCAGATAACTTTCCTTCCACTCTGCTGTTATTTCCTCTCTCTCCCAGACTTTGCCTAGTAGTTTGTATAATATCTCTGTAGAGGTATCAATATCTGTTTTGATGGCTTCTGCTAGAATGCCATCTGGACCAGTTACTTGTCCATCTTTCAGAAGCTTTATGGCTTTCTTTATTTCTTCTCTACTTGGTCGTTCACAGCTAATTTGTAGCTCCTCTTCTGCTGGCTTTAATCGGGGGATTAGTTATAGATGGTCTATTGAGAAGTTCCTCAAAATGTTCTGTCCATCTCTTCATTTGTTCTTGTATATTATAACCAATTTACCATTCTTATCTTTTATGGATGTAGAGGCGGGCGACATACCTCTTAGCCACTCCAGCCCTCAGGTAGAAGAGGAGCGACCAAGTAAAAAATGTGTTTATAGCACATAAGGAAGACACACCCGAGGCTTGTAAACAGTAAATAAATATTAGATAAACATAAAGGTATGTTTTCAGGCACTCGTAAGAAATAAACAAATAGAACACAAGACAACAGAAAAACAACAGACGTGATTGGCTTACCCAGGACACCCAGGACATGTGTTTACAAGATTGTCGAAGCACTATTTGACGCCGATGAAACATTTTGGTGTGCACATCTTGTATTGGATATATATATATATATATATATATATATATATATATCTATATATATATATATATATATATATATATATATATATATATATATATATATATATATATATATATATATTATCACTGATAAGTTGCGGAACATATAAGTGGTCCCTACTTTAAAATGTGCATCAAATTTCATATTATTTAAAGTTTTTTTCCCGTTAAACATGAGAAACGAAATAACATTTTAACAATTTAACAAATGTACTGATAAAAGTAAGAGAATATGTTATGTCTTATATAAGATATGCGGAGGAGCCGCGGTAACCTAGTGGTTAGTGCACTGGCTTCCTAGCTCAGTTGTCTATGGTTCGATCCCCAGATGAGGTGGGATTTTGTTTGGGCCACAAACGGCTCCTGGGTCGACCCAGCCCATAATGGATACCAGAGCAACTCTAGGAAGGTTAAGGCGGCCGGCGTTATGCTGACCACATCACCCCTAGTGTGCCGACGGTCAAGAAAATATAGGCCTAACACCATATTTCCAATATGCCTCAATGGGCGCGTAACGGGATCCTTTTATATAACTTTGATAAAGTTAAATAAGTAATGAAAGTCAATTATTTAGTGTGATAATTTTTAATAGTTAAATTGTTCCCCTTTGGAAGTAAAAAGGATTCGTCCCCCCTAACTTCTGAATAAACATATAAGGACTAACTCCTGAATCTCTGCTGCTTAAAATATCAGATGGATTTTTTTTTCTCACTCATTTCCAAGATTGGACAGCCCGTCGCAACCTGACAAGAGGTGTGATCTCTGGTTATAAGTGGGCTATATTGTGTACATGTTTATAAAATTTTGATATCAAGAGCCAGACAGCCATCCAGACATGCTTCGACCCCTAACGAAACAAATATTAGACACCATGTAGCCAACTGAATGGGGAGGTTTACATTATTAAACCAGCACACACAAATATTACACTTTCAAGTAAAACCTTGGTTCTTGCGAGATGTCTAGACACTCATTAACAAGCACTCATTTAAAAAAAAAAAAACTTTGCCGTTTTGGCGCGGCACGTCCCGTCAACCTTGTTGGTTATATTAGGGCGCATGTCCAGATACAAAAGACCATTAGGTCAAGTTTTAATCAGTTATATTTGACACGCACTCAGGAAACCACAGACAAATACATTAGAGAGAGATATATGCCTATAGGAACAATGACAGGTCCCATAACACAAGACCATGGCATAGAGCAAACGGTACACACAGAGGCATGCAAAATGCACAAGTATGAAGACATATGAATAATCTGGAAAAGATAAAATATCGGAGGACAGTGACAGCTTCAAAGTGTTAGAAACTGGAGTTATGTGAAATCAACATCACTGAGGTAAGGATATTTAAAGTATTGAGGGCACATATCCACATAACAAAATCCTGGAACAGATATTGACAGACATCATCAAGTTTCATGTACAACAACAAGATACAACCCCAAACCTCAGATTATAAAGAAGGATAACAAACGATGACAGGTCCCCAAATAGAGAACATGTCATATTCATAAACAACAAAGTACCATGAAACCAACAACGATGGGAGGTAACAACAGAGACATCATCAGGACACGTTTGGGACGAAATTAAACCTCAGACAAACACCTTAGATTCAAGTCAACAACATACAATCCAAAATGAGAAAGGAAAAAGAAATAGCTGGGACGGAGATGATTTGTGTCAAAACATAAGCAGAGAGACACAGGAAAACATCCGAAACGATGCTACTTACGCGATACGGCAGGAGAATAATAGGAAAAAAATAGTGTTAACACAGACGGAAGTTGACAAGGTTTACGGTTGTCGGAAAAGGAGATCATTACACATAGACAAAAAGACACTAGGAATCCATACGAATGGATGGTTACACACAAGGTTGAGATGAAAATACCAAAGCATGACATCAACAGAAGGCAACATACTATCTAAAGGTATAAGACAACAGTGATAACACTACATTAGAACAAAGTAGTTATAGGGAAGAGGTCACATCGGATGATAGCTATCCAAGTAAAATGTACAGACAAGCACCGCGTAATAGCCACGTCATAACTAGGGCAGAAATACACGGAGAATCAGAAGTAACTTAACAGCCACGTCATCACTAGGGCAGAAATACATGGAGAACCAGAAGTAACGTAACAGCCCACCAGCGAATACTATTCCCACAAAACACACAAGAGAGACAAGAGGAAAGAAGGACGAAGAATCAAGAAGAGGAGACATTAGAAGAAATACATGACATAGACACACCGTATATGTACACTCGGGCTGTGGACAAGAGAAAACAAGACAACGTGATGACAGCGGAAGTAAAACGGTTGAGAAACAAGAGGGACAACTCAGAAAGTGAAAGTGACATTCTACTAATGGAGTATGTAAAAGGAATGCAGGACAGGGAGAGTAGGTTGGCAGGACATGAGTAGGACAGGGAGAGTAGGTTGGCAGAACATGAGCAGGACAGATGTAGTAGGTTGATAGAACATGAGCAGGACAGGGAGAGTAGATTGGCAGAACATGTGCAGGACAAGGAGAGTATGTTGGCAGATTATGAGCAGGACAGGGAGAGTAGGTTGGCAGAACAGGAGCGGGACAGGGAGAGTAGGTTGACAGAACATGAGCAGGACAGGGAGAGTATGTTGGCAGAACATGAGCAGGACAGAAGAGTATGTTCGCAGAACGTGGGCAGGACATAGAGTGTATGTTGGCAGAACATGAGCAGGACAGGGATAGTAGGTTGGCAGAACATGAGCAGGACAGATACAGATGTTGACAGAACATGAGCAGGACAGGGAGAGTAGGTTGGCAGAACATGAGCAGGACAGAGAGAGTAGGTTGGCAGAACATGAGCAGGACAGATAGAGTAGGTTGACAGAACATGAGCAGGACATGGAGAGTAGGTTGGCAGAACATGAGCGGGACAGGGAGAGTAGGTTGACCGAACATGAGCAGGACAGGGAGAGTATGTTGGCAGAACATGAGCAGGACAGGGAGAGTATGTTGGCAGAACGTGGGCAGGACATGGAGAGTACGTTGGCAGATCATGAGCAGGACAGATAGAGCAGGTTGACAGAACATGAGCAGGATAGGTAGAGTAGGTTGGCAGAACATGAGCATGACAGGGATAGTAGGTTGGTAGAACATGAGCAGGACAGGGAGAGTAGTTGGCAGAACATGAGCGGGACAGGGAGTGTAGGTTGACAGAACATGAGCAGGACAGGGAGAGTATGTTGGCAGAACATGAGCAGGACAGGGAGAGTATGTTGGCAGAACATGGGCAGGACATGGAGTGTATATTGGCAGATCATGAGCAGGACAGATAAAGTAGGTTGACAGAAAATGAGCAGGACAGGTAGAGTAGGTTGGCAGAACATGAGCAGGACAGGGATAGTAGGTTGGCAGAACATGACCAGGACAGATAGAGTAGTTGACAGAACATGAGCAGGATAGGGAGAGTATGTTGGCAGAACATGAGCAGGACAGAGAGAGTAGGTTGGCAGAACACGAGCAGGACAGAGAAAGTAGGTTGACAGAACATGAGCAGGACAGGGAGAGTATGTTGGCAGAACATGAGCAATACAGATAGAGTAGTTGACAGAACATGAGCAGGACAGGGAGAGTAGGTTGGCAGAACATGAGCAGGAAAGAGAGAGTAGGTTGGCTGAACATGAGCAGGACAGAGAGAGTAGGTTGACAGAACATGAGCAGGACAGAAGGAGTACGTTGGCAGAACGTGGGCAGGACATGGAGAGTATGTTGGCAGAACAGGAGCAGGACAGGGAGAGTAGGTTGGCAGAACATGAGCAGGAGAGTGAGGAAGACCAAGAGGTCACATAAGTCGATCTCCAAGTGGCAGTAAGAAATACAACAGAAGAGGACGAAATTCACAGGAAGCAATTGAACAAGATACCAGACAAGCGAGACAGATAAATTGGACGTCGTCGGACAAGAATGCTCCATTGGCCAAGTTACAAAATACAGCATAGCTAAAAGTTCTGCCTAAGAGAAGAAACAAACATAGAGAATTAGAAGAGGAACTAGGCAGACCGACAAGGGGAAAGAGTCGGCAGAGAGCAAATAATATAGACCATAGGAGGCCGAGAATAAGGACTCTAGAGGATTCAGGATTATTCGTGTTGGATTACTCAGAGTCTGAGAGAGAAAGTGGCGTTAGTCGCAGACACACGAATCGGGGGTTCTATAGGCGAGGGAATAGAACACAGAGGAGTAATACACCGTGGAGGCGAGCGGAGAAGCAAGAGTAACTGTAAAGATAAGGAAATTAAGACGAGATATGAGGAGTCCAGGAGAAAGACGAGTAGAAGAAGAGATTGTACCGATCCAGCAGTCGAGATAAGGAGACTAAGAAAAGAAATAAGATAAGGAAATCAATGATTCTAATGAGAAATAATAAAACAGCTGATAGATTCAGAAAATCGTCTATTTATAGAAGTACTAGCTAATCAAACATAACGGTGAGATGTACAAAAAGAAGGCATTGAGGGAGTTACCGATCCAATAGTAGAAACAAGTCTTTTAGGAGAGACAGATAGAAATTTAAAGAGAATGAGAGATGAAGAAATAGACAGGAGGCATAACACAGTCGAGTATGTACGACAGAGTAAAGTAAATTGAAGAACATGAAAAGACGTAGAGTTGCAGATGTTGAAGTTAGCGAGCAGAATAACGTTCTAGGAGATAACTATAAGGGGAGGTCTCATAATAAACACAAATGAGTATAGTTTACGGCGGTAGTCGGTCCTATGACAACGCTAATTGAATTGGCTCCTCACCAAACACATACGGATATTTCAACACTTTGAGTGACGAAGCGTTGGAGAAAAAATTAGGAGGTATTTCAATGAGAACATTCAGAGAACGAAGAGAACCATGGAGATGTTGAGATGATGCATATTGAGAATAAATAAAGATAAGAAGCTATTCTGAGAGGTCAAAAGAGAGTGAAAAGGAGAATAGGCATGAAACATGCGAAGACATTGAGACATTAAGTAAAAAGAAGAAATATTCCCAGTAAGGCACGTAGAAAGGACAAAAAGGAGGAAAATAGCTTGTGGCGGTAGTCCAGCACACGATAAAACACAGAGACAGACTAAGGGAAATACTGTGGGCTTTTGGAATTCCCAACTGCAGAATCTCCATCGTAAAACGTCTTTATGCTATCTTTACACGTTGTGTTGGGTAGAGCAACCTAACCTTTGAGGTGAGGACAGGTGTACGACTGAGATGCCATATGTCAACCACCGTATTTTTCACAGTCATAGAACTGGATGATGCGGCAAACAAAAGTGGACAGTCCATGAGCAATGTGACAAGTCAAATATTCAATCGTTACATTCTTCTGTAACGTCTTTTTACTTTCTCTTTGCCCTTCATTTTGCTATTTTCCCCTTTATTATCTTAGATGCTCAAGCGTAGGAGCGAACTTGCCGCATTGATTTTTCGCTTTTGGCTAGCTCCAGACGGAGTAAGAGTCTACGCTAAGCCACATTCCTATTGTTACCTCCGACTACTTGTCTGGGAAGACACACGTTAAAAGTTTGACGCACGATAAGGTGCGAGCTCGCAAACATGACATGTTAAAATACATGGCAGATCTCAATAATGTGTACGAAATGATCATCTTGCTGGATTTTAAGACACATACAGTGATGTAATACTTCCGGCAGATGAACTTTGCTGTGATAAACAATTACAAAGACATAACATCTTGGATGATATTATAATGTTAGATCTGTGAAGTAGTAAGTTTGTAAACAGGACACGCGAAAACGAAGAAGCAAGACCTTATATGCTCATGAAAGACAGGCAGATGAAATTGGTAAATGGCACGTAAAAAAAATCTTGTGTGCCATGTAGAATTGTCACTAAATGCATTGGGGCGACCCCTTATTCTTCCTAATCTCTCTTTCACTACAGCAGGAATCGGTACATTTGTGGTACATATATTATTAAGTGCTTTTAATTGTCGCACTTTCTTTCTTTCTTTCTTTCTTTGCTAAGTAGCAGATATTTTGTGCCTAGATTCTTTCGCTACTTTCAGTATATTGGTCTTGCCTGTTTATCTGACAATCTGTGGCCGGGGGAGTGGACGGGAACGGCACCAAATCAAGTTAGATGTGACCGGGCTTGGTCACGGTGACAAATCAAGTCTAGTGTGACAGGGTGAGAATGGGGTGGAATCTTTTATCAATGTTCATCTGTTGTTTTACTGACAACTGCCAGAGATGGTGATTACAGAATAGGAACATAACCCAGGTGATTCTTTTGGAGACTCGTAACTGTGTTTATGTTTTAGGCTGCATGATCGTCGAAAATATGGTAATATTCTTTTCTCTATTACCTGATGTAAACAAACGACACTTCCTACTGACGTTCAGGAAATAAGTTCAAGCTGGATTAAATATGAATGAACACCTTTATAAAGTGTCTGCACACTCTGACAACTGCATAATAGTTCATAAATACATGTGCTTCTGCGGTATACAAACCAGTCATCCCATGAAATAACACACAGCCATCGAACTTACAAGATGGTCCAAACCCCAAAATCACTGCCTCGCTCGTCTCGTGCCTAAAACCAACTCCATTAACCCCCTTCTCTCAAACCATCACTTCCGTCCTAGCTACTGAGCAATTCTACCCCACGTTCGATGACGTCATTCCTGAACACTTTAATTAAATCACTCATAGGATTTGTGACTAGTGTTATTACACTAACTAGACACGCTCAAATACTTAGTGTTTAAAATCTTGCTTAAGTATTTTTACTCTAACTCTAATAAAAGGCAGCACCTTAGTGCTAATCCGACGTAACAGTCCGTTCTGTCACATACGCCCGGTGCCACTAAAGTGTATCCCGTAGGGAGACACTTTATTCCCTAGAAAATAAATTTACTAACTCTAAAAAAAAATATTGGGATTCATGTATCCCACCATAAATCTTGTCGGAAGGATGGGAATAACGGATGAAATAACACCATTAACATTTCACACACAAAAATCGATCATGAAGGGGTAGGGGACTGATGAACATAACATAAACGAGGGACAGATGGAAAGAAAAAAAAACTATGGAGGTTATGGTAGCTACAATATGTACTGATAAGTGGCAAAAAAAATATATGAGCCAAATAGAACAGTAACTAACAATCATCAACGAACTAACAAAACGCTTTATGGGTTTATAGTCATCAATATCTCACACTTGTGCGAATCATAAAACATAAAATAACATGACAAGCGAGTTAACGTCGCAAGGAAAAAAAAACTGGCAAAAAAAAAATATGACGGGTGCACATAAAATATAGCGGATGCCCAAAATGGCTGTCACCCTACACTTCACTTAAGTGGGTGATGAAAAAAAAACATATGAATGGAGGAAATGGAAATAGAACCACAAAACTTGGTGGCAAAGTATGGGCAAAATGGGTAAGTCTCATTAAAAAAATGACTTCGCCGGTATAAACAATAACCGGAAACAATGAATGGAATGGAAACATGGTAATCAATGGACAATGGTATAGAATATATAAATGGGCAAATAGTTAAATCACATGTATGAGTGTCGGTGTAACAATGACTGAAAATTCAAACAATCATAATGCAATATGGTGTCATCATCATAATAAATCGTGAATGATGCCAACATTAGTGGCGGGTGAAGATGTACATTAGTTAATCACTTTTATTTAGTACAACAGAACGATGTAAACCTTAAAAAATCTGGGTAAAATCTTACGTCAGAAACATGGCAAAAAGAAAAACACAAAAAAAAAACCGAAAAAAAATCATAGGGGCATACAAGATGGTCAAATATTACATTAGTCAAAATAATGTGACATAATGACGCTAACGCGTGTAAAAGGGAACTGCATCAACTACAATATATCAGGACTGCAGAGATCTTCTGAGTAGGTGGATCTCCATCAGCAGTGGTCGAAAGGATGTCGTGAGGGAAATGTTCATGTACTGGCAGATTCGGCAATGTCTTTCTTGTGGACGAAAATGTAACAGCTCTCCGTAAATAACGGTTGTTGGACTTTCCTAACTGAACTGGAAATGTGCGTAAAGTGTGTAACCCAGATGTTCAAGGATGCGTAACGATTGGACTTCAAGGTAGCATCAGGATCAAGCAATTCAGCAGGAGGGGTATTGTGTAGGAGACCTGCATCGGAAAACACGAGAAGCAGGGTCGACTTCATGCTAAAAATACTAGCAGGGCAGGAAATGTCAACCTGACCGGAGACGGCATCTGGAGGTAAGTGCAGTTCAATTTGTAAACATCTTTGCAAAAATGTTCATTGCTTCCAATCTTTCAATGGCTTACAATAACAGGCGAGGATCGTACTGTGTAGGTTGGGATGAAGGAACAATGGCATGACGGGAAGGACGGAATGGAGGCTGTGGAACGGCAGAAGGATAACAGAGGGGAATACGTAATCTACGGGACGGAGGTGTGACAGGGGGAGGGAGAGGCGGAGGAGAGGGACTACGGTAAGGAGAATGAACAGAACCACGGGAGCGACGAAAACGGGTTCGTACATGGGCGGCCCGCTGGTGAAGGGGCTTAGGAAAGGGAACAGAATCGTAAAGGAATTTTGGATGACGACGTCTAAAGAGAAAACGAGCTGAGGGAAGAGGAACATCAGGTCCAATATCAAAAGAAGAATAATCGGGGGAAGAGTCAAGATCACTAATCTCATTTTTCGGCCAATAAATTCTACGGCCTTCGTCGTCCGTTATATGCTCGAGCTCATCCGACCTGTATCCAATTTCGTCGGGGCCCATAACTCTATCCTCCCCACTTGACGAATCGAATTCTGATTCTATGTCAAGCTGGTACTTTTCTTGTACTGTATCAAGGTCGGAGGGAAGCGGAGGAAAATAACCATAAGGAGAAAGAGAAGGTTCAACATCTGAAGAGTCAGTGTCATGTTCTGTATCAAGGTCGGAGGGAGGCGGAGGAAAATAACCATAAGGAGGAAGAGAAGATTCAAAATCTGAAAAGTCAGACTCAGGTTCTTTATCAAGGTCGGAGGGAGGCAGAGGAAAATAACCATACGGAGGAAAAGCGGGGTCAGAAGAGAGATGAACAGAGGGAGGAGAAGCGGGGTCTGAAGGGAGGTGAACAGAGGGAGGAAAAGCGGGGTCTGAAGAGAGGTGAACAGAGGGAGGAAAAGAGGGGTCTGAAGGGAGGTGAACAGAGGGAGGAAAAGCGGGGTCTGAAGAGAGGTGAACAGAGGGAGGAAAAGCGGGGTCAGAAGAGAGGTGAACAGGGGGAGGAAGGGAGGTATGGACAGGAGCTGTGGCAGTAATAGGAGGTACAATAATATCATGCTGAGGCGAAGCATGAAAGAGGCCTGGAGTAACGGAGGGTAACTCAGCCAAACGAGCGTCACGGGAGTGGATGCGTGAGTACAGCTCAGGTGGAGGGATATGAACCTCAGCGGTGGAACAGGAATGATAACGTCTGTTAAAGGTTTTGCTCCACTGTGTTACTGGCTTTATATATGCTCTTAGTCCATTTTCTGTCGTTACCATACATCTTTGTTGGTCACTGGTAACATTATTTATTTCAAATATCTTTCCTTGTTTTATTATATTGATAACGTTTCTCACTGAAATGCGACAGTGTCTTTTATTGAGCCTGTTCCAGTGTGCCCTTCCAGCAGCTGTTTGGTGCTGTAACAATTGTTGTTGAAGCAGGTGGTTTTTCTTTTGCAACAAAAATACTTGATGCTCTAGCTGTTGAATGGGTGAATCCATCATAAAAAAACAGTTAGGAGCTGGTCACGGGCACCAAATCAAATAGCTGAATCCATCGTAAAAAGGCAGTTACGAGCTGGTCAACGGCACCAAATCAAGTTATGTGGCCGGGGGAGTGGACGGGAACGGCACCAAATCAAGTTAGATGTGACCGGGCTTGGTCACGGTGACAAATCAAGTCTAGTGTGACAGGGTGAGAATGGGGTGGAATCTTTTATCAATGTTCATCTGTTGTTTTACTGGCGACTGCCAGAGATGGTGATTACAGAATAGGAACATAACCCAGGTGATTCTTTTGGAGACTCGTAACTGTGTTTATGTTTTAGGCTGCATGATCGTCGAAAATATGGTAATATCCTTTTCTCTATTACCTGATGTAAACAAACGACACTTCCTACTGACGCTCAGGAAATAAGTTCAAGCTGGATTAAATATGAATGAACACCTTTATTAGGTGTCTGCACACTCTGACAACTTCATAATAGTTCATAAATACATGTGCTTCTGCGGTATACAAACCAGTCATCCCATGAAATAACACACAGCCATCGAACTTACAAGATGGTTCAAACCCCAAAATCACTGCCTCGCTCGTCTCGTGCCTAAAACCAACTCCATTAACCCCCTTCTCTCAAACCATCACTTCCGTCCTAGCTACTGAGCAATTCTACCCCAAGTTCGATGACGTCATTCTTGAACACTTTAATTAAATCACTCATAGGATTTGTGACTAGTGTTATTACACTAACTAGACACGCTCAAATACTTAGTGTTTAAAATCTTGCTTAAGTATTTTTACTCTAACTCTAATAAGTGGCAGCACCTTAGTGCTAATCCGACGTAACAGTCCGTACTGTCACACAAGCCTGGTATGTTAGTACTAAACATTTGCAGGAGCAGCTGATAGTACACAGATTAACACGTACATCGCCCATCGCTATCTGCTTATCACTGATAAGGCATAAGTGCGTTTCCGCCAAGGTTATAAAGAGACGAATTGTGTGTGTGCTCAAGCAACAGATAAGACATTACTTTAGCGAAATTAATAATTGGTTACATCTTACACACATTGTCGTGTGATGTTACCGAACTGTTTGTGAGTTGGTACACGGAGCAATCGGATGTTTACAACCCATTGTCAGAGAAGTAATGTTTGAAATTTTGCACTAGATGAGTAATGCAAAATATTCAAAGCAGATTGGCTGATAATTTAAGCCCCATAACAAACAGAGCGTAGTACGACAGTGTATATAACCTGACACACTTCGGTGGTTTTTTTCACTTGTGAGATTCCCGCTTGCCAAAGACATCAGTGGTTTACTTCACTTGTGAGATTCACGCTTGCCAAAGACATCAGTCGTGCCAGTTAGAATTCAGCATTTGCATTTATTAGACTGGACACCTTTTATTAGATTATTTATCAGGACTTACAATGCAGCCCAAGAAATCTCTATCATTTCAAAAACGAAAGCCACTGTCTGAGTAAACTGAAGGAAACACACAAATTCAGAGAGGGAACTTTTAAATTAACGACACCCCAGACGCGAGTAAGAGGCCAATTCAAGTCTGTTTTATTCATCTGAGCACAACGTCTGTGAGCCAATATTGGCATAAGTTGTAATTTTACATTTTGTATTTCTAACATGTGAACTAACATATATACACATATATTACCATGTGAATTTTAATGTGTGAAAAGTGCATGGAATGTCTCAGTCATTTGAGGCTGGTAACCTCAGTATCTAGAATGAGGATTCATGAACCACCACTGCACTGGATGGTGATTGCTTTATTGCTAGTCTCGTAAAGAGAACTAAAAGCATAAAGTAGTCCCGAGTTCCATAGGGATGAAAAGATGAAAGAAATGATGTACATTCTAAGTATAATACTTACAGTTTCCAATCAGTGTAAATGTAAACGAAACATATGCACTTTAAAATGTATGGAAGTTTCACACTGTTCACATCAGTGTAAACATACATGAAAACATATTCAATTTATATTGTGAACACTTTTCAATCATTGGAAATGTAAATGTAAACATATTCTATCTGTACTATAAACCTTTTCATTTAAATGTAATGTGAAGCTAAAGCTATTCAATTTAAATGTAAAAGAAAGTTTTATCTGCCAAGAGTAATCTTGTGCGAAGATAGACACCTATGAAGCCCATAGTATATACTCTTGAGTTTTGGCCACTGTTGGACCACTACTGCAAAGCAGTGGAGGCAATACCGTCACAAGAATGTTCTACAGACGAGGGTAGCGGGGAAAAAGACCATTACCATTTGAGACACTAACTCGCGGTTGGTTTGGGATGGAAGTGCTAAAATAAACCACTTCTGATTGGAAATTTTATATAATAGACAGAAAGAAAACTCGACTATAGTACTGGAAACCACGAGTCCTATGAACCTAGATACAAACTAACATTGGGATTATAATTAAAGTAATACTTCGACCACCTAGAAGACGGCCTGTTAAATCCCGTGGCCCGACATTCGGGGTAAGTTGTTATGTATACATTTTATCATTCTGCATTTTTACATTAAACATGTATAAATTGCTTGTGGGTGTACAGGTTCATCTGAGGCTAAATCAGCTGGAGTTAAGGAAGACCACACTATCGGTAGAAACAAGAGGAAACAAAAAACACACATTGATCTTCATTTCAGCTAGAAGTACTTTTAACGACACGTCGGCACACTAAAAATAATAGATATAGAGGTAAAATCATTATACTTTGAAAATATAAATAAATAAGTATGTGGCTTGAATAAGGAGCAACACATGGAAAACTTAAGACATGGCGACCAGACAGTCAACACACAGTTATAGAAATATACCTTTTCATGGCTAATATAACATTTCCCCCCCCCCCCCCCCCCCACACACACAAATGAATAAAACAAGGACATAGAAAACCTTTGACCTGTCAAAATGTTATAAAAATGTACGTGCACAATATACCCCACTTATAACCAACAGATCACACCTCTTGTCAGTCTTTCACGTCATGTCCAATCTCGGAAAAAAGTGAGAAAAAAAAATTATCATGCGATACTTTAAGCAGCAGAGATAATAAAGTTAGGGGAAGGCATCCTATTTACTCCTAAAGGGGAACAATTTAACAATTAACACAAATTAAAAAAAAAATAATTTTTTTTCAATATTTAATTTACTTTATCAACTCAGTTTACAAAATTATACAAGGAATAACAGATTCACTTATTTCTATTAGTACATTCTTTAAATTATTAAAGCGTTATTTTGTGTCTCATGTTTAGTGTAAAAAACTCAATAATACGGAGTTTGATTCACATGTTAAAGTAATGAACACTTATATGCTCTGTTACATTTCGATGACAGTTTCTCTTTACGAATTTTGTTTCAGTCGCAGATGTGCACACCGAAATTTTTTATCGGCGCCACATAGCGCACTTTGACAACCATTTAAACTCAATTTCTTACCGGGCCTGTCCTCTTCTACCCTGGAGGCCGGAGTGAATAAGAGGTATGGCGTCTGCCTCTAACAATAAAGGTATAGAATATGTGCCTGTTACATATATGTATTACATGTATGTCCGTTACATATGTGTCTGTTACATGTATGTGTGGTACATGTATGCCTGTTATACTCGTATGTATGTCTATTACACGTATTTCTGTAACACGTATGTTTGATACACGTATAGCTGTTACACAAATGTCTGTTACTGAATTTTGAAATGTTTCGGTAATGAAAATGTGAAATATCATTAGTGAAGCACTTGACACTACATGAATAATGTAACCAGACATATTTTATTCGTTTCTTGATGTTTGAAAACAATCAGAATTAAACACGGCCCCCGTGTGGTTCTTCGATGGTGAGGGGTGCCTGAGGAGACAGAGAAATAATATGATTAATGCAATCTTCGGAATATCGTTAGAAGCTACTAACATGAGGTTGTGTATGGCTGACAACATTATCATATAAAACAATCTCAGGAATATCGTTAGAAGCTACTAACATGAGGTTGTGTATGGTGCTGACAACATTATCATATAAAACTGTTGCGTACAGTCTCGCTGAGTTTATAATCTGTTAAATGTACCTGTTTAGTTTGGAGACATTTTTTAGATTCCTGATCAAAGGGGTATTACTCATGTTTTACTTGGGTTGAGTTCAACAGTAGTGGTTATCCCACTTGTTTTTAACCTAGCGGTCCAATATTAGAACCGATGTCTGGTTGCCTGACCATATATGGCTTGAATGGTCAGCTTTTCTCGGAATGTTTGCTACTAGAACCGATGTCTTATTACCTGACCATATATGGCTTGAATGGTTGCCGTGTATTCTGTCCATCATAATGTAACAGTGCTGTATATGTGCGTAGGGGTCAGGTCAACCCAGGCAGTAAAATGATGTGAATATAGGTCACCAGGCGTTGAGGCACTGACAGGGTGTAATGAAGACTCTCTCTCTCAAACGTACAGGCTCTCAGATGTGTAGTGATCGTAGAAATGTGTGGTTGACGTGATATGTGGGTGAGTAGACATCGGATAAGATGATGGACGCGAACGTGTATAGGCTCTTGGACAATGGCACGATACACCCACTCAACCACAGGTAGAAGTCAGAGAACGTTGTTAACAGCAGTTGACTTTACAATACTTTAATGCAGTACGATTACACGAGACGCTGACATCAGGACATAGTCATTTGACAAAACTCAGGAACATTGTAAACATGACGACAGTTTAGTACAGTTTGCATCAACAGTTCATCAGTAAGCTGTGCATATATGATGCTGACTTCCATCTAACTCTCTTCCTACAGCCACAGCAAAAATACCCCACATTGCCAGCGGGTCTTTACATATGAGTTTAAACCAACTATATTCTGACATCAGCAAGTCAGATACATTGTCTAGTATGCAGCAGGCCGCAAAATATGGCAGGCGTCTAGGTACAATGGCCTCTGTGGTATTCCATAGCAAACAAGGTGGGTCAGAACCTGTCCAATATGATAATATAATGTTCTTTGGGCATATACAGGCCCTAAGCAAATAATGTCAGCATAATTCGTGAGCTCAAACTCTCGTATCCTCGAAGGACTCTTTCCCGCCCAGGGAAAAGTCACTGAGCTGGTAAATAAATGTTATACGTGATTCTGATAATATAGGAAAATGAATCGAAGGATAATTTACCTTGTCATCCCTTCAGAATAACACTAATAAACACACTCGTCTCCTAGACGCATAGAAATATATCATGGGGAAACAATCTTTAGACATCTCGGTCTCACACACACAGGACTTTCCTTCCCCAGGCTTAAAGCCAGATCGAAGACGCCAAAAGAACGTCTTGACACTCTGAAAAATACAGCTCGACTCCCCGATCGGAAGTCTTTCTTAACGCGCCACCAAAGCTTGCGCATGCGTCGTTAGACGCTAGACCCTCTGAGCTAAACTCAGGTGGGCGATGTTGAACACATACTAGGAAAAGACTGACCATTCAAGCCATATATGGTCAGGTAATAAGACATTGGTTCTAGTTGCAAACATTCCGAGAAAAGCTGACCATTCAAGCCATATATGGTTAGGCAACCAGACATCGGTTCTAATATTAGACCGCTAGGTTAAAAACAAGTGGGATAACCACCACTGTTGAATTCAACCAAAGTAAAACATGAGTAATACCCCTTTGATCAGGAAACTAAAAAATAATGTCTCCAAACTAAACAGGTACATTTAACAGATTATAAACTCAGCGAAACTGTCCGCAACAAAAACAATCTCAGGAATATCGTAAGAAACTACTAACATGAGGTTGTACATGGCAGACAACATTATTATATATAACAATCTCTGTGACCCAAGAAGTATTCGGTGAAGCACCTTTGGTGGCATATAGACGCGACAAGAACCTGAAGGATCTTCTCGTCCACAGCCGTCTCCCAAAGGAGGATGCCTCTCACTTTGGCACATTACCCTGTGGTCGGACACGATGCAACACGTGCAAGTATGTCATCTCAACCCGCAAGGTGTATTTTCCTGAGGCTACGTACACCATCACTAGTAGCTTCACATGTGAGTCGCGCAACGTCATTTATATGATCATATGTAAACGTTGCTGCAAAACTTATATTGGCCAAAGAGGCAAACGACTTGGGGACAGGTTCAGCCAGCACTTGAATGACATCTCTCAGCACAAATCCACACCAGTTGCCATACCCTTTAATGGCCCTGACCAACAGGGTCCCATCGACATCCAGGTCACGGCGATCAGATCCTGCTCCTCTGACACTGCTTGCCGAGAACAGCTTAAGAACCGTCTTATCCACCGCATGGGGTGTCTGAAACCAGCTGGGCTCAACACTCTACACCCCTTTGTCTGAGGTCACCCTTTCCCCTCCTACTCTACTTTGACTCTTTCCACTCTTATCCCATTTTTCTATTTTCTGCCGCCCTTTAATTATACGCATGAATATATAATACACTGTTTTTAATATGTCTAGATTTTTTATTTTATTTTATTGTTTTATTTATTTATCTTCGACTCATTCTGTTCCCTTCTATTTCCAGTCCCCACTTATATTACGTTTGGGTAGTTTATTGCTCAGTTTCGTTTTTTTAGTCTCTAAGTGTGTATTGTGTACAACCGGTGGTGGCAGTCATTTCCTTTTCCTGGCACGCGTCTATAAGCGTTAGGACTTTGTCGCCTTCAGGGAAGTTTCTAGTTTTAATTTTTATATTTTTTTAGGTTCTTATGTGTCCTATCTAACCTTCACTTTCTTTCCTTTCCCTGACGAAGGCCTTGTGGCCGTAACGTTTGCTATTTTCTTATTCTTTTGTCCTCGTAAGACGAATCACCTTTTTTCGATTTTTTTTCACACCCATCCATAACAATCTCTGGAATATCGTTAGAAGCTACTAACATTAGGTTGTGTATGTGTTTTTACAACATTATCAAAAAAAAAAACAATCTCAGGAGTATCGTTAGAAGCAACTAACGGGAGATTGTGTATGATTGGCCAAATTATCATATAACACAATCTCATGATTATCGTTAGAACCTACTTAAATTCTACCTGGAAAAAAATCAGTTATATAGCCCAAAAAAGTCAGGGTTTAGAGCAGACAGAAGTACAGTAGACCAGCTTGTAAGATTAGAACATGATGTAAAGCTAGGGTTCAAGAGGAAAGAAAAAACAGTGGCAGTCTTTCTAGATGTAGCCAGAGCATATGATAATGCTGGAGAGATGGAGCGATCTACGAAATGAAAAAAGATTGGCATTACTGGTAAATCCTATAGTTATCTAGAACACTTTTTACAGGATAGGTATTTTGGTGTACAGGTGAATAATGATAGGTCAGTAATATATGAACAACAGAATGGGATTCCTCAGGGACAGTGATTTCACCTTCAATTTTCACTATTGCTGTCAATGATTTAACAGATGAATTTAACGACATTAAGAATGCAGTATCACAATTTGCAGATGACTGTTCCATTTGGCGATCTGGAAAAAACTTGGACCATATTTACCAAAAACTTCAAAAACAAATAGACAAAGTTTCAGAGTAGATGAAAAGTTGGGGCTTCCAAATTAATCTAAACAAAATAGTAGGTATGATATTCAGCAAAGGAAATTTTAAAAAAAAATAACACAATCAATATAACCATTAAAGGACAGAAAATAAGTACCTCCCCAACAACAATATTTCTGGGCATAACTTTAGATAAACAACTAAATTGGAATAAACATATAGACAATTTAGTAGAAAGCTGTAGGGGACCCCTTAATATACTAAGGATTGTAAAAGGTAATGGATGGGGTGCCAGCAATAAAATAATGCTTATGTTCTACAAGTCTTTCATCATCGGGAAACTGGATTCTGCCAGCATAGTCTATGACTCAGCTGCAGCTTCTAACAAAGCAAAACTAGACAAAATTAAAAATGCAGTCATGAGAACCATCACAGGTGCATTTATATCGACACCAGTAGAAGCGCTAGAAGTAGCTCTTGGCATACCACCCCTTGGTCTAAGGCGGAAAGAACTAAGATTAAATTATTGGAGTAAAGTAGCACAAGAAGTGATACACCCAGCACATAAAGCATTTGCCAAAAACCAACCAAGTGTATGGGACGTCCCCTTAAATAAAGATAGATATCTAACAGGGTGGAGAACTATAGAAGATCTAACGCAGCTCAAAAAACTATCAAAAACAATTGAAAATAGTAATAAATTTAGAAGCAAAATACCACCCTGGGAACTAAAAACACCAATCATAGACTACTCACTTACTGAAAAGATCAAACAAAACATAGAAGATAAGAAACCAAAATGATAAGGAGAAAGTTCATACATCAACTAACAAAACAAAGTCTGGCCGTCTACACTGATATATCCAAGGGGGATAGTGGGCAACTAGTTGCAGGAGTTGTAATACCACAGTGGGGAATTAAAAAGAGCTACAGTGTAACTGAAGGGGCTTCGATTTTTACCGCAGATATGGTAGCAATTCTAAAACGTTTAGAAATAATCGAAGATAACCTACCAGAAGCTGTTACGATATTTACAGACTCACTGTCATCACTACAAGCACTAGAACACCCAGGTAAATGTAGCCGGCCAGACATAAAGGAAGAAATTCTAGCAATTAATACATCACTAGGGAACAGAGGATGTAGTGTGAGGCTAATGTGGGTTCCAGCACTCATAGGTCTAGCTGGTAACGAATTGGCAGACCAGAACGCCAAGAATCGAAGAATAAGTAAAAACAATATAAGAGCAGGACTGGGACGGTC
Organism: Oreohelix idahoensis; assembly: GCA_024509875.1. NCBI lineage: Eukaryota > Metazoa > Mollusca > Gastropoda > Stylommatophora > Oreohelicidae > Oreohelix > Oreohelix idahoensis. Next base: position 159,787 of record JAMPIV010009306.1, on the reverse strand, counting down.
GGAGATCAAGAGTCAAGTGAAGATAACTATAAACGAGGAATGGAAGACAACATGGAAGAACAGTAAAAAAAAAGCAGACACGCGTTAAAACTGCTGAAAGAACCAACAAGGACGTGCCAGGTCAGAGAAAAATTAAGATACCATCGAACACAAAACTGTGGCGTCTCCGTCTCGGTGCAGCAAACTTTATGATAGAGGAACCACACTGCCAAGAATGTCAGGAAGAGAATGACATAGACCACTACCTGATCCACTTTTAAAAGTATGAACAACAAAGGCTTAAATTAAAAACTTACTATAGAAATCACAATATATATTTGACAAGTGATAAGGTTTTAAGTATAGATGCCCCAAGAGATGCCCAATCAATACTTAAAAGATATATACATAAAACAAAGGAAAACATATAAGGTTAGTACTTCAGAAAAGACATTCAATAGAAATTAAGCAACAAGAACTAACAAATCATAAAAAAATAAAACACAAAATGAAAAAGAACTTACAAACAACTCATAGGACAAAGAAAGACAACGAGGTGTACAAAAAAAAAAAAATCAACAACTCATAAAGAACAAATACTAATACAAATGTAAACCAAGTGTAAAGGACAATAGTTATCAATAAACAATACACAAGAGAAAATAAAATGGACGAATACTAATTTAAACTAAAATCAGCTACTGCTAAAGACAGTAGTTATTTAAATTGAATACAAAATTAGAACATAAAATGATACTAAATACCCCAATTATAACCAATTTTCATTTTTAACAGGGTAGACCAAGATGGAACGAGAAGAGACAATAACGGTCAGCTGTTAAGTGCCCGCTTCCACCCATCACCTCTTCAAAACAACAACAACAGTTAGAAGCTACTAACATGAGGTTGTGTATGGCTGGCAACATTATCATATAAAACAATCTCAGGAATATCGTTAGAAGCTACTAACATGACGTTGTGTATGGTGCTGACAACATTATCATATAAAACAATCTCAGGAATATCGTTAGAAGCTACTAACATGAGGTTTTGTATGTGGTTGACAACATTATCATATAAAAAAAACTCATGAATATCGTTAGAAGCTACTAACGTGAGATTGTGTATGGCTGGCAAAATTATCATATAAAACAGTCTCAAGAATATCGTTAGAAGCTACCAACATGAGGTTGCGTATAGTGCTGACAACATTATCATATAAAACAATCTAATGAATATTGTTAGAAGCTACTAACATGAGGTTGTGTATGGTAGCAACATTATCATATAAAACAATCTCAGGAATATCGTTGTTGTATATCTTAAATATACTGTTGCCTGAAGCTAGGTGTTGTTGTGTAAAAAAAAAATAATCTGTTCTCTGTAGCCTGTAGCTACGTGTTGCTGTATTTCTTAAATAAAATGTTATGTTCTCTGTAGCTACGTGTTGTTGTATATCGTAAATAAATTGATCCGTTGTCTGAAAGTAAGTCTTGTTGTACTGTATTTCGTAAATACATTAACCTCTTGTTTGTAGATAAATGTTTTACGTACATTTAAAAAAAATTAATATCTTGTATGTAGCTAAATGTTTTTGTATATCTTAAATAAATTGTTCTGTTTTCTGTAGCTAGGTGTTGTAGATCTAAAATAAATTAAACTGTTGTCTGTAGCTATGTTTTGTTGCAGATCTTAAAGAAATGTATTTATTGTGTGTAGTTCTGCATCTTAAATAATTTATACTTTTGTCAGTAGCTAAGTGCTGTTGTCTTAAACATATTAAACATCAATCTTATGAGAAACCATCGATGTATCTTGTGTATGAGTAGTGTATGTGTAAAAGTAGATCAAGATCCTGAATTAGAGAACCGTGTAATAGAGACGTTTAGGTCTAAATAAAGATATAAGGTCGAGTAGGAAAATCTGGTTTAGAAAATGTACGTACTGTAATAACGCACTGTTAGTTTTAACTATATGAGAGATAAGATTAAAATGTTTTGATTTTAGGACTTAGTGAGGTAAATCTTTGGTGGCGCGCCTTAAGAAAAGGTCGTAGATTTGGCTAGTAGATTGTCAAGATGTCGGTGGTTATGGTTTTAGAAATTTGCATACGCTATTAAAGTACTGTGAATAGAGTGGGAGACAGGGATTTTGACTTAGTTAGTGTTATGAGTAAAATTCATAACATATCTGTCGACATCAAATCGGTTCGACAAGTAGTCATTTTTGTTTATGACCTGTGACCATGGGTTACAGGAAGTACGTCACTGCCTTTTTGGGCCGAGTTGCAAAAGTCTACGGTTGCTGCCGGCAGAAGTCAGAGATCTCTCTAGGCCTTTTCTGTGTGTTTTCAAGGCAGGCGGACGCATGTGTGTTGAGCTCATGAATATTATACTTCACTGCAGATTCCTAAAGAGTTTGACCTCTAGATCACCCATTCACCTCCGTGGGTTGATCCTAGATTATTGTGTGAAAGGGATTCTTATTATTGTGAAAGTGAGTACATTAAATATTGTGAAAACCCTGTCAGGGACAGCGTTATAGAAACAGACGATATGGAAACGTACTGAGGACTGCCTTACTATATTATGCCTATATGTATAATGGCTTTACTAATGATACCTGAGGAACATCGTATCGTACATTAAAATATATGTTCAATTGTCCAGCCTGGCCTTTGGCAGTATTATTTATAATTGGTGGAGAAAAGCTGTGTGCGGGGTTGACTTTGCTTACCCCTGATTGAACTTGGTCTGAGTCACCAGATACTCATCTTTCTATTAAAAAAAACACCCCGTAACAGTTAGCAAAGGGAGAGAAAATATTATTACGTCCCTTTGGGATTTTTGTGAGTCCGAACAAAGGGAACGGATCAAATGGCCCGAGACTTTTGTAGTAGTGAGTGGGCGATGTTAATCGAGAAGCTTCAAAGAAAATTGTAATAATTGATCGGTGAAAATAATATAGTCAGTCAGATTTTGAACGCGATTAGCGTAGGTTGCAGAGAAGTACAAGCAAACAACCATCCCCGACACAAGCCAAACCTTCACGTTTATTACACACGACTGTATAAACAAGAACAAACATACGCACTGGACGACACCTATTTCTTAACTCAGTCTGTATGCCTGACTTTGCAGGAAACAATGCACTAGATGAACCTCTAACCATGGAAGACTTACGCCTCTCTCTAAAAATGTTACAAGCGAATAGAACACAGAGGAGTAATACACCGTGGAGACGAGCGGAGAATCAAGAGTAACTGTAGAGATAAGGAAATTAAGACGAGATATGAGGAGTCTAGGAGAAAAACGAGTAGAAGAAGAGATTGCACCGATCCAGCAGTCGAGATAAGGAGACTAAGAAAAGAAATAAGATAAGGAAATCAATGGTTCTAATGAGAAATAATGAAACAGCTGATAGACGCAGAAACACATCTATTTATAGAAGTACTAGCTAATCAAACATAACGGTGAGATGTACAAAAAGAAGGCATTGAGGGAGTTACCGATCCAATAGTAGAAACAAGTCTATCAGGAGAGACAGAGAGAGACATTTAAAGAGTATGAGAGATGAAGAAATAGACGGGAGGCATAAGACAGTCGAGTAGGTTCGACAGAGTGAAGTAAATTGAAGAACAGGAAAAGACGTAGAGTTGCAGATGTTGAAGTTAGCGAGCAGAATAACTTTCTAGGAGATAACTATGAGGGGAGGTCTCATAGTACACACAAATGAGTATAGTTTACGGCGGTAGTCAGTCCTATGAAAACGCTAATTGAATTGGCTCCTCACCAAACACAAACGGATATTTCAACACTTTGAGCGACGAAGCGTTGGAGAGAAAATTAGGAGTTATTTCAATGAGAACATTCAGAGAACGAAGAGAACCATGGAGATGTTGAGATGATGCATATTGAGAATAAATAAAGATAAGAAGCTATTCTGAGAGGTCAAAAGAGAGTGAAAAGGAGAATAGGCATGAAAAATGCGAAGACATTGAGACATTAAGTAAAAAGAAGAAATATTCCCAGTAAGGCACGTAGAAAGGACAAAAAGGAGGAAAATAGTTTGTGGCGGTAGTCCAGCACACGATAAAACACAGGGACAGCCTAAGGGAAATACTGTGGGCTTTTGGAATTCCCATCTGCAGTATCTCCACCGTAAAACGTCTTTATGCTATCTTTACACGTTGTGTTGGGTAGAGCAACCTAACCTATGAGGTGAGGACAGGTGTACGACTGAGATGCCATATATCAACCACCGTATTTTTCACAGTCATAGAACTGGATGATGCGGCAAACAAAAGTGGACAGTCCATGAGGAATGCGACAAGTCAAATATTCAATCGTTACATTCTTCTGTAACGTCTTTTAACTTTCTCTTTGCCCTTCATTTGGCTAATTTCCCCTTTATTAACTTAGACGCTCAAGCGAAGGAGTGAACTTGCTGCATTGATTTTTCGCTTATCGCTAGCTCCAGACGGAGTAAGAGTCTATGCTAAGCCACATTCCTATTGTTACCTCCGACTGTAACAGGGTAGACTATTAAGTAGCTACAACTGTTAGCCTTATAGTAAAGTATTTTATGAATGACTAGTTAGATAAATAAACTACTAGTCAAGAATCAATGACATCATCAGTCATGACACACATGAACCCATGATGTCATCAAACCTTGTGTGGCCTCCATACAAGTCAGACCGAAAAACATTTAGATTAGAGAGAACTTTAAACAATGGTTGGTCATCATCACATAGAAACAATAATTTCAGACTAGAGGATTTGTAGATGGTTAGGTTAAAGATTATTTCAACAGTCCACTAGCCCCCAAGACCAATCATTAGAAAGTTTCCGGTCTTAACTCCAATAAGAAATACTTCCTCTGGCGAGCCATAGCACCAGACCAGTATAAAGACTGATGCATCTTAGTAACCAGTCAGAGAGCTTGAGACAGTTATCTCAAAGCTAGAGTCAGAACATCATAGGGCGTTCTTTAGTTTAGGTTTGGAGCAACCTGGCGCTACGACTACTATTGAACAAAAGCCCTTGACTCCTACGTTTTGCTGTTCTTTCCCGGACATTAGTGTTAGCTTAGCTGTTAGCTAGGCTAATCTTGTGACTTTTGTTTGTACTAATTTGGTTTTATAACCAAGAGGTAAGAAAAAATGTCAGCACCTATTGTGCCAGTTATTGAAATAAATACAGATGAAGATTTGGAAGGAGGAGTCCTTCACAAACCAGGGACACTGATAATCACTGTTACCGGCCCACAGGCCAATAGAGCATCTTATTCGTTGTTAGCGAGTATCCTGGCAGGGCCTGCAGGAGTGGGACTGAGTGGCATTGCCACATTATACAGGTTTTCTGGACCCTTTAGGTGGTACGCCACTTTAACTGCGGCAGCGCAGATTAAGCACTATCAAGGTCTACATGGCAAAAAGCTAGAGTGGTCCAATCCACAGATGACCGTGCATATCGAGCACCTGGACAAAGAAACGTCCAAGGGTATCCTGCACTGGATACCGCCAACAATGAAAGCAGAGGCGGTGAGGAGGATCGCTGCGGAAGTGACCGGAGATAAGAATGCTGAAGACAGCAGAATTAAGACGGCATACGACATGTGGAACTTTTCCTACAGGCCGTCCAAACAACAGGTACCGCACTTCGCGCACTTGAAGATGACGGATGACAGAATACAGCGAGTGTGGGTGGCCCTGCCCGGGCGCAGAATTCAATGTGCGATATGTGGGCTTGATACGCACTGGGTCAGCCAGTGCCCAAAGAAGCGGGCGGCCCCCACTCAAACCAAACAAACAAGAGAAGAAGAGGCAGTGGCAGACAAAACTCCAGCGGAGCAGAGTAGGGCAACTGACTCCCCCGCCCCAGAAAATACTGAATCGGAGTCTGAAAGTGAGAAGAACACAGAGGCAGAATTTACAGATGTGCTGTCTAGAAGGAATGCGAAGAACAGGAAGAGGATGCTATTGCAGGCAACAAGGGCTGTAGAGACGAAGGAGGTGAGGTTAAACTCCCCCAGCAAAAAAAAACCTTGCCCCCATCACCCAAGGCGTCGACATCAGAACCCTCCCCCGGGAGCGTGCCAACACCAACAATTGATGAGCCGAAGCAAACTGAGTCTGAAGATAAAGAGTACCCCGATATGACAGAGGCGTATCAGATGGAGGAAGAGGCGACGCTAGAAGAACCCCAACTCACCTGGGCGAGCATGACAGAAGACATTGACTTGATGATGCCACAAGCCAGTATATTTATAGACGGGCAGGAGTTTGAACCAGTAAACGCATGAGCTTACACCCACGAGTCTTTTTTCCCTGCGCTGGGACCCAGCGTAAGATGTCCAGCGTCAAGCGAGCAAGAGGTGTGTGCTCCAGATGGCAGATGACAAATGGTGCAGGTGAGGTCAAGATGCATCGCGTGGTCACCCCCCCCCCCCTGTGAGTGTACTGACGTGGTGGACAAAAATATACCAATGCGTGGGAGAATGCACTCTTTCCAGTCGGCAAGAAAGAAATTCGCAAAAAGCAATGTAATTTTAAAAGTAAAGGATATAAATAACTATAGTTTAGGTGCTTTTTTACAGTGTATTTTAGGGGTTGTGTTGATTGTAAATAGTTTTTTGCTGTTTAGTTTTTACATAACACGGCACACACATTTACACTTTTAAAATGCGCACAGTTTTAATTAGGCAACCAACCCTCCCCCCTGTCAGGGCGAGAGGGACTGACAACGCAGCGTTGCCTGCGCTGGGCCCTAATCAGCAGGGCACAACGACCTTTAGCCAGCGACCAGTCACTAATGTGTCGAGTAGTCATTTTACAGACAACGGTCAGCCCTTATGCACCGCTTTGTCAAGAAGTGCAAACATGAATGTGTTGAGTGGTTTAGTAATGACAGATAACGATCAGCCCTTATGCACCGCTCTGTCGAGTAAACTACGTGGAACAGGTACACCCATTACAACATGTGATAAATCTTTAGATAGTACTTTGCTACCGAGTAATTCATTTATGGCATGTAGCCAGCCCCAGACCACTACATTGCCTTGTAGTTTAGATATGGCAAGTGGCCACTCTGCCACTTTGCCAGGTAGACAGTTTGCAACAAGTGGCCAACCCTCAGATACAACTTTGTCAAGCAGCCTAGTTCTAATATCCCTCAATATCAACGGTTTGAGGAATAAGCTGGAGCACATTATCAAACTGATTAAAAAAGATAAACCTGATTTTTTGTTCTTGCAACAGGCAGGTATTACGTCCGACCTTTCTGCCAGTCGGATTGTAACTATGTTAGGACTTAAACACGGCTGGTTCGCCCTAGGCCCCAGGCATAGCAGTGTCGCCATCTTACAAATTAACGAAGATTGGGACACAGTACATTATAGGACAGACGGTTGTGGCAGAACCGTCATAATTCAAATACAGAGCAAACACAATAAACATGACACGCACACGCTCATTAATATATACGCACCCGCAGTAGACACTGACCAACCCAAATTTTACGACGGACTGTATGACACTATAGATAAGCACTACAAAGGAACTAGAATAGTGTTAGGGGGAGATTTTAACTGTGTTTTGGCCAATTTAGACAGTAGTTCCTTAGGCCCCGTATCTCAGAGAAAGAAAATTCAAATGCCCCTATCAATACGACATTTACAACCCATTCTTGACAAACATGACCTAGTAGACGTTTACAGAAAACTACAACCGAACACACAAGCTTTCACATTTCACGACAAGACAAACCCATATTTTAGACAGGCCTCAAGACTGGACAGGTTCTACGCATCCAATAATTACAATATACACAAAACTTACCATATAAAAAACACGCTTAAATTTACAGATCACCAAGCAGTATACACAGTTCTAAGTACGGGACACACATATACAAAATTAAAGAGATCCCCGCATTGGAAATTCAACAATAACTTGCTAACAAATACCTTCTTCACAGATACAATAACACAACTCATTCAGGGTTACACACAGGATATCCCCAATAACAACATTGCAGAATATTGGGACCTGCTAAAAAACACAATAAGGGACAGAACACAGACTTTAGCAACAACAATACACAGGGCTTTTAAGAGGGAACAAAATATATTGGAAGACGCAATAAGTTTAACTAAACAGATAGACAAATCTAACCCACACATTCATACTTTAGAAGAGAAATTAGACCTGTACAAACAACACACATACCAAGGGGCTCTCCTTAGGTCAAAATTAAATACTATTACACAAGAAACACCCAGTAGACAATATTTAGCGATTGAACAAAATGTACAACACAGTAGGCAGATCCAGGAAATATTTGACATGAAAGGGAAACAACAGACAGAAGATATTAATATTAGACACGCTTTTTTTTAATATTACACAAAATTATACGCTAAAGAACCAACTAACGTAAACATACAGGATAAATTTCTACACTACACAAAACGTTTAAGTGATGATGAGAGCAAGAAATTAGACGAAACTTTAACTTTAGAAAACTTAAGGGAAGCGATCAGTACTTTCCAGAAAAATAAATCACCCGGCCCAGATGGGTTAACGGCAGAATTTTACTTTTTCTTTTTCCCAATTTTAGTCTCCCTTTTAATTAAAGTATTTGAGGAAGCCTTCCAGAAAGGAGAGCTTCCGAATAGTTTAAATGAATCCTTTATTACTTTAATACCTAAAGATAATGCTGACAGAAAGTCAATAAAAAATTACAGGCCTATTTCGCTTTTAAACACTGATTATAAAATCTTGGCCAAAGCTCTTACTCTGAAACTTAAATTATTCATGAAGAATTTAATACACGCTGACCAACAATGTAGTGTACATGGTAGGAACATTTGTAGACATACACACTTCATAAGGGATTTCATTACATACACGCATGATAGACAGTGTCAAAGTGCAATACTATCACTAGATCAGGAAAAAGCCTTTGACAGGGTATCACATTCCTTCCTACACAAAACTTTACAAGCAAACAACATGGGTACTTATTTTAGAACATGGATAGAAATCTTATATAAAAAACCCCATAGTAAAATATTAATTAATCACAGTTTAAGTGACCCAGTTAGGCTGACACGATCAGTGAGACAGGGTTGCCCTTTGTCTCCCCTGTTATACGTTTTAACACTAGAACCAGTGCTTGAAAAAATAAGACAAGATGTAAACATCGCGGGGACTTTTATACCCGGGCAAGGGGAGAGGAAATCATTAGCGTATGCTGATGATACTTTATTCCTTCCAGCAACTGTAGATTCCATAAGAAAGATATTAGAAACCTTTACAGAGTTTGGATACGCTAACGAATCCAAACTAAATATTCAAAAATCTAGTTTAATGGGATTAGGTAAATGGGCAAATAAGACAGATTTCCCCTTTCAGTTAACGCAAGTTAACAAAATCAAAATTTATGGGATAAACTATTCTTGTAGCCCCCACGACCCTAATACAGAGACATGGGTAAAGTTAGTAGATAAAATTCAAAACATGTTAGAGAAATATAAATACAAGACAGCTACTATTTTTGGGAGAAGTATCATAGTGAACTGTTTCATTATGCCTAAAATAATATATACAGCAAATATCCAGATTATGCCAAAGTCAGTGGTAACTAAAATAAATGTACTAATTAGGAATTTCATTTTTAAGGGCACCTTTAAAAGCATTAAACATTTAACCCTAATACAGCCCAAACATAAAGGGGGGATAGCTTTACAAGATATCAACACTAAAATTAAAGCTTTAAGGATTAAATATATAGGGGAGATAATTAAAAACCAAAGCTTGTACCCCCTAGCACATTACTATATCGGACTTAGGCTAATTAAGTTACACAAACTAGAAAACAACCAACCACATTCCTTTGACACCCCACCACCTTTTTATAGGATATGCATAGAAAATCTAAAAGGGAATGAACAGTTAATAAAACAAGACACTAAACTCATATACAAACTTTTAGTAGGAGCACAGGAACCCCACTTAGGTACTCGAATAAAACGAGGGTACAACCTTTTCATAACAGACTACACACAAAGCTTCACAAACATCCATGCAATAGACGTCAAGCCACAAGCCAAACAAGTTACATTTAGGTTACTGTACGGTTTAACACCTATCATGAGTAAGCATTCAGCAATGAAAGCAGGCAAGGCGCCACCAAGGTGTAAACTGTGCAGTAACAACACAATAGAAACAGAGGACCACTTGTTTTACACATGTAAAACAGTGGCCCCCACATTAAATAAACTAAGAACACTGATAGCTTCCAAAACACCGCAATCACTCAACATGTATCAAGCGGTCATGTTGAATACTTTACCGACTTTACCGAGACAGACGGAGCTTAAACTCTTAACTTTATTAGCAGAATTTAGATACTTAGTGTGGATATGTAGAAATAGGGCAGTACATGACGGCATACATTACGACAGCAGAATATTTTCACACATATACGAACAAATAACACAAAACATAATAGAACAGATTTGAAACTTTTGTGTTGTTGTTTAAATACTTAAACCTTTATTGACCTTTCATCTGTCATGCAAGCAAGGTAGCTTTGCTTGTAAATATTTCACGTCATGTAAAAATCATACTTGAGGCCTTTGGGTCATCATGCAAAACAGGTTGCTTTGACTGTAAATAACCTTTATTATATACGTCTTCATAAATCATCTCATAGTAGGGTGTCGATGTTCATAGTATCATTTGTTTCACCATCTATAATAATGTTGGTACTCACTATGATATTGTTTGGGATATTGCTTGGGATATGGTTGGGATGTTTTGGGTTTTAATATGGCTTTTGTTATGTATCCCTTTGTTATAATATTGCTGACTTGTTGTTATTACTTACTTGGGGATAGGGGGAGGGGGGAGGGAGGGGTAGTATTTCACACTATGTACTATTTAGAATGTATATGATTTTTAACTCTTGTAAATACTATGGATGTTGTAAAATATTGACCCAATAAAGGTTTTTATAAAAATAAAAAAAAAGTTCTTTAGTTTAGGTTTGGAGCAACCTGGCGCTACGACTACTATTGAACAAAAGCCCTTGACTCCTACGTTTTATCTAGAGACCTCCTACCGACCAGGAAGGTTAGTGAACCAGCGCTAACCCCTGCCACGATTATGTGAGTGGTTCATTCCACTTGAAGTAAGTTCGAACTAGTTTTGATTGAAGTCTCGAATCGTATTTTATTTCGCTAGGATTTCCACAGATCATAAAACGACTAGAGTATTAAGGAGCCGTAAGCCTTTCGCCTTGGAGGCTAAAGCTGGCAGTTTTGCTTTCCCCCACCAGAAATTTATCTCGAGCTGCCACTGTTTGTTTGAAATACGAAACGAAAATAAAGAACATCTTTTATAACCATTTGGACTTATCAAATGCTCTGCACCATTGAAAGTTTCCATTGACTGTTCGAGTTGCTAATTACTTACTACCCTTTGAAGAATCAGTACTAAATCCGTAAAGGCACTTACGAGTTCTCTTAATTACCTGGGTTGTCCTCTCTTCTGGAAGCAACACCTTTGGTGTATAACCAGTCTTCCCCAGAAGAACCCCTACAAAGAAAGTCCTGGGATTGTTTCCCTTATATCAAGTGATAGACGGATTTACATCCCCTCCACAAAATCCACGGTCACACAGTAACTACAATTTTGGTTCCGTGACCTGACAATTTCGACCTTTCGATACACCAGAGATATCAATCATTTTTGGTGTCGTTAACCAGCTCTTAACTGCCTTTTTTAACGATGGATTCGGCTACTCAACAGCTTGAGCATCAGGTACTTTTGTTGCAACAGCAGAATCAAATGCTTCAAGAACAACTGGCACTACAACAAGCAGCGAGTCAAAATTTGCCTGATTCTTTTGAAAATTCTTCAAGCACGTTGCAGTCGATCGCTAGTACTCTTAGCTCCATAACACAGAGCGCCAACTTTCAAAATATTAATAACATTATCAAGCCGTTTCATGGTGATGCTACTCAATTTCGCCAATGGCTTATTGACATTGACAAATTTGTATCTTTGATCCCTACGGCAACTGATGAGGACCGAAAGCGTGTTGCATTCCTCTCTTCACAGTCATTGGTAACTGATTTTTTGCGCCGGCGTGCACAACTCTTTCCTAATGAAACTTTCGCTTCACTAAAGAAGGCACTGGTCAGCCGCTATTCTTCCATAACTGACTGTCAACACGCGTGGACTTTGCTTCGTGGAATACGCCAGAATAGGCAGGAACCTGTCCAATTCTATGCGGACAGACTATTGAACTTGGCTGAAGATGCCTTCATTGACTCTTCGTCCACATCTGCGGATATTGATCGGCAGCTTGTCGGTATCTTTATTGATGGATTATCATCCGACACATTAAAATTGCATTTGATCCGCAAGGATCCTCAGACTGTCATGGATGCGATTCAACGGGCCATCACAGAGGACAATGTAAAGAAACGCTTTACCAACCGTCTCTGTCGTGACCCTCGCCTTGATCACAGAATTGACGAGGAACCGATGGACGTTAGCCATTGCCGCCACTCTTGGCAGCAACCTTCGAGATTACCACAGCCCCCCTCTAATGATTGTCACCATCAGTGCCAACCTCGACGCCTTCATCATCCACCAGCGCCACAGGTCCACCAAGTATCTTCAGTAATATGTTACACTTGTGGACAAAGGGGACACGTCTCGCGCAACTGTTTCAAAGGCAACATTACAGCCCACCACAGACACAAAGTAATACCGTGCCACAAAGACAACATTACCAGAACAGACAACAACAACCTAGTCAACCTTTATGGCTCCCTACCGCTCCTGTGTCCTCCCCCCAAGGTCATCCGCGCTCCTTCTCACGTAGACAGTCCCGTCCTACGCCCTTAATGAATCAGGGAAACTCTTGGGTTGCTCAGTAGCCAGGACCATACCGGGTAACCTGAAACCATCCTCACATCGGTCCTTCCGTAATAACTGTTTTCTTTCCTCCCCACCTACGGTATCTTCCGCCTCTCTTTCTTATGTCTCTCCTCCTTCTGTCACTCCGGATCCTTCATCGTGCCTTATCTCCATCAACATGAAAAGCTACCGTGCTCTTGTTGATACTGGAGCAACTGTTAGCCTAATCCGTGAACAGTTGTTTCGTCAGATTCGTAGGCACGTAAAATTTTTTCCTTCATCTACTCATTTAGCCTCCGTTACTGGCCAACCTTTGCGTTCCATTGGAACTGCGATGATAAGCCTCAAGATTGGTTCACAATCTGTTGTCCATCCATTTATCATCACAAGAGGCATGTCCCGTAACTTTATTATTGGTCGTGATTTTCTTCTTCGTCATTACGCCCGAATCTATTTTGACTTGCGACAGATTCGCGTCAATGGTGAATTCATCCCTCTTCAGGATGATATCCACATTGCGTCCCTTGTCCGCCTCATTACCCCTGTAACCTTAAAGCCTCACTCTTTAACTATAGCCACCGGTCGGGTCAAACGATCTGACTATGTCTCTTCTGGCCATTCTGTCATAGTGGAACCATTGCCTGATGTAGACATCATTGGTGACCCCTGCATCAATGTTGTTGATAGCATTGTACAGATTTCCACTAAGCGTGATTTTCTCGTCAAGATATTAAATACTTCTGGGAAACCTGTAACTATTAAACGTGGTACGGTGATTGCTCACTTAGCATCACATTCCCTACCTCCTCGTGCCTCTGTTCATCCCTCCACATTGTGTAATACCCGCCCCTCCACTACTCCTTCCCGTTTATTTCCTCAACCTCCCTCATCATACCCCAACACCATTGGTGCCGTTACTAATGCGCGTGTATCGTTTAGTAATTACCCTCCTCAGCGCCGTTCACTTTCCTCACCTACCTTTACTTCCGGGTATCGTTTTTCTCCTCCTCAGCCTCTTTTCCCGCAACTTTCTCCTTCTCCCTCCTCATCCTCGTATGGACCACCTAAACGCCTCTACACTGTCCCTCCTCCCGCTCTTCCGTCTGGCCGCCCAATGCGAAATGCTACCCAATTGCGACTAGATGAGCAACTCTCCTACACTGTCCCTCCTCCCGCTTTTCCGTCTGGCCGCCCAGTGCGAAATGCTACCCTCCAATATAACCATTCAAACTCTCCATCCATGTCTGAACTTTCATTTAGTCCTCCATCAGACAACATCAGATCTGCCCCCGTCTCACTTAACACTCCCCCTGCTCCGCTTCCACCTGTCCAACCCCATGATTATGATGCTTCCTCATCAGATATTGATAGTCCTACCAGAGATAATGCTTTACACAGACTCCGGTCTAGAGTAGTCCGTCGAGCTGCTGTTCCCTCCACCTCCAAGATACCTTCTCCTTCTTCACCCTCCCATATGGTTGATCGTACGAGACGTTATCGTTCTTGTTCCACCTCTGAAGGTCCTATCCCTCCTCCTGAACTGTACTCCCGTATCCACGCCCGTGACGCGCGTTTAGCTGAGTTACCCTCCATTACTCCGGGCCCCTCTCATGCTCCGCCTCAGCATGATGTTTTTATACCTCCAGTTACAAAAACTCCTGTCGTGTCCTCCCCTCCTTCCTCTGCTCATATCTCATCTAACCCCGCTTTTCCTCCCTCTGATTATCTTCATCCACCTTCCTCCGACCTTGATACCGCCCTTGATTCCGACTTTTTGGAAGTTGAACCTGCTCTTCCAACCTCTGATTGTTTTCCTCCCCCTCCCTCAGATCTTGACAGTTACCCCGATTCTGCTTCTTCCGATACTGAACCTGATCTTCCTCCTACCCAGCTCGTTTTACTTCTAAACGTCGTCATTCGACATCATCTGGCGATTCTGCTCCCCTTCCTAAGTACCTTCTCCAGCAGGCCGCCCATGTGCGTCCCCGTATTCGTCACTCCCGTGGTTATGTTCATTCTCCTCACCGTAGTCCCTCCCCTCCGCCTCCACCTCCACCTGTCACACCTCCATCCCGTAGATTACGCATTCCCCGCCGTTGTCCACCTACCATTCCACAGCCTCCACCACGAAGCTCTGTCCCGTCCACTCCTGTTGTCCATGCCATTGTCCCTACACCCCAACCTATACAGCACGATCCTCGCCTGTCATCGCAAGACATCGTAAGATTAGAAGCGATGAATATTTTAGCGAAGTTGATTACGAATTGAACTGTACATACTTCAAGATGCCAGTTCCTGTCATGTCGACATTTCCAGCCCTGAAATCGTTTTCTCGTATGATGTCCTCCCTGATTCTCATGTTTTACGAAGCAAGTCTCTTGCCCAATGCTTCCGCTGCTGAATTGTTTGATCCTGATGTTGCAGTGAAGACCAACTGTTGTGCATCCCTGGACATCTCGGCTGTGGACTTTTATCAAGTTTGCAAGTTCTGCCATAAAGTCCAAGAATCCCTATTTATTGAGAACTATTACATTTTAGTCCGCAAGAAAAACATTGATGAATCTCCCAGTACATGAACAGTTACCCTTGCGGCCTCCTTTCAAACATTGATGATGTATATCCCGATTCAAAAGAACAGTGTAGTCCTCATATATTGCTGATGTACTTTTTTTTACACGCGTAGTGTCATAAAGTCACTTTAGTTTTGACTAATTTAATATTTGACTAGCTTTTATCTCCCTTTGTTTTTTTTGTTCCCATTACTTTATACCATCTTTTATCTCCCTTTGTTTTTTTTTTCCTATGCTTTTGACCATCCTTTATGTCCCTTTGTTATTTGCTATGCTTCTGAAGCAAGATTTTGCTCAGATTTGAGTGTGCTGTTGTCCTGTTGTACCTAATAAAAGTGTTTAACTAAAATACATTTTCACCCGCCACTAATGTTGGCATCATCCATGACTTATTATAATATTGACTCCATTTTTGCTTCATGATTGTTTGAAGTTCCTGTTATTGTTCCACTAACACATGTGATTTAACTATTTACCATTTCTCCATTGAGTACCTTAGTCCGTTGATTGCCATGTTTCCAATCCTTACATTATTTCCGGTTATTGTTATACCGGTACAGTCATTTTTATTATTGAGACTTACCCTTTTTTTTTTTTTTTTTTTTTTTAATTTTTTTTTTCCTCGCTTGAGGTCGCATATTTTTCCTCGCATGAGGTCGCATTGTCCCCGCCCAAACCCGGCTCTGGTCAAGACCACATGTCCCAACACAAGAAGACCCAATGACAAAATGTGTCACCTAGTGATCTTCTGTGTTCTCACACAAAGGACCTAATGACACATGAATGTCACTGTACCGGTCCCTGTGTGTAGACACATGATCCCAGCCAAAAGCCGGATTCTAGGCATTGGGTTGTACAGTGTAAAATACACTGTAGGTTATAGGGTATTGAGACTTACCCATGTTTCCCATACCTTACCACCAAGTTTCGTGGTTCCATTTTCATTTTGTTCCATTATTTTATTTTATCACCCACTTCAGTTGAAGTGTAGGGTGATAGCCATATTTTATGGGCACCCGCCATTTTTGTTTCCAGTTCTCCTTTGCGACGTTAACTCGCTTGTCATGATGTATTATGTTTTATAATGCATTTTGAGAGATATTTGATAACTATTGACCCATAAAAGCGGATTGCTAGTTGGTTGATGATTGTTCAGTTCTATTACTGTTATATTTTTGCCCATTATTATTGCTAATGGTTCCTACCATGTCAACCCCTGTCATTACTTATGTCCCTTGATTATGTCCATCAGTCCCTACTTATGTCCCTTTGATTATGTCCATCAGTCCCTAATTAAGTCCCTTGATTATGTCCAGCAGTCCCTACTTATGTCCCTTGATTATGTCCATCAGCCCCTACTTAAATACCTTAACTATGTCCCCACCACTTACAATTAATTCTTAAAATGTTACTTGAGTCATCCATCATTCCCATATATTGATTGTTGTATTCCATCCGACATGATTTCTGGTGGGATACCTGAACCCCGATATTTTTTAGGGATTAGTCATTTTTTTTAGGGACTAAAGTGTCTCCCAACGGGATACACTTTGGCGGCCCCCGGGCGTATGTAACAGGGTAGACTATTAAGTAGCTACAACTGTTAGCCTTATAGTAAAGTATTTTATGAATGACTAGTTAGATAAATAAACTACTAGTCAAGAATCAATGACATCATCAGTCATGACACACATGAACCCATGATGTCATCAAACCTTGTGTGGCCTCCATACAAGTCAGACCGGAAAACATTTAGATTAGAGAGAACTTTAAACAATGGTTGGTCATCATCACATAGAAACAATAATTTCAGACTAGAGGATTTGTAGATGGTTAGGTTAAAGATTATTTCAACAGTCCACTAGCCCCCAAGACCAATCATTAGAAAGTTTCCGGTCTTAACTCCAATAAGAAATACTTCCTCTGGCGAGCCATAGCACCAGACCAGTATAAAGACTGATGCATCTTAGTAACCAGTCAGAGAGCTTCAGACAGTTATCTCAAAGCTAGAGTCAGACCATCATAGGGTGTTCTTTAGTTTAGGTTTGGAGCAACTTGGCGCTACGACTACCATTGAACAAAAGCCCTTGACTCCTACGTTTTGCTGTTCTTTCCCGGACATTAGTGTTAGCTTAGCTGTTAGCTAGGCTAATCTTGTGACTTTTGTTTGTACTAATTTGGTTTTATAACCAAGAGGTAAGAAAAATGTCAGCACCTATTGTGCCAGTTATTGAAATAAATACAGATGAAGATTTGGAAGGAGGAGTCCTTCACAAACCAGGGACACTGATAATCACTGTTACCGGCCCACAGGCCAATAGAGCATCTTATTCGTTGTTGGCGAGTATCCTGGCAGGGCCTGCAGGAGTGGGACTGAGTGGCATTGCCACATTATACAGGTTTTCTGGACCCTTTAGGTGGTACGCCACTTTAACTGCGGCAGCGCAGATTAAGCACTATCAAGGCCTACATGGCAAAAAGCTAGAGTGGTCCAATCCACAGATGACCGTGCATATCGAGCACCTGGACAAAGAAACGTCCAAGGGTATCCTGCACTGGATACCGCCAACAATGAAAGCAGAGGCGGTGAGGAGGATCGCTGCGGAAGTGACCGGAGATAAGAATGCTGAAGTCAGCAGAATTAAGACGGCATACGACATGTGGAACTTTTCCTACAGGCCGTCCAAACAACAGGTACCGCACTTCGCGCACTTGAAGATGACGGATGACAGAATACAGCGAGTGTGGGTGGCCCTGCCCGGGCGCAGAATTCAATGTGCGATATGTGGGCTTGATACGCACTGGGTCAGCCAGTGCCCAAAGAAGCGGGCGGCCCCCACTCAAGCCAAACAAACAAGAGAGAAGAAGAGGCAGTGGCAGACAAAACTCCAGCGGAGCAGAGTAGGGCAACTGACTCCCCCGCCCCAGAAAATACTGAATCGGAGTCTGAAAGTGAGAAGAACACAGAGGCAGAATTTACAGATGTGCTGTCTAGAAGGAATGCGAAGAACAGGAAGAGGATGCTATTGCAGGCAACAAGGGCTGTAAAGACGAAGGAGGTGAGGTTAAACTCCCCCAGCAAAAAAACCTTGCCCCCATCACCCAAGGCGTCGACATCAGAACCCTCCCCCAGGAGCGTGTCAACACCAACAATTGATGAGCCGAAGCAAACTGAGTCCGAAGATAAAGAGTACCCCGATATGACAGAGGCGTATCAGATGGAGGAAGAGGCGACGCTAGAAGAACCCCAACTCACCTGGGCGAGCATGACAGAAGACATTGACTTGATGATGCCACAAGCCAGTATATTTATAGACGGGCAGGAGTTTGAACCAGTAAACGCATGAGCTTACACCCACGAGTCTTTTTTTCCCTGCGCTGGGACCCAGCGTAAGATGTCCAGCGTCAAGCGAGCAAGAGGTGTGTGCTCCAGATGGCAGATGACAAATGGTGCAGGTGAGGTCAAGATGCATCCCGTGGTCACCCCCCCCCCCCCCTGTGAGTGTACTGACGTGGTGGACAAAAATATACCAATGCGTGGGAGAATGAACTCTTTCCAGTCGGCAAGAAAGAAATTCGCAAAAAGCAATGTAATTTTAAAAGTAAAGGATATAAATAACTATAGTTTAGGTGCTTTTTTACAGTGTATTTTAGGAGTTGTGTTGATTGTAAATAGTTTTTTGCTGTTTAGTTTTTACATAACACGGCACACACATTTACACTTTTAAAATGCGCACAGTTTTAATTAGGCAACCAACCCTCCCCCCTGTCAGGGCGAGAGGGACTGACAACGCAGCGTTGCCTGCGCTGGGCCCTAATCAGCAGGGCACAACGACCTTTAGCCAGCGACCAGTCACTAATGTGTCGAGTAGTCATTTTACAGACAACGGTCAGCCCTTATGCACCGCTTTGTCAAGAAGTGCAAACATGAATGTGTTGAGTGGTTAGTAATGACAGATAACGGTCAGCCCTTATGCACCGCTCTGTCGAGTAAACTACGTGGAACAGGTACACCCATTACAACATGTGATAAATCTTTAGATAGTACTTTGCTACCGAGTAATTCATCTATGGCATGTAGCCAGCCCCAGACCACTACATTGCCTTGTAGTTTAGATATGGCAAGTGGCCACTCTGCCACTTTGCCAGGTAGACAGTTTGCAACAAGTGGCCAACCCTCAGATACCACTTTGTCAAGCAGCCTAGTTCTAATATCCCTCAATATCAACGGTTTGAGGAATAAGCTGGAGCACATTATCAAACTGATTAAAAAAGATAAACCTGATTTTTTGTTCTTGCAACAGGCAGGTATTACGTCCGACCTTTCTGCCAGTCGGATTGTAACTAGGTTAGGACTTAAACACGGCTGGTTCGCCCTAGGCCCCAGGCATAGCAGTGTCGCCATCTTACAAATTAACGAAGATTGGGACACAGTACATTATAGGACAGACGGTTGTGGCAGAACCGTCATAATTCAAATACAGAGCAAACACAATAAACATGACACGCACACGCTCATTAATATATACGCACCCGCAGTAGACACTGACCAACCCAAATTTTACGACGGACTGTATGACACTATAGATAAGCACTACAAAGGAACTAGAATAGTGTTAGGGGGAGATTTTAACTGTGTTTTGGCCAATTTAGACAGTAGTTCCTTAGGCCCCGTATCTCAGAGAAAGAAAATTCAAATACCCCTATCAATACGACATTTACAACCCATTCTTGACAAACATGACCTAGTAGACGTTTACAGAAAACTACAACCGAACACACAAGCTTTCACATTTCACGACAAGACAAACCCATATTTTAGACAGGCCTCAAGACTGGACAGGTTCTACGCATCCAATAATTACAATATACACAAAACTTACCATATAAAAAACACGCTTAAATTTACAGATCACCAAGCAGTATACACAGTTCTAAGTACGGGACACACATATACAAAATTAAAGAGATCCCCGCATTGGAAATTCAACAATAACTTGCTAACAAATACCTTCTTCACAGATACAATAACACAACTCATTCAGGGTTACACACAGGATATCCCCAATAACAACATTGCAGAATATTGGGACCTGCTAAAAAACACAATAAGGGACAGAACACAGACTTTAGCAACAACAATACACAGGGCTTTTAAGAGGGAACAAAATATATTGGAAGACGCAATAAGTTTAACTAAACAGATAGACAAATCTAACCCACACATTCATACTTTAGAAGAGAAATTAGACCTGTACAAACAACACACATACCAAGGGGCTCTCCTTAGGTCAAAATTAAATACTATTGCACAAGAAACACCCAGTAGACAATATTTAGCGATTGAACAAAATGTACAACACAGTAGGCAGATCCAGGAAATATTTGACATGAATGGGAAACAACAGACAGAAGACATTAATATTAGACACGCTTTTTTTGAATATTACACAAAATTATACGCTAAAGAACCAACTAACGTAAACATACAGGATAAATTTCTACACTACACAAAACGTTTAAGTGATGATGAGAGCAAGAAATTAGACGAAACTTTAACTTTAGAAAACTTAAGGGAAGCGATCAGTACTTTCCAGAAAAATAAATCACCCGGCCCAGATGGGTTAACGGCAGAATTTTACTTTTTCTTTTTCCCAATTTTAGGCCCCCTTTTAATTAAAGTATTTGAGGAAGCCTTCCAGAAAGGAGAGCTTCCGAATAGTTTAAATGAATCCTTTATTACTTTAATACCTAAAGATAATGCTGACAGAAAGTCAATAAAAAATTACAGGCCTATTTCGCTTTTAAACACTGATTATAAAATCTTGGCCAAAGCTCTTACTCTGAAACTTAAATTATTCATGAAGAATTTAATACACGCTGACCAACAATGTAGTGTACATGGTAGGAACATTTGTAGACATACACACTTCATAAGGGATTTCATTACATACACGCATGATAGACAGTGTCAAAGTGCAATACTATCACTAGATCAGGAAAAAGCCTTTGACAGGGTATCACATTCCTTCCTACACAAAACTTTACAAGCAAACAACATGGGTACTTATTTTAGAACATGGATAGAAATCTTATATAAAAAAAACCCCATAGTAAAATATTAATTAATCACAGTTTAAGTGACCCAGTTAGGCTGACACGATCAGTGAGACAGGGTTGCCCTTTGTCTCCCCTGTTATACGTTTTAACACTAGAACCAGTGCTTGAAAAAAATAAGACAAGATGTAAACATCGCGGGGACTTTTATACCCGAGCAAGGGGAGAGGAAATCATTAGCGTATGCTGATGATACTTTATTCCTTCCAGCAACTGTAGATTCCATAAGAAAGATATTAGAAACCTTTACAGAGTTTGGATACGCTAACGAATCCAAACTAAATATTCAAAAATCTAGTTTAATGGGATTAGGTAAATGGGCAAATAAGACAGATTTCCCCTTTCAGTTAACGCAAGTTAACAAAATCAAAATTTATGGGATAAACTATTCTTGTAGCCCCCACGACCCTAATACAGAGACATGGGTAAAGTTAGTAGATAAAATTCAAAACATGTTAGAGAAATATAAATACAAGACAGCTACTATTTTGGGGAGAAGTATCATAGTGAACTGTTTCATTATGCCTAAAATAATATATACAGCAAATATCCAGATTATGCCAAAGTCAGTGGTAACTAAAATAAATGTACTAATTAGGAATTTCATTTTTAAGGGCACCTTTAAAAGCATTAAACATTTAACCCTAATACAGCCCAAACATAAAGGGGGGATAGCTTTACAAGATATCAACACTAAAATTAAAGCTTTAAGGATTAAATATATAGGGGAGATAATTAAAAAACCAAAGCTTGTACCCCCTAGCACATTACTATATCGGACTTAGGCTAATTAAGTTACACAAACTAGAAAACAACCAACCACATTCCTTTGACACCCCACCACCTTTTTATAGGATATGCATAGAAAATCTAAAAGGGAATGAACAGTTAATAAAACAAGACACTAAACTCATATACAAACTTTTAGTAGGAGCACAGGAACCCCACTTAGGTACTCGAATAAAACGAGGGTACAACCTTTTCATAACAGACTACACACAAAGCTTCACAAACATCCATGCAATAGACGTCAAGCCACAAGCCAAACAAGTTACATTTAGGTTACTGTACGGTTTAACACCTATCATGAGTAAGCATTCAGCAATGAAAGCAGGCAAGGCGCCACCAAGGTGTAAACTGTGCAGTAACAACACAATAGAAACAGAGGACCACTTGTTTTACACATGTAAAACAGTGGCCCCCACATTAAATAACTAAGAACAC
The DNA here is from genome assembly GCA_024509875.1 of Oreohelix idahoensis. Lineage (NCBI taxonomy): Eukaryota > Metazoa > Mollusca > Gastropoda > Stylommatophora > Oreohelicidae > Oreohelix > Oreohelix idahoensis. The sequence goes on along the minus strand of JAMPIV010009306.1, from coordinate 136,960 downwards.
TGATAGCTTCCAAAACACCGCAATCACTCAACATGTATCAAGCGGTCATGTTGAATACTTTACCGACTTTACCGAGACAGACGGAGCTTAAACTCTTAACTTTATTAGCAGAATTTAGATACTTAGTGTGGATATGTAGAAATAGGGCAGTACATGACGGCATACATTACGACAGCAGAATATTTTCACACATATATGAACAAATAACACAAAACATAATAGAACAGATTTGAAACTTTTGTGTTGTTGTTTAAATACTTAAACCTTTATTGACCTTTCATCTGTCATGCAAAGCAAGGTAGCATTGCTTGTAAATATTTCACGTCATGTAAAAATCATACTTGAGGCCTTTGGGTCATCATGCAAAGCAGGTTGCTTTGACTGTAAATAACCTTTGTTATATACGTCTTCATAAATCATCTCATAGTAGGGTGTCGATGTTCATAGCCTCATTTGTTTCACCATCTATAATAATGTTGGTACTCACTATGATATTGTTTGGGATATTGCTTGGGATATGGTTGGGATGTTTTGGGTTTTGATATGGCTTTTGCTATGTATCCTTTTGTTATAATATTGCTGACTTGTTGTTATTACTTACTTGGGGATAGGGGGAGGGGGGAGGGAGGGGTAGTAGTTCACACGATGTACTATTTAGAATGTATATGAATTTTAACTCTTGTAAATACTATGGATGTTGTAAAATATTGACCCAATAAAGGTTTTTATAAAAAAAAAAAAAAAAAAAAAAAAAAAAAAAGTTCTTTAGTTTAGGTTTGGAGCAACCTGGCGCTACGACTACTAAAGAACAAAAGCCCTTGACTCCTACGTTTTATCTAGAGATCTCCTACCGACCAGGAAGGTTAGTGAACCAGCGCTAACCCCTGCCACGATTATGTGAGTGGTTCATTCCACTTGAAGTAAGTTCGAACTAGTTTTGATTGAAGTCTCGAATCGTATTTTATTTCGCTAGGATTTCTACAGATCATAAAACGACTAGAGTATTAAGGAGCCGTAAGCCTTTCGCCTTGGAGGCTAAGGCTGGCGGTTTTCATTTCCTTCCCCACCAGAAATATATCTCGAGCTGCCACTGTTTGTTTGAAATACGAAACGAAAATAAAGAACATCTTTTATAACCATTTAGACTTATCAAATGCTCTGCACCATTGAAAGTTTCCATTGACTGTTCGAGTTGCTAATTACTTACTACCCTTTGAAGATCCATATTAAATCCGTAAAGGCACTTACGAGTTCTCTTAATTTCCTGGGTTTTCCTCTATTCTGGAAGCAACACCTCTGGTGTATAACCAGTCTTCCCCAGAAGAACCGCTACAAAGAAAGTCCTGGGATTGTTTCCCTTATATCAAGTGATAGACGGATTTACGTCCCCTACACAAAATCCACGGTCACACAGTAACTACAATTTTGGTGCCGTTCCCGTCTACTCTCCCGGCTACACGACTACTTGTCAGGGAAGATACACGTTAATAGTTTGACGCACGATAAGGTGCGAGCTCGCAAACATGACATGTTAAAATACATGGCAAATCTCAATAATGTGTACGAAATGATCATCTTGCTGAATTTTAAGACACATATAGTGATGTAATACTTCCGGCAGATGAACTTTGCTGTGATAAACAATTACAAAGACATAACATCTTGGATGAGATTATAATGGTAGGTCTGTGAAGAAGTGAGTTTGTAAACAGGACACGCGAAAACGAAGAAACAAGACCTTATATGCTCATGAAAGACAGGTAGATGAAATTGGTAAATGGCACGTAAAGAAAATATCTTGTGTGCCACGTAGAATTGTCACTGAATGCATTGGGGCGACCCCTTATTCTTCTTAATCTCTCTTTCACTACAGCAGGAATCGGCACATTTGTGGTACATATTTTATTGAGTGCTTTCAGTTGTCGCACTTTCTTTTTTTCTTTCCCTGCTAAGTAGCAGATATTTTGTACCTACATTCTTTCGCTACTTTCAGTATATCGTGCCTTGCCTGTTTATCTGACACTCCTGGTGGATGATAGTACTAATCATTTGCAGGAGCGGCTGATAGTATACAGATTAACACGTGCATTGTCCATCGCTATCTGCTTAATCACTGATAAGGCATGGGTGCGTCTCCGCCAAGGTTGTAAAGAGACGAATTGTGTGTGTGCTCAGACAACAGATAAGACATTACTTTAGCGAAATTAATAATTGGTTACATCTTACACACATTGTCGTGTAAGGTTACCGACCTGTTTGTGAGTTGGTACACAGGGCAATCGGAAGTTTACAACCCATTGTCAGAGAAGTAATGTTTGAAATTTTGCACTAGATGAGTAATACAAAATATTCAAAGCAGATTGGCTGATAATGTAAGCCCCATAACAAACAGAGTGGGGTAAGACAGTGCATATAACCTAACACACTTCAGTGGTTTTCTTCACTTGTGAGATTCGCGCTTGCCAAAGACATCAGTCGTGCCAGTTAGAATTCAGCATTTCCATTTATTAGACTGGACACCTTTTATTAGAGTATTTATCAGGACTTACAATGCAGCCCAAGAAATCTATAAATCATTTTAAAAACGAAAGCCGCTGTCTGAGAGGGAACTTTTAAATTAACGACACCCTAGACGCGAGTAAGAGGCCGATTCAAGTCTCTTTTATTCATCTGAGCAAAACGTCTGTGAACCAATATTGGCATAAGTTGTAATTTTACATTTTGTATTTCTAACATGTGAACTAGCTTATATACATACATATTACCATTTGAATTTTAATGTGTGAATAGTGCAAGGAATGTCCCAGTCATTTTAGGCTGGCAACCTCAGTATCTAGAATGATGATTCATGAACCACCACTGCACGGGATGATGATTGCTTTATTGCTAGTCTCGTAAAGAGAACTAAAAGCATAAAGTAGTTCCATAGTGAGGAAAAAATGCAAGAAATGATGTACATTCTAAGTATAATACTTACAGTTTCCAATAAGTGTAAATGTAAACGAAAACATGCACTTTAAGATTTATGGAAGTTTCAAACTGTTCACATCAGTGTAAACATACATGAAAACATATTCAATTTATATTGTGAACACTTTTCAATCAGTGGAAATGTAAATGTAAACATATTCTATCTGTACCATAAACCTTTTCATTTAAATGTAATGTGAAGTTAAAGCTATTCAATTTAAATGTAAAAGAAAGTTTTATCTGCCAAGAGTAATCTTGTGCGAAGGTAGACACCTGTGAAGCGCATATTAGATACTCTTGTGTTTTGGCCACTGTTGGACCACTACTGCAAAGCAAAAGCAGTGGAGGCAATACCGTCACAAGAATGTTCTACAGACGAGGGTAGCGGGGAGAAAGACCATTACCATTTGAGACACTAACTCTCGGTTGGATTGGGATGGAAGTGCTAAAATAAACCACTTCTGACTGGAAATTTTATATATCAGACAGAAAGAAAACTCGACTATAGTATTGGAAACCATGAGTCCTATGAACCTAGATACACACTAACATTGGGATTATAATTAAAGTAATACCCCGACCACATAGAAGATGGCCTGTTAAATCCCGTGGCCCGACATTCGGGGTAAGTTGTAATGTAAACATTTTATCATTTTGCTTTTTTACATTAAACATGGTTAAATTGCTTGTGGGTGTACAGGTTCTTCTTCTTCTTCTTTGGTCCTTAGCCGCCGACCGTCAATGCAGTCAGTGGCCATCACGCCTAGTGGCGTCTTGTAGGGCAACAACAAATTGATTCCACTTTTCTCGGTCGGTGGCCATCCTTCGTACAGTGCCCCAACTCTGGTTCATTTTTTGCATCTCAGCCTCCGCAGTCCTCCGCCAGGTTGTTTTTGGTCGGCCTCTCTTTCGTTTTCCTTCAGGGGTCCAAAGCATAGCTGTTCTTGTGATGGCATCGGGGTCTCTTCTGAGGACATGGCCAACCCAGCTCCAGCGTCTGCCAGCCATGATGGTGTGCATGTCCTCTTGCTTGCTCCGAGTAAGCAGATCTTGGTTGGTGATGGTATTCGGCCAAAAGATTCGGTGATTTTTACTTAGGCATGTTGTGTGAAAAGAGGACAATTTCGACATTTCCTTCTCTGTAACTCTCCAGCATTCTGCACCATAGAGAAGCACAGAAAGCACACAGCTCTGATATAATCTTAATTTTGTGCTTCTGCTGTATTGAGAGGACTTCCAGATGTTGCTTAGGCTAAAAAAGGCTGTTCTTGCCTTATTCATTCTGATATTGATGTCTTTGCCTGCCCCGCCGTCTGGTGTTACTATGCATCCTAGATATGTGAAGGTGTCTGTCTGTACCAGTTGCTGATTCCTTACTGATATGGGCTCAGGGTTGCTCACATTGAGCGTCATGACCTCTGACTTCCTTAAATTGATGTTCAAGCCCACCTGCTGGCTAAACGTATTAAGTCTGTCCGTTTTTTCCTGGATGTGTTGATGTGAATATGCTAGTAGTGCAATGTCATCTGCATATTCCAGATCTTCTAATGTAGAAAATGTAGTCCATCTTATTCCTCTTGGACTGCCCTCTGTTGTCTGTCGCATCACCCAGTCTATGACTGTTAAAAATAGAGTGGTTGATAAGGGGCATCCCTGTCGTACTCCTGTCTTCACCTCAAAGGTTAGGTTGCTCTGCCCAACACTACACGTAAAGTTGGCATAGAGGCTTTTTATGATTGACACTATGCAACTTGGAATTTCATAAGCCCTCAGTATTTTCCATAAACTGTCCCTATGTATGCTGTCAAAAGCCTTTTCAAAATCAACGAAATTAATGTACAGCTGTCTTTGTGTACAGGTTCATCTGAGGCTAAATCAGCTGGAGTTAAGGAAGACCACACTATCGGTAGAAACCAGAGGAAACAAAATACACACATGGATCTTCATTTCAGTTAGAAGTACTTTTAAAGAAACGTCGGCACACTAGAAATAATAGATATAGAGGTAAAACTATTATACTTAGAAAATATAAATAAATAAGTATGTGGCTTGAATAAGCAGCAACACACGAATAAACTTAAGACATGACGACCAGACAGTCAACAAACAGTCATAGAATTATACCTTTTCATGGTTAATATAACATTGCCTCTCACCCCCCACCCCACACACAAATAAATAAAACAAGGACATAGAAAACAATTGACCTGTCAAAATGTTATAAAAATGTACGTGCACAATATACCCCACTTATAACCGAGAGATCACACCTCTTGTCAGGTTTTCACGTCATGTCCAAGCTCGGAAATAAGTGACAAAAATAATTTACCATGTGATACTTTAAGCAGTAGGGATAATAAAGTTAGGGGAAGGCATCCTATTTACTCCCAAAGGGGAACAATTTTTAAATTAACACAAATAAAAAAAATAACATGTTTTATTATTTATTTAACTTTATCAATTCAGTTTATAAAATTATAAAAGGCATAACACATTCACTTATTTTTATTAGTACTTTTATTAGATTGTTAAATTGTTATTTTGTGTCTCATGTTTAGTTTAGAAAAGTTAATAACACGGAGTTTGATTCACATGTTAAAGTAATGAACACTTATTTGCTTTGTAACTTTAAATAATAATCCAGAAAACACACAATATTCCCCAATAAAAAAAATTTTCAGGTTGAACAGCGTATAACAACAATATATTAGACAAACGAACGAACGAACAATGATAATCTGTAAAAATCACACCCCTTCCAGTCGCAGATGAGCACACATAAATTTTTCATCGGCGCCAAATAGCGCACTTCGACAATCATTTAAACTCATTTTCTTACTTGGTATGTCTTCTTCTACCCTGGAGGTCTGAGTGAATAAGAGGCATGGTGTCTGCCTCTAACAATAAAGGTACAGAATGTGTGCCTGTTACAGATATGTATTACATGTATGTCTGTTACATATGTGTCTGTTACATGTATGTGTGGTACATGAATGCCTGTTACATGTATGTCTATTACACGTATTTCTGTAACACGTATGTTTGATACACGTATAGCTGTTACACAAGTGTCTGTTACTGAATTTTGAAATGTTTCGGTAATGAAAATGTGAAATATCATTAGTGAAGCACTTGACACTACATGAATAATGTAACCAGACATATTTTATTCGTTTCTTGATGTTTGAAAACAATCAGAATTAAACACGGCCCCCGTGTAGTTCTCCGATGGTGAGGGGTTCCTGAGGAGACAGATTATTTACGCGTCAGACAAGCAGCACGAGGCCGCTATTCTATCGTTGGACCAGGAAAAAGCTTTTTGATAGGGTATCCCATTTTTTTTACACAAAACTCTGTTCGCCTGTAATGTAGGACAATACTTTAGAAAATAGATAGAAATTATATACAAAACTCCCGAAAGTAGACTTTTAATAAATCACACAATCACAGAACCTTTTATTTTAACTAGGTCAGTTAGGTCACCCTTGTTATATGTACTTTCAATAGAACCCATGTTAGAGAAAATAAGACACAAACATCACGGGGGTTTCATTCCGGGACAAGGTCAAAGAAAATTAGCAGCCTACGCTGACGACACGATATTTTTCCCAACCAAAATTTCATCGATTCAAAATATTTTAAACACCTTTAATGAGTTTGGACGAGCTAGCGAAGCAAAATTAAACATTCAGAAATCAAAGTTAATGGGAATAGGTAAATGGAGAAACAGATCAGATTTTCCCTTTCAGTTGCTCCAAGTTAATGAAATAAAAATTTACGGTATTACATACACTGCCACACTGTCGTGGAATATTCTAATCCACATATATAAATTAAAAGGTAGAGGCAAAGCCTAATAAATACATATAATAAAGAAAAGAGCAATGGTAAAATAACAGTGCTGTCACAAAGAATGTACTCGAAATCCCCTTTGTTTTATGCTTCGTCTGCAAATTGTAACGCTTTCACGTTGATAGTAAAAGCCTACTGTATTATTACCCGCGTTCTTCAATGAAACGTGTGCTGTATTTCTTGCAAAAACATTGAGATACCAAGCTGAACAATGACCTAATTTTAATATTTCATTCATTCCATTTTATACACGGCGTAACTAAAGACAGATGGACTAAAGGATAGAGAGAAGGGAGAGGCATAAAGCCGAACACGTGCAACACAAAACACGCGTCGCGCGATACACAATTACTACTATCACGCGTGTAAGGCCACATGCACTAACTTTTTTTTCAGACGGACAGTGATAAATTCACTACCCTTCCCAGAGTTAGGTTTTAAAATCACGAAAAACGCTTATTAGAAAAGATAACATTAGATGGGTTTACGTTTGAAAACATTACAGTACCCAGACAGCACATCTTCGAAACAGGAGGTCGAAGAAATTGCATATTTTGAACGCAGCCACTTAGCTCTTTTAAATTTGTATATTTGGGTTCCTTAGGGTTTGCTGACAAAGAATATGTAAAACGTTACGCAAATAGTCTAGGAATTAACAAGTTATAACCAAAATAAAATAGTGGGGATGCCTGACAGCATGAAATCATTTCTGCTCATAAAATTTTTTTATAACGTGTTTGAAAAAAACTTTACGTACGGAAATAGCCTACCATGTAAACTCCAAATTGATTGGAGCGCAACAAATATAAGACTAAACACGATTGGTCGGACTATAAATACTATCTTTGGTTGTTAGGGGAGACGTAGGAAGGTAACATTTTTTTCAAACACTTGTCGAAACGTGGCTCCATTGGCCAGACTCGCTGATATAATCACTTAGGAGCGTTAGTTCGAGACCACTAGTTCAAATAAGCTTGATAAAGCAACAGTGCGTTGAAGCCAGCTCATATTTTTGCTAAATAAAAGCCTGGAACATAAGCAGATGGGAATTTGTGCCAGAATTCATTGCTAGTCAACGTATCTGTGTTTATTCTATGAATTGTGGTAAGCTTGAAACATTCAGTATCTTTTAATGAAAATTGAATGTGAATTGTTAATTTATGCCTGTATATATGTGTAGTTCAGTAGCAAACATGATGTAAAGCCTATAATGCTCCAGCCTGAACAGAAGGTGTCGGAGGAAAGTAAAACGGCATGGAATGGCCAAACAGTACACTGACACCTAGATGATTGACTAGAAAGAAATAATGCTGGTAGTGCAGAGGCGTAGTAACCATTAAGGAGGTTAATACTGGTATAAAGTATTTCAGATAAAGCTGACAGTTGGCCTAACGCTCTGAACTCAATGTTTGTGATGTATTGTGCTCAGTGTAGAACTAGAGTATCAATTAGTTATGAAGTAGAAGGTACATCCTTCTTGTTTTCAGGGACCGTGGTCTTGATGGTATTGAGCAGCACCTGGTCAGAGCTTTGCTGAATCCAGAGTCGGACAGCATACTCCTTGGTCCATTTAGCTATCAGTGAGGTGTCTCCAGAGCACAGGGGAGGAATCGAGCAGAGGAGTCTTTTCCTGCCGCCATCACGCAAGATAAGCTGATGTGGCCAGCTGAGCTCAAAATTATGTACCCCCATCTTAAAATAACATTGTAACATAAACTTAAGAGGGGAAGTAAATTGTTTTAATAACAGGAACTGAGAACATCTCCAATACTAGCTCCCATAAAGACAAACTATTGAAGTCATGATGACAAATACCAACAGAGCTTGAACAAAACAAAACCAGTATTACCTCATATTACTACTACACAACTGACACACATAGGATACTTTTAATAATATATGTCACTACAATATTCATATTGAGAAATTCTGTACATATAACTTGTAATTAAAATTGATTGTGATTCCTGGTTCCCTTTGTATTTGAATCAGGACACATATTCATTCATAACAGCAATGAATACATATTGTTATTTGAAAAGTTATCAGTGACTCCTTTAAGATATCCTTTAGAGTGTTATATGTATGTGAGTGTCACAGTGTTGTCAAGTGTGGTGGAATAAATTAAATTGTTTATCTGTCTGTTGTTGTTATGACTTACACTTCATCATACACATACCCTAGACATACAACGTAGTCATCACACTATTCCAGAATAATTCTGACTGAGATATATATATATATGTGGCAGCAAGTAAGGTTATCTATAATACACTACTCTTATTAGATATAGATACCTTCACAGCTGATCTCAGTCAGTACACTAAGTCCCCTATAAATATTTATAACATCCCACTTCACCACATATATTGGGGTCTCGCTCTTGGGATTTTGAATCTTTACCTATTAAAAATATTGGGGGTAATTCACTTCAGGGAATATAAGAATTAAAAGGTATCCGTGGGTGGAATTAAATAAGGTTGAGCTCACGGTGCCTGTGTTGTCCATTAGATATATATTTAGAGACTAAATTGTTGGTTAGACATTGTATAAATTTACCTGATAGACAATGGCGGACCTGGCCAAATTTCGATCTGCTGCGGTTCAGACTGCAAAAGAGTTAGGATTAGATGGGCAAGTTATGGTTGCCTATGTCACTACGGAATGTGACAAATTTATTGAACGCGAAGAAAGAAGGTTTGAAGCCGAAAGAAAGTTAGAGGCTGAAAAAGAAATTAAGAGGTTGCAGATTGAGGCTGACAAAGAGGCTAAAGCATTGGAAGCCGAGGAAAGAAGATTGACTGCAGAAAGGGAAGAGAAGAAATTAGCTGCAGAACGGGAAGACAAGAGATTAGCTGCAGAAAGGGAAGCAGAAGATAAGAGATTACAAAGGGAACATGAGTTACGACTAAGGGAGTTTGAGTTTCAGGGCCATGCTCCTGAAAATGGTGCCAGTCCCTTTGCCTCTGATGCCACTGCTAGCCAAGGAGCCTCAACCTCAGCTATGAATTTCCATTTAGATCATTTTGTTGAGAAAGACGATGATATAGAGAGCTATCTAAATAGGTACGAACTATTAGCTACCACGTATGGGTTAGAGAGAGAAAGGTGGAGCTTAAAGTTATCTCAGGGACTTCGTGGGGCAGCTTATGAAGTTTTTGCATAAATGAGCAGAGGTGATCAGGAAAATTATGACATGCTAAAGCAGGCTCTTTTGTTAAGATATGAAAAGAATGCAGAATTTTATAGGAAAAAATTTAGGAATGCTAAACTACTGTCAGGTGAAACCTATCACCAGTTTTCTGCAGGAATAGAGACATACTTGGAGAAATGGACTTCTCTGGGGAAAACCCAAGATCTTAAGGAAATGGTCCTTATAGAGCAATTAAGAGAGTCCATGGCTCCAGACCTGAGAAAGTTTCTCATGGAACAAGGTGCAGAGAGGCTGGGTGAGTTGCTAAATGTTGCTGAAAGGTATCAAGCAGCTCAAGCAGAGGTAACAGGTAATAAAAAGAAACAAGTGGATAACTTTAGGGCACCACAGAACTTTAATCAATTTGATCCTAGAGATCAAAACAAAAGTAAGCACCAATTTGATAGGAAACGGTATGAAAATAAAAATAAATTCCCACAATTCGATGAAAGGAAATATGATGAAAGAAAATCTTTCAACCAAGGAAAAAGGTGGTGTAAAAATTGTCAGATGGACAATCATGACACTGACCGTTGCAGAAGGAAACCTGTGTATATGGCAACCCTTCAGGTCAGGTCGACCTCAAGACAGGAGGAGGATATTATGTTGAATACCACTCCAGAAGAGATGAGGAAGGCACAGGCTGGGGATAAAACACTCAAGCGTTGTTTCAGAAAATTGTCAACTTGTCATACAACTCCAGGCAAGGGAGATTTTTACATGAAAAACAAGTTGATGTATAGGAAGACTGGAGCTAGATCCAAAGGTCAGGGACAGCTGGTACTTCCTAAAAGATATAGGGCAGACTTAATAAGGAGCCTACATGTGAAACCAGATGGGGACCATGAGAAGATAGGTACCATCATTCAAAAGGTGGCTCACAATTATTATTGGCCCAAAGCAAGATGGGACATTGAGAATTTTGTAGAAAGGTGTAGCATAGCACATGAGGGAACACCCACAAGTGGGACATGGATCAGGACCTGGACACGCCACGGGGCAAAATTAGGCCTGATAATAAAAAGAGATATAAATTTGATAAAGTGGACCAAATAGAATGGGAAGCCCCTTTTCACGGACAAGCTTCACTTAACTGTTTTACAATGGCCACTATGCGGAGAGTGCAAAAAGATGTCTTACCCCAGGATAAGCCGAAAATCCCTCAATCGGACTTAAACAAACTGGAGGAAGAGGATGTAGAGAGGAAATCTCTCATCAAGAATTTTAAGTGGGGAGACAGCCCCAAGAAAAGAATTGGTAGCGGTCGTTTTGTGCATGATAATTCTGGGAGGAAAAATCATCACTATAAAGCTTCGAGTGGAAGAGACCATACCGGTGCATGGACAAATAGGTCCACACAATTAAAGGTCCATATGTAGCTTTGTTAAGAACGTGGACTGATGAAAAGGCAGAGGAAAACATTACATCTTCATACCAATATGTGAATGAGCTGACCACTCGTTTAAAAACTGGCTGGAAACTTGCCAATGAAAATTTGAAACAAGCCAGGAAGAAACATGCTGCCTATTATAACAGGAAGGCGAAAGACAGAAATTTGGCTGTGGGAGAGAAAGTACTGCTTCTTTTGCCCGGGAGTCAGAATAATATACAAATTGGATGGCAGGGTCCATATACAGTGTTAGAGAAGGTATCTAGAACAAATTATAAGATAGATAAGAAGGGGAAAGAAAAAATCTATCATGTGAATCTCCTGAAGAAATATTTGGAAAGAGAACATCAGGAAGAGACACACTTGTTGACCTTGTCCATCGCCATGGAGATGAAAAAGGAACCACTTTCATCATTTGAGTATCCATTACACCCCTGTGAGACAGCAGCACAGGTGAAAATCAGTACACATTTAACGAAAACTCAGAAAGAGAGAGTGCAACAGGTTCTAAATAATCATGCAGAGGTGTTAACAGACCGACCAGGGCATACAAACCTATTGGAATATGATATGAAACTGATAGACCCCACACCTGTCTGTATGAAACCATATTCGATTCCGTTTGCTAAGGAGAAAGCTTTGAAGGAAGAGATAGACTATCTATTGAAGGAGGGAATTATTTCACACAGTGAATCCTCATATAGTTCCGGTGTTGTACTCTTAAGGAAGCCCTCTGGAGAACATAGACTCTGTATAGATTACAGGAGACTGAATGCTATTACAGAAGGACAGGTGGATCCATTGCCGGATACAAATCAGCTGTTTGCCAGACTAAATAAAGCTAAATATTTCTCAAAAGTGGATCTGAGTAAAGGATACTATCAGATTCCAGTAAAGCCTGAGGTTAGACCATACCTAGCTTTTAGTACCTCAGAAGGACACTATGAGTTTAATAGATTGCCATTTGGATTGAAGAATGCGCCTAGTGTCTTCTCTAGAATGATGAGAAAATTATTGGACCCTCTGAATAATCCATGTATAACAAATTTCATGGATGATATCCTGATAGCAACAGAAACATTTGAGGAACACATTGACTCTCTGAACATGCTGTTTAATCGACTTAGGGAGGCAAATTTAACAGCCCGACCAACCAAATGTTGCGTTGGATGTAAAGAATTGGAATTTTTGGGACACACAGTTTATCAGGGAAACATGACCCCTGACCCAAAGAATTTAGAGAAACTACAGAAAGCCCCGAGACCACAAACCAAGAAGGACGTGAGATCCTTTGTCTCATTATGTGGTTTCTACCAGAAGTATATCAAAAACTTTAATTCCATATGTGCACCGTTAACTGATTTGACACGTAAAGGACATCCAGATCGCATTACATGGACACCACAATGTGAAATGACTTACCAAGAATTGAAGGAAAAGCTCACAAGTAAACCCATTTTGAAATTACCTGACTTAAGTCAAGAATTCATAGTAAGGACGGATGCAAGTAATATTGGGTTAGGTGCAACTCTACTACAGAAATCAGATGCATTGGATGGGGAATTAAGCCCAGTGGCATATGCTAGCAGAAAATTGAATAAAGCCGAAATCAATTACTCAACTAGCGAAAAAGAATGTCTTGCAGTAATATGGGCAATAAAGAAATTCAATATTTATCTGTATGGGAAGGCCTTTAAGTTGCAAACAGACCACAAACCTTTATCGTTTCTAGCACAGGCTAGGCATGAGAACTCCAGGTTACTCCGATGGTCTTTACTTTTGGCTCCATATAATTTTAGCATTGAGTATATATCTGGAAAAACAAATTTGGGAGCGGATTTTTTAAGCCGCCATCCGTGTGATGAGAATCACCGTAAACCCCAGAAATAATAATAAATTTCTCTATGTGTATATAGAATAAAGGACTGACATATAATGTCTGTTTTAAGAGGGGAGATGTCGTGGAATATTCTAATCCACTTATATAAATTAAAAGGTAGAGGCAAAGCCTAATAAATACATATAATAAAGAAAAGAGCAATGGTAAAATAACAGTGCTGTCACAAAGAATGTACTCGAAATCCCCTTTGTTTTATGCTTCGTCTGCAAATTGTAACGCTTTCACGTTGATAGTAAAAGCCTACTGTATTATTACCTGCGTTCTTCAATGAAACGTGTGCTGTATTTCTTGCAAAAACATTGAGATACCAAGCTGAACAATGACCTAATTTTAATATTTCATTCATTCCATTTTATACACGGCGTAACTAAAGACAGATGGACTAAAGGATAGAGAGAAGGGAGAGGCATAAAGCCGAACACGTGCAACACAAAACACGCGTCGCGCGATACACAATTACTACTATCACGCGTGTAAGGCCACATGCACTAACTTTTTTTTCAGACGGACTGTGATAAATTCACTACCCTTCCCAGAGTTAGGTTTTAAAATCACGAAAAACGCTTATTAGAAAAGATAACATTAGATGGGTTTACGTTTGAAAACATTACAGTACCCAGACAGCACATCTTCGAAACAGGAGGTCGAAGAAATTGCATATTTTGAACGCAGCCACTTAGCTCTTTTAAATTTGTATATTTGGGTTCCTTAGCGTTTGCTGACAAAGAATATGTAAAACGTTACGCAAATAGTCTAGGAATTAACAAGTTATAACCAAAATAAAATAGTGGGGATGCCTGACAGCATGAAATCATTTCTGCTCATAAAATTTTTTTATAACGTGTTTGAAAAAAACTTTACGTACGGAAATAGCCTACCATGTAAACTCCAAATTGATTGGAGCGCAACAAATATAAGACTAAACACGATTGGTCGGACTATAAATAATATCTTTGGTTGTTAGGGGAGACGTAGGAAGGTAACATTTTTTTCAAACACTTGTCGAAACGTGGCTCCATTGGCCAGACTCGCTGATATAATCACTTAGGAGCGTTAGTTCGAGACCACTAGTTCAAATAAGCTTGATAAAGCAACAGTGCGTTGAAGCCAGCTCATATTTTTGCTAAATAAAAGCCTGGAACATAAGCAGATGGGAATTTGTGCCAGAATTCATTGCTAGTCAACGTATCTGTGTTTATTCTATGAATTGTGGTAAGCTTGAAACATTCAGTATCTTTTAATGAAAATTGAATGTGAATTGTTAATTTATGCCTGTATATATGTGTAGTTCAGTAGCAAACATGATGTAAAGCCTATAATGCTCCAGCCTGAACAGAAGGTGTCGGAGGAAAGTAAAACGGCATGGAATGGCCAAACAGTACACTGACACCTAGATGATTGACTAGAAAGAAATAATGCTGGTAGTGCAGAGGCGTAGTAACCATTAAGGAGGTTAATACTGGTATAAAGTATTTCAGATGAAGCTGACAGTTGGCCTAACGCTCTGAACTCAATGTTTGTGATGTATTGTGCTCAGTGTAGAACTAGAGTATCAATTAGTTATGAAGTAGAAGGTACATCCTTCTTGTTTTCAGGGACCGTGGTCTTGATGGTATTGAGCAGCACCTGGTCAGAGCTTTGCTGAATTCAGAGTCGGACAGCATACTCCTTGGTCCATTTAGCTATCAGTGAGGTGTCTCCAGAGCACAGGGGAGGAATCGAGCAGAGGAGTCTTTTCCTGCCGCCATCACGCAAGATAAGCTGATGTGGCCAGCTAAGCTCAAAATTATGTACCCCCATCTTAAAATAACATTGTAACATAAACTTAAGAGGGGAAGTAAATTGTTTTAATAACAGGAACTGAGAACATCTCCAATACTAGCTCCCATAAAGACAAACTATTGAAGTCATGATGACAAATACCAACAGAGCTTGAACAAAACAAAACCAGTATTACCTCATATTACTACTACACAACTGACACACATAGGATACTTTTAATAATATATGTCACTACAATATTCATATTGAGAAATTCTGTACATATAACTTGTAATTAAAATTGATTGTGATTCCTGGTTCCCTTTGTATTTGAATCAGGACACATATTCATTCATAACAGCAATGAATACATATTGTTATTTGAAAAGTTATCAGTGACTCCTTTAAGATATCCTTTAGAGTGTTATATGTATGTGAGTGTCACAGTGTTGTCAAGTGTGGTGGAATAAATTAAATTGTTTATCTGTCTGTTGTTGTTATGACTTACACTTCATCATACACATACCCTAGACATACAACGTAGTCATCACACTATTCCAGAATAATTCTGACTGAGATATATATATATGTGGCAGCAAGTAAGGTTATCTATAATACACTACTCTTATTAGATATAGATACCTTCACAGCTGATCTCAGTCAGTACACTAAGTCCCCTATAAATATTTATAACATCCCACTTCACCACACACACCAACACAAAGAAACACACAGGTATGGAAAAACTTGTTAGAGAAAATAAAAAACAGACTATAAAGATATAAATACAAAACTACTACAATTTTCGGAAGATCGGTTTTAATCAACACCTTTATTTTACCTAAATTGATTTATATAGCAAATGTTCAAACCATTCCTCAAGAAATTATAACACGAATTAATAAACTCATAAGAACATTCTTAATTCGCAACACTTTACATTGTATAAAGCATAAAACGTTAATCCAACCCAAAGATAGAGGGGGAGTATCTTTACAAGATATAGCAACTAAAATAAAAGCTTTAAGAATCAAGTACATAGGAGAAATCGTTAAAAATCCTGAACAATACCCCCTGGCTCATTATTATATTGGTTTGAGATTATTTAACGTGTGTCGTTACAAAAAAAAAACCAACCTCATTATTTTGGCACTTTACCACGGTTCTACAAACAATGCATACAAAGCATACAAGAAAACACACCTTTATTACAACAAAACACACGTTCCATTTACAGGAATCTCATTACTGTACAAGAACCATCATTAGTGACAAGGATAAAACGTGGGTACAATTATTTCATAACTGATTACCGACCTATTTTTAGGAGCCTACACGAGTTACCACTTGCTCCACCCGCAAAGGAAGTCACCTTTAGATTATTATATAGCATGACACCCATTAGGTAAAGACTTGTTGCACAATGGAGAAACATCCCAAAATGCAAATTATGTAACACCAATACACAGGAGACAGAAGATCATTTGTTTTTTTACTGTAGTACAGTTACTTCTACAGTAGAAATTTTGAAAAAGGAATTGATGGTTCACATTGCACGCACTATTGACATGTATAGAGCTATCATGCTGAATTCCCTACCTAAGTGTGCACACCAAGTAGAACTGAAATTTTTGACCCTGATAGTGGAATTTAAATATTTAGTCTGGATATGTAGGAACTGCGCGGTGTTTGAAGGGAAACAGTAAAACGCCCACTTATTCTCACTATTATACCTACAAAAAACACAATTAATCAAAGTTTGAAAGGATTGGGGGGGAGGGGGGGAAGGGGGGGGGGGGTCGAGGGCGGGTAGGAAACTAATTTCAACCCAGAACTGACTGCATATATGTTAAATAATTATAGCTATGTTTTGCTTTATGGGTACAATTTCTAATATGTGTGTCAACGAGTTTATATGAAAACTTTCTTTTAAGTGCGCCAGTGAGTGCGAAGACGCGTGATTGGTTATATGTATTATAAAATTTGTACTGGTTTTAGTTAATTGAAAAGAAATACAAATCAAGAATCAAAAAAAAAAAAAAAAAAAAGTTAATATATTTGAGCGCATTGTTCGCTATTGTGAGATTAATTTCTTTATTCATTGGTCATATTATTTATATGATACAATGTGACACAACAGTCACTAAATACAAGATAAATATATGTGACATATTGTAGCAGTCAAACACTTTGTATGTGTTTATTGTCTGCCTCTTATATCTTTTCCCTGCTGTTATATTGATTATTTCATGCACTTAGCATTAATGTTTAATTGATCAACATTCTTTGACTAAGGTGACATGACTGTGAACAGTAAGCGTTCTTTGACTTACTAGACGGTGAGAGAGCATGGTATATGTGCATTAATCATGTTAGATGTTGACTGACTGCTGCTATAGGACCTCTTTATTATGTTAAATTGTTTGGAGCTGTTTGAAAGACATTGGTTTGGCAGTTTATGCTGCTTCTCCACACCTTGTGTGTTAAATTGCCTCCATTTCGGCACAAACATAGGTCTGTGCATGGTCATAGCAACAGTGACATTTGATGTTACTTTTTGCTACATTAGTGGTATTTTGTCTCATACCGCAATAATGTCAACTTCGTTGCCATTATTGAACCCGGGTGGGGATGGGGGGGGGGGGGGGAGAAGATATTATGAGTAAATTCATAACAGTTTTCGGTCGCTCTCAAACTTGGTTTGTGGGCTGACTTCCTCGTTTACAAAGCGTTACTGACGACCCCGAAAGTACGTCACATAGCCTGCTGATTTTAGAGCAGACGTCGTTTGCCGGGCAATGATCGAAGATTCGGTCTAGTTATCGGTCTCTTTGGCATTGTGTCTCCGAGGGAGAAGGTTGTGTTCTTATGTGCTCCTGGATGTGTACTTTGATTACCGATAAATTCATATATTTAATTCAGCTAGGTCCAGTTAGAGCCTTAGTCTGATTATAGTTCTAAGGACGTGTCAGCGCTGAATGGAGTTGGAAAGGATTAGTAATTTGATATTAAATAAATTCAGCATGATGACTTTGACAGTGTTCTTATAGTCTAAAAGACGTTAGACTTACTTATGGACTGGCTAGGGATTGCCAATGTCATGTATATGATGCAAGTATTGAGGAGATTCGTCCTTGTGATTAAATCTACATATTTGTGAAAAAAAAATCAGGTTGAACAGGGTATAACAACAATATAGTAGACAAACGAACGAACGAACAATGATAATCTGTAAAAATCACACCCCTTCCAGTCGCAGATGAGCACACATAAATTTTTCATCGGCGTCAAATACCGCACTTCGACAATCATTTAAACTCATTTTCTTACTTGGTCTGTCCTCTTCTACCCTGGAGGCCTGAGTGAATAAGAGGTATGGCGTCTGCTTCTAACAATAAAGGTACAGAATGTGTGCCTGTTACAGATATGTATTACATGTATGTCTGTTACATATGTGTCTGTTACTTGTATGTGTGGTACATGAATGCCTGTAACATGTATGTCTATTACACGTATTTCTGTAACACGTATGTTTGATACACGTATAGCTGTTACACAAATGTCTGTTACTGAATTTTGAAATGTTTCGGTAATGAAAATGTGAAATATCATTAGTGAAGCACTTGACACTACATGAATAATGTAACCAGACATATTTTATTCGTTTCTTGATGTTTGAAAACAATCAGAAATAAACATGGCCCCCGTGTAGTTCTTCGATGGTGAGGGGTGCCTGAGGAGAGAGAGAAATAATATGATTAATGCAATCTCAGGAATATCGTTAGAAGCTACTAACATGAGGTTGTGTGTGGTGCTGACAACATTATCATATAAAACAATCTCAGGAATATCGTTAGATGCTACTAACATGAGGTTGTGTATGGTGCTGACAACATTATCATATAAAACAATCTCTGGAATATCGTTAGAAGCTACTAACATGAGGTTGTGTATGATTTTTTACAACATTATCAAATAAAACAATCTCAGGAGTATCGTTAGAAGCTACTAACATGAGGTTGTGTATGATTTTTTACAACATTGTCAAATAAAACAATCTCAGGAATATCGTTAGAAGCTACTAACGGGAGATTGTGTATGATTGGCTACATTATCATATAACACAATCTCATGAATATCATTAGAAGCTACTTAAATTCTACCTTGAAAAAAATCAGTTATATAGCCCAAACCAGTCAGGGTTTAGAGCAGACAGAAGTACAGTAGACCAGCTTGTAAGATTATAACATGATGTAAAGCTAGAGTTCAAGAGGAAAGAAAAAACAGTGGCAGTCTTTCTAGATGTAGCCAGAGCATATGATAATGCTGGAAAGATGGAGCGATCTACAAAATGAAAAAGATTGGCTTTACTGGTAAAGCCTATAGTTATCTAGAACACTTTTTACAGGACAGGTATTTTGGTGTACAGATGAATAATGATAGGTCAGAAATATATGAACAACAGAATGGGATTCCACAGGGATCAGTGATTTCACCTTCAATTTTCACTATTGCTGTCAATGATTTAACAGATGAATTTAACGACATTAAGAATGCAGTATCACAATTTGCAGATGACTGTTCCCTTTGGCGATCTGGAAAAAACTTGGACCATGTTTACCAAAAACTTCAAAAACAAATAGACAAAGTTTCAGAGTGGATGAAAAGTTGGGGCTTCCAAATTAATCTAAACAAAACAGTAGGTATGATATTCAGCAAAGGAAATTTTTTAAAAAAATAACAAAATCAATATAACCATTAAAGGACAGAAAATAAGTACCTCCCCAACAACAATATTTCTGGGCATAACTTTAGATAAACAACTAAATTGGAATAAACATATAGACAATTTAGTAGAAAGCTGTAGGGGACCCCTTTATATACTAAGGATTGTAAAAGGTAATGGATGGGGTGCCAGCAATAAAATAATGCTTATGTTCTACAAGTCTTTCATCAGGGGGAAACTGGATTATGCCAGCATAGTCTATGAATCAGCTGCAGCTTCTAACAAAGCAAAACTATACAAAATTCAAAATGCAGCCATGAAAACCATTACAGGTGCATTTATATCGACACCAGTAGAAGCGCTTGAAGTAGCTCTTGGCATACCGCCCTTTGGTCTAAGGCAAAAAGAACTAAGATGTCCTTACCGACATTCCTGGACACACACATATCATTAAAAATGACATCATAACAAGACGTAACCCACCCAGCACATAAAGCATTTGTCAAAAACCAACCAAGTGTATGGGACGTCCCCTTAAATACAGATAGATATCTAACAGGGTGGAGAACTATAGAAGATCTAACGCAGCTCAAAGAACTGGCAAACACAATTGAAAATATTAATAAATTTGGAAGCAAAATACCACCCTGGGAACTAAAAACTTCAATCATAGACTACTCACTTACTGAAAAGATCAAACAAAACATAGAAGATAAGGAAGCCAAAATGATAAGGAGAAAGTTCATACATCAACTAACAAAACAAAGTTTGGCCATCTACACTGATATATCTAAGGGAGATAGTGGGCATCTAGGTGCAGGAGTTGTAATACCACAGTGGGGAATTAAAAAGAGCTACAGTGTAACTGAAGGGGCTTCGATTTTTACCGCAGAGATGGTAGCAATTCTAAAAAGTTTAGAAATAATCGAAGATAACCTACCAGAAGCTGTTACGATATTTACAGACTTACTATCATCACTACAAGCACTAGAACACCCAGGTAAATTAGCCGGCCAAACATAAAGGAAGAAATTCTAGCAATTAATACATCACTAGGGAACAGAGGATGAAGTGTGAGGCTAATGTGGGTTCCAGTACACATAGGTCTAGCTGGTAACGAGTTGGCAGACCAGAACGCCAAGAATGGAAGAATAAGTAAAAACAATATAAGAGCAGGACTGGGAAGGTCGGAGTTCAAGAGCCAAGTGAAGATAACTATAAACGAGGAATGGAAGACAACATGGAAGAACAGTAAAAGAGGCAGACACGCGTTCAAACTGCTGAAAGAACCAACAAGGACGTGCCAGGTCAGAGAAAAATTAAGATACCTTCGAACATACAACTGTGGCGTCTCCGTCTCAGTGCAGCAAACTTTATGATAGAGGAACGACACTGCCAAGAATGTCAGGAAGAGAATGACATAGACCACTACCTGTTCCACTGTAAAAAGTATGAACAACAAAGGCTTGAATTAAAAACTTACTAAAGAAATCACAATATAGACATGACAAGGTTTTAAGTATAGATGCCCCAGGAAATGCCCAATCAATACTTAAAAGATATATACATAAAACAAAGGAAAACATATAAGGTTAGTACTTCAGAAAAGACATTCAATAGAAATTAAGCAACAAGAACTAACAAATCATAAACAAATAAAACACAAAATGAAAAAGAACTTACAAACAACTCATAGGACAAAGAAAGACAACGAGGTGTACAAAAAAAAAAAAATCAACAACTCATAAAGAACAAATACTAATACAAATGTAAACCAAGTGTAAAGGACAATAGTTATCAATAAACAATACACAAGAGAAAAAAAAATAGACGAATACTAATTTAAATTAAAATCAGCTACTGCTAAAGACAGTAGTTATTTAAATTGAATACAAAATTAGAAAATAAAATGACACTAAATACCCCAATTATAACCAATTTTAAGGTTGAACAGGGTAGACCAAGATGGAACGAGAAGAGGCAATAACGGTCAGCTGTTAAGTGCCCGCTTCCACCCATCACCTCTTCAAAACAACAACAACAGTTAGAAGCTACTAACATGAGGTTGTGTATAGCTGGCAATATTGTTATATAAAACAATCTCAGGAATATCGTTAGAAGCGACTAACATGACGTTGAGTATGGTGCTGACAACATTATCATATAAAACAATCTCAGGAATATCGTTAGAAGCTACTAACATGAGGTTGTGTATGTGGTTGACAACATTATCATATAAAACAATCTCAGGAATATCGTTAGAAGCTACTAACATGAGGTTGTGTAAGTGGTTGACAACATTATCATATAAAACAATCTCATAAATATCGTTAGAAGCTACTAACGTGAGGTTGTGTATGGTTGGCAAAATTATCATATAAAACAGTCTCAAGAATATCGTTAGAAGCTACGAACATGAGGTTCCTTATGGTGCTGACAACATTATCATATAAAACAATCTAATGAATATTGTTAGAAGCTATTAACATGAGGTTGTTTATGGCTTACAACATTATCATATAAAACAATCTCAGGAATATCGTTGTTGCATATCTTAAATATACTGTTGCATGAAGGTAGGTGTTGTTGTGTATTTTTTAAAAAAATAATCTGTTTTCTGTAGCCTGTAGCTACGTGTTGCTGTATTTCTTAAATAAATTGATATGTTCTCTGTAGCTACATGTTTTTGTATATCGGAAATAAATTGATCCGTTGTCTGAAAGTAAGTCTTGTTATACTGTATTTCGTAAATACTCGTACATTAACCTGTTGTTTGTAGATAAATGTTTTACGTACATTTAAAAAAAAAATTAATATCTTGTCTGTAGCTAAATATTTTGTATATCTTAAATACATTGATCTGTTGTCTGTAGCTAGGTGTTGTTGTAGATCTAAAATAAATTAAACTGTTGTCTGTAGCTATGTTTTGTTGCAGATCTTAAAGAAATTTATTTATTGTGTGAAGTTCTGCATCTTAAATAATTTATACTTTTGTCAGTAGCTAAGTGCTGTTGTCTTAAACATATTAAACATAAATCTTTTGAGAAACCATCGATGTATCTTGTGTACGAGTAGTGTATGGGTATAAGTAGATCAAGATCCTGAATTAAAGAAGCGTGTAATAGAGAGGTTTAGGTCTAAATAAAGATATGAGGTCGAGTTGGAAAATCTGGTTTAGAAAATGTGAGTACTGTAATAACGCACTCTTAGTTTTAACTATATGATAGATACGATTAAAAGGTTTTGATTTTAGGACTAAGTGAGGTAAATCTTTGGTGGCGCGCCTTAAGAAAAGGTCGTGGATCTAGCTAGTAGATTGTCGAGATGTCGGTGGTTAAGGTTTTAGAAATTTGCATACGCTATTAAAAGTACTGTGAATAGAGTGGCAGACAGGGTTTTTGACTTAGTTAGCGTATTGATTAAAATTTATAACATATCTGTCGACAACAAATCGGTTCGACAAGTAGTCATTTTTGTTTATGACCGGTGACCATGCGTTATAACGACAGACGATATGGAAACGTACTAAAGACTGCCTTACTATATTTTGCCTATATGTATAATGGATTTACTAATGATACCTGAGGAATATCGTATCGTACATTAAAATATGTTCAAAGCTGGCCTTTGGCAGTATTATTTATATGTTTAATATAGTCAGTCAGATTTTTAACGCGATTAGCTTTTTGCAGAGAATTATTACACACGCCTGTATAAACAAGAACAAACATACGCACTGGACGACACCTATTTCTTAACTCAGTCTGCACGCCTGACTTTGCAGTAAACAATGCACTAGATGAACCTCTAACCATGGAAGACTTACGCCTCTCTCTAAACATGTTACAAAAAAATAAATCTCCTGGCCCAGACGGCCACACAACCGATTTTTATTCCAAATTATTTCACATACTCGGGCCAATTTTGTTGAGAACACTAAATGAAGCATTTGAAAAATAAGACTAGATACTCGTATTAAAGGAATACACATACCAGGAATAATAGAAAAAAAGCAAATACCTAAAGCAGATGACGCAGTCTTTTTTACATCAAATTTTTCATCAATACAAATCATCTTCGATACTTTTAAAACATTCGGAAAAGCGAGTGGTTCCAAAAGAAACGTACAAAATATCATACATAATTGGAATAGGAAAATGGAAAAACAAAACAGACTTTCCCTTTCAATTAATAAAAACAAACAAAATGAAAATATATGGAATAACTTTCTACTCGACACCAGAAAGAATTGATAACGACATGTGGACAGAATAACTTTGAAAATTAAGGGGAAACTAGAAAAATACAAATTTAAGAATGCGACGATTTTTGGCAGAAGTATCCTCTGCAATACTTATATACTTCCAAGTGTCTTAAACGTCTGAAATGTTTTTCATCCCCCAAAAACTAGTCTAAAGGAAATAAATCAATAAAGTAGAAACTTTTTTTTTCAGGCACACAATTCACAGTATAAAACACAAGACCTTAATCCAACATAAACGCGGAGACGGAATATCCTTGCAAGACAATTCTACAAATATAAACAATTTAGGAATTAAATTCATAAGCGACATAATAAAAGACCCACAATGATACCCTTTAGCTCACATATGTCTTCATATAACAAAAATTTGCAAAATTAACAATACTACACCATTTTGGAACACTACCGCCCTTCTTCGACCACTGCATTAGATGCATACAAGGGAATGAAAAACTCCTACACTAGTCAGCTAAAGATATATACATACATCTGGTACAGACACAAGAACCTCCACTAGATCAACGAATAAAAATAGGATACAGATATGGGATAACAGATTACTCGGAAATATTCCCAAATCTACACAAAAGAAATACATCACCATCGGCACAGGAAATAACCTACATACTATTATTCAATGTAACACCGCTCGCACAGGACAAAGAACACGGGAAAAAGATCTTGCACAAATTTAGACTCTGCTTCGGTACAACGGCAAGAGAGACAGAGGATCAAATCTTTTTTTCCGTTGTAACACAATCAGGTCAACATGAGAAGCCCTGATACAAGCATTTTGTAGATACACAAACACAAAAATTGACATGTACAAAGCAATTATGTTATACTTTATTCCAAAAACTGACTCGCACTTCGAAGAACAAATCGTACGTTTATTAGCAGAATATAGGGACACCGTTTGGAAATGCAGAAACAAAGCAATCTAGGAAAATAAATGCTTCAATCGAAACCAGTTTTTCCACATTTTTTTCAAAAAAGATGTAACATATTTTAGAAACCTAGACAGAACCAACAAGGAAAATAATTGCACTTTTATAAATAAGTGGAAACGTCGTTTGGTTTTTTTCACTTGATTAGTGTAACTATTTGTTTTTTTCCTTTTAGTTTTATGTAGGGGAAATAACCCTTGTTTTATTTATTTTTTTAAATCGTAATAAGGAAACATGTCTAAAAGGGCATTATATGTGTACGTGCATACTTTGAGATATATAAGACCGTGTGTTTGGAGGGATGTATACGCATGATTGCAATGTATGTATGTACGTGTATGTATGTATATATATATATATATATATATATATATATATATATATATATATATATATATATATATATATATATATATATATATATATATATATATATGCGTATAGGTGTAGTTTTCCATGTATTTTAATCTCTCATTCATGTCTCATTTTAAATGCTTTGACACATTTCGGAAAAAAACGTGTGTAAACAGTCGTTTAAGTGTACATGAGGAAGGGTGAGTACGTATGAGTTTCTTTCTTATTATATATATAATATACAATGTACTCAGTACCAATCTCATCAACTATAAATCAATATTACTTTTATTCTTCTTTAACATTTATTTAACTTTATTTATTCCACCGTTACTCTTTAAATTTATGTCAAATCTTAACTATTAATTATTTTATTTTATTTCTATGTATTTATTTATTTCATTATTATTTTTTAATGTTTTAACTTGTTTAAGTATACAAATGAAAGTGTGAGTACGCACGAGTGTTCATATGTAATATGTATATAAAATGTACTCTTCTTGTATTTCCTGTAAAATATACTTGTTTTCTGTGAAGTGAAAAGAAATAAAAATAACAGTTAAAAAATAAAACAGAATTGCAAGTATTAAAGTTGTGTAGTTGCGAGGGCTTTTTGAGAGTTCATTCTGGCGAACAGGCTACTGACAGTGGTTGGTTTAAATGCATGGTTCAAAGTGAATCTTATAGACAGTTAACAACGTGTCAGTAGAGAACAAAGACATAGGCGGAAATCTCCACCCCTGGCGGTTTAGGCCAGTCTTTCCAAGATACGCCATAATAGAACCTACTAACATGGAGAGAGAACCAGATAAAGTAGGACAAGAAATGTCTACTATTGAATACAACAAATTATAGAATGAAGAGTTTTCAAGGACAAAATAACAGTTCTCGACAAGAATGGTTCTGCTGCTATCAGACGGTTTGAAGTACTAACGTTACTACGCTGCTAGTGTGAGAGAACAGCATCAACACTGACCGCCTACATTGGACGCGTTATGTGGAGAAGTGTACTCATCACCAAAAAGATGTGACAGAAACCACGGCGACATGACTCAACTAGAGTTAAGTTCTCATCACAAACGGAATAAAGATGTGACAATCGGGATCAAAAACGTTAGCAAAGAAGATGTGATTAATTTCTTTTTATTACTATTTCTCGTGGGTCGCTTATCTTCAAAACAGCGCGTTTTTTTCAACCATTAACAATATGCCTGGATCTGTCGGTTATATCAGTACGTGTTTTTATAAAGTGTGATATGTATCCTGATTATGTATGATTCATTCATTCATGTGCCTGGATCTGTCGGTTATATCAGTACGTGTGTTTGTAAAGTGTGATATATTTCCTGAGTATGAATGATTGATTCATTTATTCCCCTAAATCTCCCTATGGGACATGAATCCACCAACACAGCAGGTCTCCTGTAAACAGCCTACACGAAAACATACATATGATCTTGTAGTGGAGTTTTCTGTAACATTTAATGTTATAAGATCACGTGTCCAGTCACATGTTAGCATTATTCTGTATTATTCCTCCAGATTGTGTTTTTTTCACTTTGGTGGTGTTGTGTTATTTTTTGAGGTTATTGTGCCTTTCAGTAAGTTACTCCAGGCTTCATTTCTGGTACGGTGTTGTTTATTAAACAAACGCGCATTTACGTCAATCCTACATGTCTACTTATCAAATATCTCTTAGGTCATCTGACATCTTGGATATTCTAGCGAGCCATATGGGACCACCGTTGTTTACCATGTTAGATCTTAGTCTTTGACATATCAGATCTGATAGTTTACTACCATAAATATATAGCGATGTGTAAATATAGACAGCCAGGGTGAAATGTTAATCTTTTCTGCTTTCATTGTGTCTGTTGTCACAACCTTCATCCTATCTCATGCTGTGTAACATGGTCCTTCAGTTATCACGTGCCAAGCGCTTCTGTTCTGTGCCAACTGCCCAGGTTATCTCCCTGTCCAATTTCATTTTTAAGCTGATTTCGTGTTGGTTTTATTATTGCTGGTTACCATCCTAGTAATTAGTTTTCTAGTTGTAATTGGAGGTGAGAGTGTAGCAAGGAGATAAGTGTTCACGACACCGACACGGGCATCAAGTGAACACTTTTTGTGTTACGAGAAATAAGACACAATGAAACTATGATAGGAAACTATATGCAGAGCGATCCAACAGAAGGCAATTAGATCATCAGAAGTGGTCCCCTGTCTATCAGGTTTTTGACCCCTTAATCTACTTTACGCTCTAAGGGGGGCGGGCACACTTGGGTCATGACCTCCTATTATCGTGTGCAGAGAATTAAACCCACTCCACCTTGGTTGCAGCTTTCAACTTCATTCCTGTTTTCTGCCAGCTGGAGACAATTGTGAAAATAACCCCTATGTTGAAAACAAATTACTCTCCCGAGTTCTATAGCCCTGTGCGATTGTTCCACATCCAGCACGATGACCTTTCCGCAGTTTCACTGATCATACACTGCGGTAGTCACGTGACCTCTCGCACCTACTTCAACAGTAATGACACTTGCAGTGAACCCGCAGTGTCACAAGTCCATGACCAGATAATTATACTTGGACACTTTGCTCCTCCAATCTGGATTCAAGTGGCAAGGTCAGCTCAATCATTATTATCTGAGCGATGATGAAGAATGCAGCACTATATCTTTCGGTCTTCGAGATCTTCTTATTCTCTCTGGATATGCCCCTAGCCAGCTCCCGGTCAAGAATAGAATGTAAACTGCTACTTGGTTTATTTGGCTTGAGATTTGCTGTTTTCCTACTCTCAAAAATTATGTTTTTGCGGTAGTCAGTCTGAGTTGGCGAACGCTGTTCGTCTTCCCCCTTGCCAGGTCTGTTGTAGCAGTCGGCTCATTTAATACTCTGTTGTGGCGCCATGTGCATCGTCCAAACTCTAACGACACCTTCCAAGCTGAGAGCACTTGTTCAAGTGTCTGTCTTTCATGGCACAGAAGGCTCTGCGCATTTTAAGACTTTCCAAACCTCACAAGGTTTGCGGACGATGGCAGGAGGAAACTATTAATGGGAATTACAGTATGCGGATGTCACCCATTACTAAACACAATATAGTGATTAACAAACGTGACACGTTTTTTTAAATTATGGAGAGAAAAAAATCCTCCACAATAAATGGACCACGTGACTGCTATAGCGGATTATAAAAGTAACTTGACTTGTCCCACAACACCTGGTCAATAAGGCACCAACGACAAGGGCTGGACACACTTTAGCATGAACAAATCTGCTTCTACTGTTCCAACGAGGCTGTGGTCTACCAAAAACAATTTGTCATTGTATCTAGCTTTACAGTTTTTCAACAGTCAAAATCAAAATAACTCCTCGCGCAAATTGAAATGGGAAAAAAATACAATGGCCGTAGGCACGTTTGTCTGGGATAATTTGTAACATCACGTGACTGGAAGACGTGACCTAATTTTGTTGAAGGTATATTCTCCCTGGGAAGCTGAAGGGTGATAAATAAATAATGAATGTCCAAGAGATTGTTGTAGAGAACGTTTTAGTGCTGAAGTCACATTGTGTCACCCACAACTTTGAGCTATCAGTATTAGAATGGGGTGATCTCCCATTGGACTTCAGTAGTGTCAGAACACATATGTGTTCACAACTCTGTTATAGTCATTGTGTGTAACATTCAATAAAAAGTTGAGACAAGTAGAATATAACGATTATTTTAGCAATAAACAGATTGACTAAATTTACTAACCTATTTTATTTTTTACTTAAATGAAATAGTTGTTTGAAAATATGTAATTATTTCAATGAACGTGGTATTTATTTATTAGTGTAATTATTTCCCTTGGCACAAAGCACTACACTTATACCAGTGGGGAAAAATTGAGATATTTATAAACTGTACTGGTATTTCGTCATGAGTAGGTAAGTATCTCAATTATTTATTTATAAAGGTGTGAATCTATTAGAGCAGTGGCGGCGGACACATTTGTCTGGGTTGTTTTGTAATACAGTATGTTCAAGAGATTCATGAAGCGTGCTGTTTAGAACTGACAACACTGTGGGGTGTTCATTGTTATTGAGTTGATATTAGTAACGTAGCATCAAGAGTTCATATCTCCGATATAGTCATAACGTGTATTTAAAAAAAAATATTATTGACAAAATCATCATCATCATCATACCTTTCCGTTCCCCGTGGAACATAGGGCTGAAACAGTTTCTCTCCATCGATTTCTATTCTGGGTTGTCTATTTCAGCTGTGCCCAAGTCATTCCAATTTCATTAGCTTCCTCTTCTGTTGTTCTTCTCCACGTTCTCCTTGGCCTCTCCACTCATCTTTTCCCTTGTGGGTTCCAGTCAAGAGCACCTCTGGCTATGCGTGATTGTTCTCTTTTGAGTGTATGCCATATCCATCCCAACCTTCTTACCTTAATTTCCATTTGTATTGGCATTTGCTCGCATCGAAAAATATTCACAACAATATATACTTTACGATTTTCTGGGTACCTTCCTATTTTTATAATTATTGTTGATCAGAATCCAGATCATTACGCTCCGGGCAAACACATTAAGTATCAGTTTCCATCAGCAAATTTTGAAAGATATTGATGTTAATTGCACATGTAGCGCGCTGGTTGTATACACGACAGGTGCATCCTCTCATACGTCCATCTCTTATCGTCTTACTTTTGATGCCAAGGTCTAACAATCTTAGTCTTGTTCATTTATTGATTGCAGTATCGTCTTCAGGTGATTATTATATGACCATATAATCTTTCCCTTATCCAATGTTCTCACTATGGGGGCTCTCAAGGCACCTTCCTAGTGTGAGCTATACATAAAGTTGACCATGAGCAAAAATTAGGTCTAGTAGGTAAATACCTGCACGATCAAATGATAGTCCCTGTATATTGTCCTGACAAAAGCTAAAATCACAGAAAACTGAAGGCGTCTCAAGATGACAGAAAAGCTAGTATCGGTTGGCTCTAAACTGATGCATGGAATGAAAACTCGTACATTATAATTAATACATATGATGCTATTGTTTTGTATTTTTGGAAAGTTCAGCCATCTATCTTTAGTATTAACAGACTGTAAAAGTTTTTACAAAACATTACAAGGCATTTAGTTGCTCGTTTAGTATGATATAAAAACATCAAACTGACAATTTCTTGACGGGTTACTTGCGGAGATGTCCGAATAAACTTGACCTTTGTCCTCTATATTATTATCATTATTTTCTTTTGTGTTCCTTGTGGAGCATGGAACCACCACTACAGCTGGTACCCTTGTAGGAAGCCTGAACCACCACTACAGCTGGTACCCTTGTAGGAATCCTGAACCACCACTACAGCTGGTACCCTTGTACGAAGTCTGGACCACCAGTACAGCTGGTACCCTTTGTGGTGGATTTTGAGGTTAAATAGTTAAAATGTGAATTTATGCCGATGTGAGGTCAAGCTGTGAAGGCCCCTGAGTCTAATAAATAATAGGGTATGTATTTTCAGAGAACCTTGCTGCTTCCACCCTACGACCTCAACCTGCGACGTATTTTTCTCCTAAGTAAAATAATGGTGTATGTATGTTATCTGGCTAGTGTCTAGGGTAATGTAAAATGTGGTGTAATAAACTGACAACAAATATACCTAAGACTATAGGAAAAGTAATTAATAATACCCAGAGTTAAGTTTAAATGTGAATTAATTTTTTTACAATTTATTGTTCCAGTATCACAATTTTGTGTATACCGGAATATTGAACTTCAAAATGATCAATCAAAATATTTACATCAAAATGATTCAATTCATAACTGTATATATTACTATTCACAAATTTAATTACATGTGTCAATCTGGGACAGTTTCAATATACTATTGCTCCTATGAATGGGTACTGTTAGGAAGAACGTCTAAGTTCATCACAATCTGAATAATTTATTAAACACTTGGGAAATGAGAGTAATTTGGTTTGATCTATCAAATGCCTGCAGACACTGGCTTAACTTTGTGGCTTCTGATGTGCAGGATGCAGTATAGTCACACCACCAGGTTCCAATAACAAGTCAGGCTTCTGATCTTGAAATAACAAGGAGGCACACAGTTGATACTGCCTCACTTCTTTAGGATGCAGAAATATACAGATCTCAGTTGACCTGGGCTCACTTCGAGTCATAGATGAAACCCTGGAACAAAATAAATGCGGCCTACATCACCCTCTGATATACTCTCTCTTTCCCTAAATAAACATTTTCAATTCATTCAGATTCAGTATGGTAACTACACAATTAGTTAACGTTCTTAATTGGTTTGTTACCCCATTCATGGTCAAATAAACTTCAATCTACAGTTTGCCACTTTCCTTGACAAAGGAAACATTTTAAGTTAATAATATCAAGTCATGTACAAAGACGGTGACTTGCTGAAGAAGACGGCCAGTGGTTTTCCTGGTCTTATGTCACAATACTGTACAAAAATTTCCCCATTACTATTTAATTTTATTTTCTCCCAGGGAGCCGCGCTAGCGTAGTGGTTACAACACCGCTCTGGCGACCGGGTGATTCAGGATCAAACCCGGGCGACGGCATTTGAGGATTTTTCGTCGACCGGGATTTGGACTGGATTAACTCGAGACCTGGCGAGGACATTTGAAGGAGTGTCGTGGACCAGGACTGGCGGCTTCTGAGCCGACCCAGCTCTAATAGGTACCTCCGAAAACGGCGAGTATCTGCCTGAATGGCGAGGGACACTTGTCTCTGTACAAGAAAATAGGATACTCACGTAAAAATCAATGTCAGGTTAGACATTAAAAATAACCTGAGATTTCGCCTCAAGTATTAGCGGGCGTACGAAAAAAAAAAAAAAAAAAAATGAAAATAAATAAATTTTCTCTCAGAGTGTCAGAAAACCTGTCGGGCTTTTCTACAACCTGTTACTATATTTCTTAACAACTCTGTGAAACAACACAAAGTTTGATGTTGGCTTCACTCTAGATAATCTTTTTCCCACATAATTTTCATACATATTCAATAATACATACATCTTAATAACCATAATAATGATACAAAGGTTTTATTTCTTACCGCATCAAATGAAAATTTCCTACTAATAAGGTAAATTGCGATATATATGGTCAAATCCAGATCGTTTGCTGGTGCAGATCAGCAAAGCCAAGACAGTACTTTTATCTTGCTTTTAACACAACTTTATTGTAAAAACAATTTTCTAAAGTGGCGACGAACGCCTTTCCCAAATGATTTTTATCACCCTTATAGTATATTTGACTCCAGCCAATCAGGACCTGTTTGGCTTCTAGCGTCTTATTTTCAAACTGAACTCAAATTTTCAAATCTTGGACTACCCTATCCTTTCCCCCACTATCTGTCAAGCTGAGAAAGAAGTAGTCTGTTCGTCCATCTGTCTTCTGTCAATATGTCCTTTATTTATTACCAATTTATAATTCTGACAAGTAATTTGTGATCCTATTGCTGTCTGTCACACAGTGGTTACATTTTTATAAGTTTATTCATTATATTTACTATTATCGTTTTCCTACTATCTAACCTTGTATGCTTTGCTTTTGGTTCAAATTCAAATTTCTGTAAACAACGAACTAGCGACACGACCACCAATGCCCCATTGCCCCTCTCTCTTACTATATATTTTTTTTATAAAAAAATTTCCCCTTTACATCGTAATTTGTTTCTTTTTCTTAACTGCCGTTCTCATTCAGAACGAAACAGCGCGTTTGTAGTACGTCACAGAGTTTTCGACAACGCGTTTTCTTTACGTTACCTTATAGTTAATTTTTTAGCCTGAAATACACTGTGTGTGTGTATATATCTTCTGGCGTGTCCAACAGCGTGAATAAAGTACGAGACCCGCGTGTTGAGCGAAGAGGGGTTTTGCAAGGCGGTGTTAGTATTGGCGTTAATTATTACTGCCGTTTCCTTCTACACTACTGGAAAATGTCCGAATTACTACAATTAGTAGCGTTAAAGTTAAAATCGTACGTTAATTCAGACGGCAGTTTGGTGTCACAGTTCTGGCAGATCGTTAATTGTTAGTCTCAAAGACGAAACTAGGAAAGCGCGTAATATTTAACGGCGGATTCCTGTCTACGCGTTACTACGATATAAAATACAGCGCTCTACTGGAGTAGGGGAAGCAGATAGGCAAAAAACCACGGGCGGGTTTATTTATTATCATAGGAGTAAAATCTTACTGAATTTAGCGATTGTTTCACAGATTTCGCTACACCCTTGTAGAAAGCCTGGAACACCACTACAGCTAGTACCCTTGTAGGAAGCCTGGACCACCATTACAGCTGGTACCCTTGTAGAAGCCTGGACCACCACTACAGCTGGTACCCTTGCAGGAAGCCTGGACCACTACTACAGCTAATACTCTTGTAGGAAACCTGGACCACCATTACAGCTGGTACCCTTGTAGGAAGCCTGGACCACCACTACAGCTGGTACCCTTGTAGGAAGCCTTCACTAAACAGTCACGTGACTTTCGTAGTGGTCAGTCTATTGTAATTAGTTTTACATAATGATGTTGCCAGCCTCATGTACCACCTCATATTAGTCACCTTGTACGAATTGTCTGAGTATAACGTTCACTCAAGTACACGGTAATGTGTTCACTGAAGTACAGGGTAATGAGTTCACTCAAGTACAGGGTAATGAGTTCACTCAAGTACAGGGTAATGAGTTCACTCAAGTACAGGGTAATGAGTTCACTCAAGTACAGGGTAATGAGTACTGTTTCTGTAGTTTCTCGAAAGCCAGTGTTAATATTTCTAACAAAGTTGTCACAAAGCAGTTTGTGCGCTCTCATGTCCACTCCGGCAGGATTGCATTATATTCCTGTGCGAGTGATGTTGTTATTTTCATCTCCCCTATCCCTTACTTGCCAATACAGAGCAATCATCCGAATATGAATTTTTACATTACTTTCACACTTCAATTAACTTTAATTCCCCGGCTCATCCCTGAGGCACTAATTAGATCACAAAAACGTGACGGTCATACATTTTATCCCAGGTGAAAGGTTAATGACATTGTTTGCACAGGATGGGCGTAATCCTTTACAATTCTACAGAATAATAGACTTGCATATTGTAGGTGTGGATAAACCACGAAATGTCCAGACCAGGCCGCTGAATTGCGCCGAGTCATAGTCTGATAACGATGGTTGAATTACGTGGAATAGGCAAGTCAGATAATCCCCCAATCTGGGAGGACGTGTGAGAGACGTAACTTGACCAAGTAATAATCGAATGTTTACCGCCCATTTTTAGAAAAGTAACGTTTGACATTTTGCACTAGATGAATCATGCAAAATATTTAATCATAAATTCAAACGTTCAAATACGATTAGCTGATACTTTAAGGTGCGAATACCAATTGCGTCGATTGGACGTTTGTCCCAACAGCCCTGAGAAGCGGACGCCGAAAACTTGCAATATAATCTGACATTTTTGGTCTAGTACTCTGTGAGAATCGCTTGCCAAGACGAAAACCAGACTGCCAGAAGTTAGAATCAAGATTCTTATACCGGAAGCGGACCATTGTTTGAGCAGTTTTGAGGACTTCAGAGCCCAAAACAAACTCTACAATTTAACAAAGACCACTGGAATCTGAGGAATCTAAAACACGGAGTAATAGTGGGAACTCATTGTTAACACACAAAAAAACCCAGAAACGTGTAAGAGGCTAGTCAAGTGCCTCTATTTCTCTGAGCAAACAGTCTGTGAGCCAAGATTGGATTGGTGGTACCAGTGAGGGTACTTATCTCTGGAACAAAGTGAGGGTAGAAGTGGTCTGACGACGAAATAGACACCAGTATCAGAGGGTCTTAGAAACGCGGGTCCAGATTTGCAGTTACACCTTGATGTTACTTGGAACGTGCTGCGCCATTAATCTTGACCAGAGACGCGAGAACTCCAGTGATTTTTCTGCATAGTACCCAAAAACCCAGCTGGAGGGGAAACTACTATTTGCAGCTAAGTCAAACCTAGAAGCTGCCAAGTAACTTCTTACATAAAACACCATACCAACACACGATGATTAGTATTTTCTGCTAACGATTATATAATTTTTTTAAACTGTTAAAATTAGTTGATTATTAAATCTGTTATTTGTAAATATAAAAATTAACTTGAATTTAATCATTTTGTATGTACTGCATGTTTGTTTCAGTCAATTTAATAAATGCACTCTAAACCGAGCTATACCATACTTATAAGAGTTCCACTTTGTAAATCAGGGTGGAACCTTCAACGAGCTGAAATTAATAATTGCTTAATTCTGCATAATACGCGGCGGATCAGTTATAAATTAACAATTATCTTATGAACAACGCCCTTGAGATATAAGCATCTTTATCCCTCTATATACTCGTACAACTCAGCCAAGAGTTATCTTGTGCGAAGGCAGACACCTTTGAAGACCCATATTAGAAACACATTGAGTTTTAACAACTGTTGGACCACCACTGCAAAACAGGGAAGGCAATTCCGTGACATAAGTCAGCAATGCACGAGAGTGTTGAGTTTACGTGTCACAGTGTTTAGTGTGCCGTTTCCTTATTTTCCCAAAAACGTGTCGCGTTTGTTTCACTGGTTACAAACTTTCATTACGGAAATTAGTACTGTGGGGATATTTATCTTTTGGGTGTCCAAGATGCCATAATGTTGACTATATTCTAGGTCATATAGTGGAGAATTTATTTAACTATGTGATGATGGGTAGAAGAAGTGAACGAACAAACAGAAATAACGTCACAAACAGGTTAATTAATGTGACATTAATAAAACACTATTTGGTCCATTACAACAATATTTAGTATACGAAATTTTCTTGTTTGTGTTTATAAGAATACATTCAAACGAATTATTTATACCCCTTGATTCTTTGTCTTGTCAACCAACAGTTTTATTCTTGGTACAGTTTCTGACTCCAATATTTTTTTTCTTCTTTCTTGCTTCGGATTAGATTAAGAACTGGTCGTCCTCTCTTCATTCCACAACTTTGTTTATCACTAACGCAACCATTTTTGGAATATTTCATTTGGATTATATACAGTGTGGCCCAAAAGTCTGGATTCATAGAGAATTCGGCAGCTACTTCTCTTTGTGAGGATCCCTGTCTTATGTACATGAGAACAATCTACGTGCGTTCATCTGCTGCTAATGTCGAATCCATATTGGGACGGAAAAAATGATTATGTAAGTTAGAAGAGAGAAATAATTTATATGAGGCAAATTACCTACATTCCCACACGTTTAGCTAGCTTTGTAGCTATTTAGTAAATATCCTGCTGAACCAGGGAGATGTTTGGCGTATCCCAATGTGGTAGGCGTACCTCAGGCTGGGAACTCCTGCTCTACATTGACTTAAAATCCCATCTTTCCGGTACGTAAGGCTATGCTATTAATTATGACGTCGATTTATTATATTGAAATGACTTTCTGGAGTGGAGTATGTGGAGCTAGGTAGACCATTCCTCCAGTTCCAGAGAAGCAAATAATCTGCATGTATGCAGCACTGTCATCGTAATGAATATGGGTTACTTTATAAATCATTTAAGTCAAGAATCAATGTATCCAAGTTGGAACAACACAGTATCTTAGAAGCAATGAATGTAGTAGCTGGCCGGTCAAACATCTCTTAGTGTTTGGAGAACCAACCAGTAAATTACGAAAGTCACTAAATAAAGTTGTCGTACATCCAAAAACAACAACTTCATTACAAATGTGTTTTTCTGTAACCGTTGTGTCTCTTCCTTTGTCATATTTATGACTGTGAGTATGTATAATAGCGCTGGTCGTAGACCCACTTTCTGGGATGTTTTGTAATACAGTTTGTTCAGACCCGAGTGGAACAGTCCTAGTTACGATGGTTTGGCCACGTCTGCAGAATTGGAGAAGAACGTCTGCCACGACACATATGGGAAACCAACAGCAAAGGATCCAGATCTCCAGGAGGACCTAGAATTCGCTGGGAGGACAACATTGAGTGGGGGGGGGGGGGGTTTGAGGGCGGGGTTTATGACATTATTAGTACTGAGTGGATCGGAAAACAAATTCCATGAAAAATATTCCTTGTACTGAGAACCAAACCTCATAGCCTCTCCGGCTACCAGGGAAGAACAGAAACCAATAAAGTAAGAAAATGTGATTGAAAGATTGTCGAAGTGCGCTGTTTGGCGCGGATGAAACATTTTAGTGTGCGCATCTGCGACTACTACAGAGTTGTTCAACATAACAATGTCTTTGAAAGTGGCAGAGCACATAAGTGCTCACTGCTTTAACATGTGCATTACACTCATATTATTTAAAGTTGTTTTTTTCATTCTCAACCCAGGAAACAAAATAAGTGTTTAACAATATAACATGGTATTTTATACTTTATATAATTTTGTTAAATTAATTGATAAAACTAAATAAGTAACGAAAACCTGTTATTTAATTTGATATTTGTTGTATAGGTAAATTGTTCCCCTTTGAAAGTAAATAGGATACATTCCCCTAACTTCTTTATCTTTTTTATTATCTGCAACAGTAAGTTGTCTTTGGTAAGCTCGTATCCTACAGTTAACTATTTAGTGTTTTTCAATTGTACATACCAAACGTACTTGTGTTAATAATGCCAAAGACGCTATATATTACAATTCTCTATCTATTTCATTACAGTCTGGTATATAATATGTACATGTACACAGACAATATTAACATAAAATATACACTAAAAAACAGTAAACTTCACTGTTTAGAATTCTTCAAAAACATTAGTATGGCGCATGGTGAAAAATAATTACGGAGTCAAAGAGTTAAAGTATCACAATGTTGTTATTATTTTTATTTTATTATTTTTCACTTATTTCCGAGAATCGACATCCTGTAAAAACCTGACAAGAAGTGTGATCCAGATTGGAAGAGCAACATTTGTTCAAAGCGGCCAAGCATAGTGATCTGGCCTCGGATCCGAGACACGATGGGTTCACTGCAAGGGTCATGGCTGTTGAGGTGAGTGCAAGAGGGATTGTGGCTGCATCAGTGTATGATTTATTGAAACTGTTGGGGCTGAGGGGACAGTCGAGAACAAGGGCACTGAAGAGGCTTAGTGAAACTGCGGAAAAGGCATCAAGCTGGCTGTGGAACAACCGCTATGGGCTATGGAACTCGGGACAGTAAACTCTGCGGTACAGAAAACATCATAAATTTATGTAAGTCCACAATACTTTGAGTTTTTCGGTGTACTGAAGAACGGGATGTGACTGACGGGCAACACGCGGCGTTTTTTATAAGAGGTGTTGGACACAGAGTTACAGTTGCTAGCGCACAGTGGCTAGCCTCGTCGGCTTCGCGCAGGTGTGTCAATGTCTGTTCCTAGTTGTGGTGTGCGACGGAACGAACGGAATAATTTGTCTTCTCTTTGTTAGTTTCACGATTGCCTCCACGGCTGGCGGAGTTGTGGATTTTAAAGTTGCTGCCAAAGTGAAATGGGTTCATTTTCGATACACGACAACAGGAGGCTGAGACACCTGGGAGTCGTCACCCAAGTGGACCCGCCCCCCTTAGAGTGTAAAGGAGAGTATACAGGGCCGAAACACTTGTTCGACCGGGGACTACTTCTGATGATCAGATTGCCTCCTGTTTAATACAGTAATCCTCAAGGGATTAATGAAAAACGCGTTTCAGCGTTGAGCGATAAATTTACACCATATGAAAGAACAAGGTAATTGTACTATCATTGAAAGTAGCAGAGCAGATAAGTTTTCACTTCATCGTCATGTGCATAAAGTAAAACATTGTTTTAATATTTATTAATAACAGCAAATAGCAACATTCACAAATAGAATGTAACAGTTTATTCTTAAATTCGGTATAACACAATACATTTTGTTTTATATATTTTTGCGTTTAACCAGATTCAATTAAGACTAAACGAGAATCTTTTGTTTTTTTTAGCATGTGTGTAATTGTTAAATTATTTCCCTTGAATTAAAAATTAAAGAAACAAACGAATAAGCTACCTCCCCTAACATTTAAATGTTGACACGTACAGAGATACGTATATGTATATTTACAGTATATTGTATGTTCCTATTGGTCACCTTAGTACTTTTTTAGTCCATCTACATTTTTGGCAACCATTGACCTGAAGTCCTACATTGATTAATATGGATCATACACTCCACTTCCTTAAACCATTACCCCGCTGGAACTACAAAAATGCCAACTGAAACAAGTTCCCAGCACTGACAGATGAATACTGTGGTTTCATAAACACCCAAAACAAATGAATTGGAGAAATAGCTGACGGATTTAATAAAGCAGTTCTGAAAGCTGCCCTAGAATCAATACCACGAGGGGCGAGAAATGATTATAAGCCGTACTAGACAGAAGAACTCAAAGAACTGGAAGAACAGGTAATAGAGGCCAGACATGTAGCAAAAAAGGACAAAACAGTTGAGGCAAACATCGCTTACAAAGCTATCTCTGCAAAATACAGGAAAACGTTAAACTGTTCAGCCAAAAATAGCTGGATCAAAACAATAGAAAGTCTTAACCTCGACAAAGATGGAAGAAAATTATGGAGGCTTGCCAAAGCCTTATATGATGAGGAATGCAAAAATAAGGAAATAGCCCTACAACAAAATGAGAAAATACTCACAAAGAAAGAAGCAGATAATGTTTTTGCTAAAAAATTCACACATGAGAGCCACATAAATGTTCTACCTGACAGAAAACAGGAAATTACCAAAGAGCAAGAATTATACCAAAATATACCAACTGTTCCAGAAGAGCACATGACATCAAATCTCACCATGAGAGAGCTAGAAGCAGCCATTGTATCCCTTAAACAAAGAAAGTCACCTGGAAAAGACAGGGTAACAAATGACATGCTTAAAGGGCTAGGACCTGATGCCAAGAAAGCCCTCCTCATAATTATGAACTATAGCTGGAAGCGTGGAATTGTACCACAGGCCTGGAAAGAAGCAGTACTAGTTCCAATCCTTAAAAAGGACAAAGACCGAATGGACCCCAACAGCTACAGACCCATCAGCCTTCTAAGCTGCACGGGAAAGCTAATGGAGAGAATGATCAATACCAGATTAAGTTGGCACCTCGAAGAAAAACAAATTCTACTGCACCAACAGGCAGGCTTCAGGCAACATAGGTCTACAGAGGACCAAGTCACCTACATTGCACAGGAAATCAAAGATGCTTTCCAAGAAGGAAAGCACACATTAGCAGTCTGTGTAGACATGGAGAAAGCATTTGATAAAAATTGAAAAGATGGGCTAAGAGTTAAAATGCTTAAATATGGAGTCTGTGGAAGAATGTATAACTGGATTAGTCACTACCTAACAAACAGAACAGCTAGAGTGCAGGTGCACGGACAGTTAAGCAAAAAGACTACAATGGAACATGGAGTCCCACAGGGTGGGGTCCTTTCCCCAACATTCTTCCTTATTTATATAAATGATATATGTGATAAGAGGTTTTGATGTTGTAAATTATAGAATATCCTGGACAAATAGATGTATCAGAGGATACCAGGATAGTGCCAGATAAGAGACTGGTCTTATAAGATATACCCCCTTCTCTGAAAAAAGCAAGAGTGTATAGACAATCAAGGTGAGGTCCAGCTATGTAAGTTCCCAGAGTATAGAATGATGATGATGAAGTTCTCTGGGTCCATCATAGAATATACAATGTGTAAGTTCTTTCTCAATATTTCTTCCCTCCTTCACTCTCTCTCTCGTTCAGTATCAAATCTACACCTTCTGCTCTTTAACCATAGATGATCACTCAGGTGCTATAGTTTTTATTTCTGTTCTTTCTTACTTACAATTTCTTAGATTATTGTTATATGTATCCTCTCAGTGTTCAGGTTATATTGATGGAACCGGACCTCGCCGGGGTTGTTACTTTCCCTTTCATCACTGAAGAATATGACTACTGTCTATATGTATTATAATTCACTCTACGTACCTTTTCCCTTTCTGAATAAAATCTAACTCACACCGTTTCTCCTTCTAGACAAGAATTCTCACTATTCAATATTTCGGGTTAATCATTACCCAAACTACTTCTTGTCCGTGAAATATTCATCACCTAAACTACTTGAATACTGCCTTCAACATGGCTACTAGCGTACGTGCCATCTGCACTCTAACTCACGCCTTCTGGACTGCTGCTGAGAAAAGCGTGCTTCACTGGATTCTCGTTCACCCCTTTCATGCTCATTATTGTTCGCGCATCCCCTTTTTATACTCTATCTGAACTTTCACATTCCAATTCTCCTTATTCATTCCCTTTGACTGTCGTTCTCTTGCTGCCACATTGTCTCCTTATCTCCCCTAAAAGTAAATTATTTATCCGTAGGATAAAAAATTTATTTTAATAGCTGTACCAAGTATTATTGTACTTAACTAAATATCAACAAAAAAATTTTTTTTTTTAAATATCCTTAGCAATGTGCTGCTACAACCCTAGCTCAGCATATTACCAATTCCTATCTGTGCCAAAGGACAATTTCCCTTTACACAACACTATCAAATTGTACTGGGAACGTACATTCATCAACATCTCGTTCCATTTACGACCACTCATCTTTCCTTTTCTCCTATATGCTCATATTACATGATTTCAAATACATACTTTTGACATGTTATACATTCCACTTCCTTAGTGGTCTTCATTTCTTTTTTTCATATCATTTAACATGTCATTATTTTTTTATGTTACAACATATTATCATACCAAAAACTATAGAATACTCTTCTCCCGTCACTTTTCTTAAGTGACCTTTCCTCTTCACATTTATGACTGTTTTTAACCTTTGTCTTTCTCACTCACATTCTGCCAACTCTGTACTTATCCATACACAGTTTATTTCCTTACAATCATCCAGTCACTCCTATTGTCATACATGTACATTCATCATATTATTATTTTCTGTCACCACACACCTGGTGTGAATTTGTTTAGCCTTTTTCTTCCCTCGTATAAAGCCAAACATGTCTTCTGTCAAGTCTCCCTATGTACATGGTTCATGATGGCGTGAGCCATTTACTATCATGGCAACACTGAATTGCCATACTTCCGTCCACCCTCTTTATTTTGTTTTTTATCTAGACCTTTATCCCTAATCTCCTACGCGGAAATATTTTCAACTTCTTTGGTCTACCTATCTTAAACCGCGTTGTCGCTTTGACCTACTTTCGTGTTTTTCTGCTGCTGACCTGTCACTTGACTTCTTTTTTCACAACACTGTCTCCCAGTGTCTGAATTTCTGTTGTAAATGTTCGGTGAGGGTTACCCTCCATAGACTCTCATTTGTAGTCTGGCAAACGCCGCACTTAACGTTTTTATATGTTTTTCGTTCCCTCCCTGGAACGTTCTCAACACATTTCTCTTCTCTTCATGTATTACGGAGAAAAAAAATATAATTTCTCCCCAAAGTCTTCATAAGACTCGGCTACTGCCGCGAAAATCTCTCTTTTTGCCATTTGCTCCATGGCTTCTCACTTCTACATTCGTTCCTTCTAGAACTATCTCTTGTACCTGTCTGTGCCATCCTTCCTGTGGCTTCTCAATAGTCCCGTCATTTTTTCCATGGCTCTGATCTCTTATCCATCTCTCTATGGTTTCTGTTATGTTCAGTGGAGAATGACTCCACTAAAAGTCTACTCGCGACTTAGCTAACGCAGCCATTTTTATTTCTCTCTTTCCATCGTTTATTCGCCTCCCTCCATGCAGTCTACCTGATTGTCTCTGCGTGTCGTATCCACGTTTCTGCTCTGTCCGCTATTATTTTCTCCAGATTGTATACTGGAAACTCCCTTTCTCTACCACTTTTTCTATATTTACTCCATTCTTCCTTACTTCTTCTACTATTCTCTCGTCCTCTGTAACTCCTTTTGTATCTGTGACTACCGTCACTCTCCTCAGACACTACACTGTCTGAGTCAGTCGACACTGATTCTGACGACCATCTCCCTCTACCGCTATATTCTGCTTCATTAACTGTCTGTTGACTTTTTCTCCTTATCGACCTGTCCTCTTCTTTGTAATCGTCATTATCTGTATCCTCCATTTCTGTTTCTTCTTCCATGATTTCGATCACAAGGTTATGAACTTCTCTTT
Organism: Oreohelix idahoensis; assembly: GCA_024509875.1. Taxonomy (NCBI): domain Eukaryota; kingdom Metazoa; phylum Mollusca; class Gastropoda; order Stylommatophora; family Oreohelicidae; genus Oreohelix; species Oreohelix idahoensis. Next base: position 93,432 of record JAMPIV010009306.1, on the reverse strand, counting down.
GCCTTTTTGATAAGTCTGTGTCAAACTTCTCTTCCAGCAATTTCCGCACCTTCCTTGTTGTCAAGGCGTTAAAATCGGCTCCTCTTAAGGTACTTTTTATTACCTTCCTTATCTCATTTACACTTGGCTCAACCATTTTGGTAATTTTCTTCGTCTTTATCTGATTTATACATCCAGGATCACTTTTCTCATTTTTAGGCCAATAAATTCTATTGCCTTCGTCATCCGTTCTATGATCGAGCTCGTCCGACCTGTATCCTTGTTCGTCGGAGTCCATAACTCTATCTTCCCCACTTGACGAATCGGATTCTGATTCTATGTCAAGCTGGTACTAATAGTATATTGTATCTATTTCTTGCAGTCTTATCTTCCGTACTGCTCTTGGACGCCTATAGGATGTGTCCATGTCCTGTACTTCTTCTATCTTCTCTTTCCTATTGTCCACCTTCGCTGATCTTTCTTTCTCTTGTAGTAATATCTGCATCGGTTCATCTTTCGTATTCTTTACCTCGATGCTATCCCTATGCTGTGGTACCACTACTTCTTTAGCCGTTTGTCGGTTCGTCCGTTTTACACTGAGTGGTATCTTAGACTTTCTCATATTGTCTAACCCACGTGACCATGTTTCATTTTCTCTCATGACGTCTTTCTCCTTTTGTGCTGGCCCCAAGTGTGACGCTACAGTATCTATCTCTGTTTGTGTAGCAACGCTGACCCTGTCTCTCTGTATGTTTTCCTGTTTCTGGACTGTTGTCCTACCCTGACTTGTCCATGGTCTATTCCTATTACCTTCTTCCTTTATTGTGACATGTTGCTGGCAAAATCCTATTATTTTTCTCCACACTTCTAGCGGTTCTACCTTCATTTCCCAACCATTCTGTGTTCTTATCTGGCACTTCTGTTGGTTTGCTATGTTGATGTTATTTATTTCTATGGACTTCCCTTTTCTAACTTCTGCAACAAAATTCCTGACCGCCATTCTTATTCTTCTTTTATTAAGTGTGTTCCAGTGTGCCCGTACTGCAGTTTTTTCTGGGATTTTGTTTTTAATCCTTATTTTCTCTATCCCAAGTGTGACAATGTCCTTTCCCTTTGGTATCGCATGATTTAGACTCTGATTGAAGATCTCTTTCATTGAGTAATGTGTCTAATCGCCTTCTGATAAAGTCTGTGATCAGATCAACAGATGAAAAAATCGCAATTTTAACTTTCTCCAATTCATCTGCATTTATTGACATTGCATATTTGTCAATATCTGTAAGCCACTTACGGCATGCGTGTGGGTCACCTGATAATAAGTCTACATTACCTTTTATGTTTGCGTATTTAGCACTGTTGTCTACCGTGGCTAATGTGTTGGCAGGCCTTTTTACGAGGGCTAGAGTCTGACTGTCTTGCATGTTATACTGTGTCTGTTCGGTCTGTGCCATCATACAATCTGAAAAATAGTTACTTATTTCTACCGTTTACTTAAATTAACTTGCACGTGAAAATGAATGGAAATTGTTCTATTAGTCTTGGGTTTCCTGGGAAAAAATGTTATGGTTACCAAAACAAATTTTATGTATACACAGTTACAAATCAATATTAACTGACACTAAAATGGTAATAATAATGATAGGAATAGTAACAAGACAACAATAATAATGCAACAATGTCTAATTAAACTAATTAATTAAGACGTCTGCGTTGGAGAACTCGTTTGTTGCGATGTTGTGCGCGTGACCGACTTTTCTTTTTTTACAAACACTATTGTTATATTTTTCTACCATCTGGACTACACACCGTATTGTTTTGCTGCACACAGTCTTCTATCCGTGAATCGGTTACTGTACTGCACTCTATGACCTGTCTTACCCTACTTGTTTGAGCGATGTACGTCGACCTGTCGTCTGCTGTGCTGTATCGTCCCCGTGCTGGAAGGTTTGAATGAAAACAATTTGTTTCCGACTTGGTGTTACAGGACAGTGAATGTTGTACCCGCTGTTTCTTTGCGACCCCCTCTCGTGCAGGAAGGTGCGAAGAAAAAATCTTGACTTGATTTCTGAGCTGGCGTTTCTGGTTGACTGGTTCCCAACCTGTCAACTTCTTCTGTTTACACTTTGACTGTACTGTTTTCTTCGTATGTTGTGAAACTGCAATTTTGTCTTCTATCTGCGTTGTTCTGCCGTCCGTGGTTCTTGAAGTCTGTCATCAACCAGTTTGTGTGTTGTACTTTGTCTTGGTGAATGACTGATTTCAATGCTGGCAGAGGTTGGTCTCAGCTCCCGAATTATATAATGTGTTGCGTACTTTGCCTTGTTGTGGCGACTTATTCTCGTGCAGGTCTATTTGAAAGAAGGAAAGTCTGACTTGGTTTTCGGGGTGGCGTTTTCGCTTATCTGGTTTCGATACTGTTCACTTTTTCTCTGTTTACAACTTACACTGTTGTCACTCTGCTTTTTTTCGTATGTTGCGTAACTACAACTATGCCTTCTATCTGCATTGTTCTATCATCTGTGGTTCTTGAAGTCTGTCATCACCCAGTTTTATGTGTTGTACTTTATTTTCGTGACTGACTGATGAAAAATGCTGCCTGAGGTTGTTCTCGGCACCAGAATTGATGAGATGTGACCGCCTGCCTGTGGTCACTTCTATAATGTGGCCGGCTGTGTCGTTGTATCAATGTTCTTCTGTGTTGCCACCTGTATGCCTGCTTAATTCTTCTGTTTACACTTTCACTGTTTGCACTCTGCTGTCCGTAGTTGTTAAGGTCTGTCACAGATACGAAAACGTATTATGGTGTCTTCTGTCTATGTTATTCTGTATTATCATGGTTATCTGTCGTTCGTGGTTATTGATATCTGTTGCAGCGTCAAAACGTATCTGTGTCTTCTGTCTGAAGCGAGGAGAGATGACAGCATAAAGCATAGTTGCTGAACTACTACTTAGAAACAATGTGTGTGTGCTGCTAGAGGTTGGTTACGGCACCAATTCTATACAGATGTGACAGCCTGGTCGCTGTATCATGGATCATATTAAGTGGCAGTGTCTGTCCAGGTTCTTTTACCTCCTTGGTTAGCAATGATATGCTGTATAATTATAACAGTCACACACACACAGCACGTGATGCGATAACGCCATAGTAATTGAAATACTGTTTATTTACATATGAGAGGATCATTGCTGTCTGTTCTGACCTCCACATTTGGTCCATCATAGAATATACAATGTGTAAGTTCTTTCTCAATATTTCTTCCTTCCCTCACTCTCTCTCTCTCGTTCAGTATCGAATCTACACCTTCTGATCTTTAACCATAGATGATCACTCAGGTGCTATAGTCTCTATTTCTGTTCTTTCTTCCTTACAATTTCTTAGATTATTGTTATATGTATCCTCTCAGTGTTCAGGTTATATTGATGGAACCGGACCTCGCCGGGGTTGTTATTTTCCCTTTCATCACTGAAGAATATGACTACTGTCTATATGTATTATAATTCACTCTACGTACATTTTCCCTTTCTGAATAAAATCTAACTCACACCGTTTCTCCTTCTAGACAAGAATTCTCACTATTCAATATTTCGGGTTAATCATTACCCAAACTACTTCTTGTCCGTGAAATATTCATCACCTAAACTACTTGAATACTGCCTTCAACATGGCTACTAGCGTACGTGCCATCTGCACACTAACTCACGCTTCTGGACTGCTGCTGAGAAAAGCGTGCTTCACTGGATTCTCGTTTACCCCTTTCATGCACATTATTGTTCGCGCATCCCCTTTTTATACTCTATCTGATCTTTCCCATTCCAATTCTCCTTATTCATTCCCTTTGACTGTCGTTCCCTTGCTGCCAAACCTTATAGATAACTTAACAACAACCCTCTCGTGACAGGTCCATAGTATAGCTGTTCCTGTGATGGTATCAGGGGCTCTTCTGAGGACATGGCCAACTCAACTCCACCGTCTAGCAGTTATAATGGTGTGCATGTCCTCTTGGTTGCTCCGAGAAATCAGTTCTTGGTTGGTGATGGTATTTGGTCAAAAGATTCGGAAAATTAAGGCAAGAAATAGATTGACGAAAAGACACAGTCAAGTAAAAAGGAACTACACTTCAAAACTCAACTCCGACAACTGACTACACACCTGACAATTATATTAACATAGGCAGGAAAAGAAAGCACTCAGCCCTCCACCAACGAAACAAAAGCGTAAAGCAAGAGAGACAGATCATCACTGACACATCAAATGAAACAGGACAATGGAAGAATGTAATGAGCTAATAACTCATTACAGATTTAGAGGTCCTACGACCAATCATCATCAACAAAGTCATAAATCAGCAGGAGCTAAGAAAGATGACACTATCGGCTTACACAAGCGGTAAACACACAATCTGAACCAACAAAAAACACACATGCACCTAAATTTCTGCTAGTTGACCTTTTAAAGACGTGTCCTTTTCTGAGCTGCCGTCGAATCAGTAACAATAGCTGTAGAAATAAAAGTAACACACTTGCAAAAATAAATAAATACACTCATTTAATACGCAACTATGCTACAATAAACGCACGACGTGACGACTATAGGCAACCAGCTCACGGTCCTTTACACGATTAGCCCTTTTCAGGGCTTACAATAATGCTAACAAATACATTTAAAAAAATAAAAAAAACACTGAGATAACAGTCTAGCGGTCAAAACTTAAGAGCAATTAGAAAAAATACGCCCATTATAAGCGAAAGATCACACATCTGGTCAGATTGGACGGGACATCAGAAATAAAGTAAAAAGATATTTAACCACGTTATGCTGTAAGCAGCGGCTGAGTCCGTCACTAGAGCTATAAAGAAATATTACAAATACATCTGGACTGTATAACTACAACGCCTTGAGGATGAAGTAATAAATGATAAACACACTGGAGCAAGGGAAGAAACAATTGACACTTGTCACGAACGACATTAAAATTGTACATAATTCTCTCCCCATCATCAACGACTAGTTAGGGGAGGTAGCTTGTTTGCTTTCCAAGGGAAACAATTAGGTTATGAACAAAATATCAGACTGAATAGTAGATGTTCCTACTTTGTAACTTGTATAAATTTATTATAAACATTTGCATTAGTCATAACATTTTGTTTCAGGTACAATATTTGTAATTTTTTTCTTTTGTTAAATATCCTTTATTTTTCTCTATGCTGATTGTAAAAAAAATTAAAAGATTTTCAACTTAATGCACATTTTAAAGTATTGAGCACTTAGCTGATCTACCACTTTCAATGATAATAATTGTAACCATTGGATTATTCAGTCGTAAATGTGCACAACAAAATGTTTCATCAGCACTAACTAGTGCTGTTCATTAATCTGAAAATTGCCCTTTTTGTATTTCTATAAATAGTTTTCTGCTTCCGTGTTTTTAATAAAAAAAAACACATTTTTTTATATTGCTTAGTATTTATGGTCAAGGGTTATCTCTTAACGAGGAGTTTGGATTTGCTTAAACCAAATAAATAAATAAGTAAATAAAGGAAGACAAAACTGAATACTGGGAAGTGACTGTGTCCAAGGGCTAGAATTCCTGCTACCCGTGGCAAGGTGATCGGTTTTAAAATCTTAAACAAAAAATACGTCATTACTTTTACGTCACATTATTTGGTTCGGTGTTTGCAACGTTTCAAACCAGGGCATCTATTTCAAATATTAGTAGGCTATTATGTAATGTGTTATATATTTCCTGATTATGAAAGAGTTATGTTGATGCGTGATGCCATATGATGATGGATGGCATCCGCATGTCTGGTTTTGTGTAGTGTGTAGATGTGTTCAGTCAAAACAATGTTCATGCAACAATAACAGGGCAATCCACATAGGACGTCAGTAAACTCACGACGTATAAAGTCAATGAGTCTTGAAACAGCCGTTGACGTTTTTCTTCATTATTTATTGTGGACGCCACAGTGACAAAATGGTTACGCAAATGTGTAGGCACATCAAACAGTCATTATCACAGCAACATTCAATACAGCAATAAACGGTAGACAGCATTACAATGATGAGTCAGATGCATGTTATATTTCATAGTGCTGTAAATGTAGTCAGGTGGAAAACTCCATCCTTTTCTATAACAGCCAGGAGATATCCAGATGTATGAGATCAGTTCACTCTCCTTAGTTTGACTTCAGCAAGACAGACACGTCTGCCGAAGTATAAATAATGTCCTCAAAAATATCCTCTAGATAATAAAGGTTTTCCAAACCTAGTTCATTTAACAAAGTAGCAAGTAATGGTCCTTGGTACCTGCATCAACCGATGCAGTACAATGCAGCGACATGTGAGCTAGGAAAACATCTCGTGACGACGACTTTCGCAGACAGGCTATGAATCGAAATCGCTCACGACCCAAAATCAATAGAGTTAATGAAAGAGTCAATTTACCTTGCTTTCATGAAATACACAGAAATATCACGCCTCCCGACATGTGGGAAACACTAGAGGTATTATCTCGAATAAACGAAATATCCATTAAGAGGACTACACATCCCTGACAGAACAAAAATAGCGGAGATCCCCTCTTCAACGAGGCATCTCTTTCGCCATTCCAAATCGCTCACTCCCACTAGTGGTGGGCGGAAACCGATCGACAAAGAAGCAAGACAAGTCATGCGCAGTCCAGCGCAAAATGACCACAGCTCAAACTTAACTGCATTCGATACCAACGCGAGAAGACAAATGCTTACCGAGAAAAGTGACTATAAATTTCAAGCAGTTGTTGCCCTTGCGTTATAAAACAGATATTGAAATAAAACGATGTTGCGAGAATTTATCACGCAACATATGTATTCACGTTACTAAAGCGCCCTATGGAGCATACAACCACAACTACAGCTGGTCACCATGGAGACAGCCTACATTAAAACATGCATGTGATCTTCCAGTGGTGGTTTCTGTACCAGTTAAATAAACATGATATGATTGCCAGCCACATGTATGTGTGGCCGTGCATTGCTGATGATGTTGTATAGTGGTTCGTATCACTACCTCAACAGTAGGCAGACCTTGGTTGATGGTATCAAAGTCATTTCTTACTGATGCAAAGCAACAACAGTTCACGCAGACAGCTGACCATTAATATCAACACTAGATGAGTAACTTGACTCCGACAGCTGACGATTGATATCAACACTAGATGAGTAACTTGACTCCGACAGCTGATGATTGGTATCAACACTAGATGAGTAACTTGACTCCGACAGCTGACGATTGATATCAACACTAGATGAGTAACTTAATTCAGGAGTGTTATGAGTAAAATAGTAGATTTTATGAGTAAAATTCATAACATATCTGTCGATATTAAAAACGGCTCGACTGGCTGTCATATTTGTTTACGACCGGTGACCCTGGGTTGCAGGAAGTACGTCATTGCCTTTTGGGCCTAGTAGCAAAAGTCTACGGTTGCTGTTAGCAGAAGTCAGCGATCTTTCTAGGTCTCTTTATTGTGTGTCTTCTGTGGCAGATGGACGTGTGTTTTATGAGCTCATGAGTATTATTGTGTTTTATGACATAGTCCTATGAGGTACCATCACTAGCTCGCCCATATAACTCCGTGAGGCGAGGCTAGTATATTTGTGAAAGGAAGTATGCTTTATCTGCAGAACGTGAGTGTAAAATGTATGAAAATGTCCTCGACATTTTTCTACCAGCAGTCGTTACAGATCGATACTAAAGACTGTCTAGTGAAGCCATAATCTATTCTGCATATCAAAAAATATCTCGATGGAGCCACGTTGTGTGAAATAAATATTATTGAAATTGTCCAGGCTGCCTTACTATTAATATGGAGATGTGGAGTTGTGTTACTGTGTGCATGGTCTGCTAGACATCCCCTGTGTGACTTTGGCCAGAGTAACTTCTAAGTTTACTCCAACTATATTATCATATAAAAAGACCCGCAAGAATGAGTAACTTGACTCAGGTAAAAAATCCCGTTACACGCCCATTAAGGCATATTGGGAATATGAAGTTATGCCCATATTTTCTTGACCATCGGCACACTATGGGTGATGTGGTCAGCATCACGCCGGCCGCCTTAACCTTCCCAGAAGATGCTCTGGTACCCAATTGGGGCTGGGTCGACCCAGGAGCCATTTGCGGTCTAACAAATTCCTACATCATCTGGGGATCGAACCATAGACCACTGAGCTAGGAAGCCAGTGTTGAGGTCATCTCTGTCTTGACTCAGACAGCTGATGATTGATGTCAACACTAGATGAGTAGAGTTACTTGACTCAGACAGGTGGAAATTGATATCAACACTAAATGAGTAACTTGACTCAGACAGCTGTCGATTTATATCAACACTATATGAGTAACTTGATGCAGACAGCTGACGATTTATATCAACATTAGATGAGTAACTTGACTCAGACAGCTGACAATCGATATCAACACTAGATGAGTAACTTGACTTTGACAACAGTACAAAATATGATGAAGTTTATTTATATGTAACGTGGCTAGTGTGAAATAATGAGTCCAAACTTCCCTTGAGGTCGGTCAACCTTGTACAGCATACATTTAAACTCATTTATTTTCTCAATATCTTGCTCTCTCATTCTTTCTTACTGCCTCAGTGTTTACTAGCTGTCTCTAGATGTTAGGGCGTTCACGACTGGATAACGACTACTGCTGTCGAGATTTATCTGCCTTCTAAATTCTTCATGTATGTGAAATTCAACTGTCACTTACCAGTTACTTTGTATCGTTTATAAATTTTTAATTTTGGTATTGCTATTCCTGCTCCTAATTGTCCTTCTTCATCTTTTGACCCATCTGTATATATAGTTAGGCTATTATTTATATACCGTTCTATGTACTCTAGTGCTTTACTTTTTGCTGAGATTATGTCGTTAGATTTGCTTATGATCTTTGATAAGTGGGAGTCAGTTTCTGGCACTTTTAATTCCCATGGTGGGATCTTTGCTTTATACTGAGCACTACTGTTTATCATATTAAATAAGTTAGGGTGTTGATCCACTTCATCCATTGTTTTCCACCCTTACGGGTATCTATTATGGTTTAATGGAATGTGGCCTATGTACTGGTTACCCCTATCAAAGGTTTTGTGTGCTAGGTGAGTTGGATCTGTTGCCACTCTTGCACAGTAGCTAACTCTCAGTTCTTTTCTCCTTAGCTCCAGGGGTATAATGCCCAACGCAACTTCTAATGCCTCTGCTGATGTTCCCTTTGAGGCACTGCTATTATTGACAGTGCCTGGTTTTGGACTGTGTCTAGTTTGTTTTCTTATTGCTCGGGGCGGCTGATGCATAGACAACCCTGGCATAGTGAAGTTTGCCCGTAATAAATGATTTATAGAAGGTTAACATTGTCTTATTGCAGGCTCCCCAACCACTTCATTTTATAAATCTTAGCATGTTAATAAGTCCCCTACTGCTTTGCACTAATAGGTCAATGTGTTTGTTCCAGTTTAGTTGCTAGTCTAGTACCATACCAAGAAATCTAGTTGATTTTGCTGTGCATACGTTTTGCTAATTAATGCTTATGTCAATTATATTATTTTCAATTACACGCCCTCTACTGAAGATCATTCCTATGGTTTTTTTAACGTTTAGATTAAATGCCCAATTGTTCATCCAGTTAGATACATTATCTATTTGTTTTTGTACTGTTTTATAGAAAAATGGGAGATTTCTTCCCGTTCTCCAAATCGCAGCGTCATCTGCAAACTGAGATAAACTCGTCGCCTAGGTCGTTGACCATAATCGTATAAATAAATGGTGATATTACTGATCCCTGTGGGATTACATTCTGTTGTTCATACACCTCAAATCTATCATTGTTTATTTGTACCGTGAAGTATCTATCCTGCAGGAACGTTTCTAAATAATTGTAAGTTCTGCCTACTATACCTAATTTCCTGAATACTATGTTGTTTAGATATTCCTACAGTAATAATTTTCTTAATGAAAGCGTGTAAATAGTTAAGATAGAGGGCTGAACTTTTCAAACATACAAAACAAAGTCATCACAGGCAGTAATTAAATTGTACGTGTTTTCATTCCACGCATCAGTTAAGAGCCAATAAAAAAAGAAAACAAAATATGTTAAACACAGGCTTTTAGTGCACTAAAAAGCCACAAATAATTTTTCAAAGAGTTTATAGCTCGCAGTCAAAAAATGTAACATCAAATTGACAAAAAGCCTGGCGCGCTGATTCTACATGAAATTAACTTGTGCGTTAAACTTCGATAGACACTTATGGATAAAATATTTGATAAACAGCCTTAAGAATAGAGAACCTGTGACACTTGGTCGTTCTAGTTTTATCTACAAGCTATCATGTTCATCCATATTTCGTTTTACTCAGACGACTTGCAGCTTTCATTCCATATATGTCCTTCTACATTCCGTTCATCTTACGATTTGCTAAGCTTAGCAGAAGTGACAAACAGTCTTATCAATTCACTTGTTGACACACTAACATTCAATTATCTTAGCAAATACTGCATGCCTTGCACTATCATCTACACCTAAACATACCTTGTTTCCTCCTGGAAGCAAAGGTGAAAGAATTATCACTTTTCATCCATCCTGTTCGTTATAGTTCTATTAAAACGTTGCCACCTTTAACACACAACAAATGTTTCTCTACGCGTTCACATTTCCTTTGTATATTACGTCTCCGCTGGTACCGTAGCTCGCAACATTTGATTGATCAATATAATTTTACTGCGAGCATCCATCCCAAAGGTAATGGTACTAAATTTGCCTACAATTACAAATTGTTTTTTTCCATTTCAATTTGCGTGAGGAGTTATTTTTTTTTTGGCTGTTGAACACTGTAAAGCTAGCTACAACGACAAAATGTTTTTCCTCGTTGGAAATGTAGAAGCAGATTTGTCCATGCTAAAATGTGCCCAGCCCTTAAAGACGAGGTGCTATGGGACAAGACATGTTACTTGTATAATCTGTCATACCAGTCACGTGGTCCATTTATTGTGGAGAATTCATAACATTTTCTCCACGCAACTCATAATTTTTATTTTCGTAGTGGTATTCTCATTTGTTTTTATGTTCTCCCTTTAATTTGCTATCACACACCAAGCGTCCACTACCGATTTTTCTGGGGTTTCCCGCAGTTTCAGTTTCAAAGTGAGGGGACTTCCCTCTCTTCTATTTTCGTCCAATGCCAGGAATTCCGAACACGGGATTGTCGGGTGGGACTGGTTGAGGTCTTTTTTTGTACAATACGCATAGTGGCCATGTTACCTCATTTATTGGAAGACTGGGTGTGAAAAGGGGTTTTCCTATCCACGATGTCTACCTTATCATATTTATTTTTCCTTTTATTTTCAAGCCTGTTTTCACCATAGTGCTTGTGTAGGTCCTGATAATTTTCCCAACGTGTGGGCTTTCCCTTGTTACATTGGTCACAGGCCTCCAAAAATTGAGCAATGTCCGCAGCTACGCCTGGCCAATAGAATTTAACAGATGCTCTTTGACAGGTGGTACCAATTTTCTCATGTCCACCGTCTGATACAACATGTGATCTCTCCATAACCTTTTCCCTATATGAAGATGGAATAACTAGTTGTCCATGACCATTTGATCCTGTCCCAGCCTTCCTATACATCAAATTATTCTTCATATAAAATTCTCCTTTGGTTGGAGGGTTATGGCTTTTTGGTAGTTTTCTGAAACACAGCTTTAATGACTTATCCTCAGCCTGTGCCTTCCTCATCTCCTCTGGATGAGTATTTATTGGGTTATCTTCCTCCTTCCTTGACTGTGACCTGGTCTGTACTGCTGCCATAATCACTGGCCTTTTATGGACTTCCCAAAAACACATATCTACATCCCAATATCAGAGTGTAGATTGGTTCATTTATCACTGCTGCTCTGATCACTCCTTCCACATAGCGAGTTTTTACATTTATTCTTGCATGGGAAGTTTCATGGTTGTTACGTCCTTAGTTGCCCCTTGTATCTCCACTGATTCTGTGGTATATTGATCTGGGTGCACTAGGTTAGAACACACATCGGATTCAAAATCCAATCCAGTATCATAAAGGCACTTGATAGTGGCCCCATTACATACTACTTCTTCACATACAGGGGGATGATGAGGTTCTTGCTGTCCTGTAGACAGTTCCTTCTTTCCCATGTTTCCTGTTTTAAGGTATGCAGCGAAATATGGAGGGTTCCTCCTCCTGCAGTCTTTTGTATGATGATTATTTAACTTTCAAATTTTACACCATTTGCCTTCTGGTCTGTAGGGTTTCTTTTCATTTACCTGAAGGTTTCTGTCTCTATGATCAAATCTAGGCCTATCATAACTTTGTTTAAATCTCTGTGGTTGATCCCTATTATCAAACTTATTCTGATTTTGTGGGGTTTTGTTACTATCTGCTTGTTTCTTTTTTATACCAGCTACTTCTGACTCGGCTGACTGATATCTCTCAGCAATATTGAGAGTCTCCCCCAATCTCTCGGCACCTTGTTCCATGAAAAATTTTCTCAAGTCTGGAGCCAGGGACTCTCTTATCTGCTACATTATAATCATTTCCTTCAGGTCTTGGGTTTTCCCCAGAGCAGTCCATTTCTCCAAGTAGGTTTCTAGTCTTGCCGAGAATTGGTGGTATGTTTCTCCAGACATCAGCTTACTATTTCTAAATTTCTTTCTATAAAATTCAGCATTCTTCTCATATCTAACTAACAATGCTTGTTTTAGCAGGTCATAGTTTTCTTGATCTTTTCTACTTAATTTGGAGAAAACTTCATACGTAGTTCCCCTCAACCCTTGTGATAGATTTAGGCTCCACTTTTTTCTCTAGCCCATAGTTAGTAGATAGTCTCTCATATCTATTGAGAAATGACTCAATGTCATCGTCTTTCTCTACAAATGGGTCTAAGTGGAAATTCATGACTGAATGTAAGGCACCCTGAATTACACTAGAATCAGAGGTAGTTGGGCTGCTTCCATTATCTATAACATGTCCTTGAAGTTCCATTTCTTTCAGTCTTAACTCATGTTCTCTTTGCAAACGCCTATCCTCTGCCTCCATCTGCCTAGCCTCATTTTCAGTCTTCATCTGCAATTTCTTAGCCTCCTTTTCAGCCTCCATCTGCAATCTGATTTCCTCAACCTCCATCTGCAATTTTTTTGCCTCAGCCTCTCTCTCAGCCTCTAACCTCCTAGTCTCCCTATCAGCCTTTAATTGTAATCTTTCCTCTTCAGCTAACCTCCTATCTTCTCTATCTATAAATGTATCACATTCAGAAGTATCGTACTGAATCATCGCGTCCCCAGTCAGGCCAAAGTCCTTTGCCGCCTGCAATGTAGCAGATCTAAATTTTGCCAAGTCTGCCATTCTTTTTCACTCTTACACAAATTATTAACACTTATATTATCAATTAGCAAATACTAACTAATGTACTTAACTATCGTCAATGACAGCTCATCAAATTCACCACAAGTTGTTTAATTTTATTAGCTTTTTTATTCCCTACAGTAAGAGCTCCAGGGTATGGTGGAAAAATCACGGACAGGACACTACTATGTCATAAGAGGTTTTGATGTTACTAAATGTATAGGCTATCCTGGACAAATAGGTGTATCAGAGGATACCAGGATAGTGCCAGATAAGAGACTGGTCTTATAAGTAATACACCCGTCTCTTAAAAGAGCAATGGTGTATAGACAATCAAGATTGGGTCAAGCTATGTAAGTTCTCAGAGTAGATGATGATGATGATGATCTCTGAGTCCCTAACCGCTACCTCTACTGATCCCAAATGATTTAGCTACGGGTCTAGGGAAATGTATTTACTTTATTCAATGATTAATTTCAAACAGAACTTCAACTTAATAAAAATTAATTAAGCAAGGCTGTATGAAAGTTTATGTACAATTTAATTGTCCTGAACCTCAATCTTTTGGGTCAGGAATTATTAAAATCAAGAAAGGTTATTTACATAAGGAAAGAAATAATTTGGAAACTCTGTTCCATGTCTTTTAAAGGGTCACTGGAATGACTACAAGTACTGTTCTTGATTCTTAATATTTATACTGCTACCAGTCCTATACTGCAAGGTCTACTACTTTCATCATCCCACAGTGGTTAAGTTTATTTGGGTGAATGAGTTTGGATGAATTGACATTGCCTTCCTAAAGGACTTAACTTCAGAATATTACTGCTTCAGTTCTTTGAATAGTGGTCAGGATCACCAACTCCGTGACTCCTGGCTGAAAAGATGGGGTCTATCTCAAGGCTTTATATGGAGCTCTCAAATCCCACACGCTCTTCTTCTCAAGTAACTGCAGCCACGAGGTAAATTCGTGATATAACCCTCAGGTAAATAAGTTCACACACACTCAATCTGACTGGCTGTAAAAAGGTTCTTAGTCGGCTCTACCAGTCCAACCGGCGAAGGCTTGGTCTACAGTCTTCTTTTATACGTCAGCTCAGTGTGATTTTTATGATTTCAATGGCGGAAAACTACAAAAGTTTGTTACTATTTATAGCAGTACACCCGGCCAATCAGATTCTAGTATTTATGCGATTCTAAGCGTGTCTGTATGATCTCACTAAATTTGAATATTTTATATCATAGTTATTTTGTGGACCGATTTTAATTATCAAAAGTGGTAATTAAACGGCCAATTTTTCTCTATCGTTCTATATAGTTTTCTTTTAGTTATTACTTTGCATTTCCATCTGGGTAATTTTTAAGTAATTAATTTGGGCCTTACCCTGATGTGAAAATCTCACTAACTTAAATTTTCTACTACCATACATTTTTTTAAATGATGGAATCTTTATGTTCATATGTTAAGCAATATCAGCGCTATAATTTGAAATATCCCTTTCATTTTATGTATTTTTAGTTATTAAGAAATAAATTATCTACGTTTGGTCAAAAACACAAAATAGGCATTATTTTCCCGTCAACCAAAACTTTCTTACCACTACAAGAAATGGAAACGATTTGATTGGTTGTTAAATTTTGTACTATGCTCTTCGATAATTTTTGGGTTGGGCGGTAACTTTTTACTTGTTTCTTATAAAAATTCAAATACATTAGATAAATTGTTGGCGGTAAATTTGACTTGCCCCTCAGAAAAATTTCAAATACTGTAGTTATTAATAGATTTAAAAAATACGATAGCTATTTTGTTGAGAGCGGGGAATTTGAGCGTGTTGTCATACGGATTCACTTCACTACACTTAGCTGCCAATGGTAGTTTCTTCTACCACTGGGTCAGTTCCTTTCCACTCTGCTCTCGTTTGTCTCTGATCAAATTTCAGGCTCCGCACGTTCCCAGAACTTTCAAGGAGTAACGGCTAAGGTGGTTCTGCGCCTTCTGATGGGGTCTCGCAAAACGTCAGTCCATTTCTACCTTCACTTGGTTCCAGAGATAGTACTTTCTGCTGGTACCACTAATAACTGGAAACAGAAATAGAAACGAAACGCTCTTCTGAGTATGGCGTTTTCCGACACAATTATGTGCCCCACCCCCCAATCCCCCTCTTCTATTCTACCACCCAATGTCAGAATTTACCCTCGATGAGAATTAAATTTAATCCCTTCGGATAAAACTTCCTTTACATTTAAACTGAATAGCTTTAGCTTTACATTACATGAAAACGAAAATGTTAAACGTACAGATATATACTGTTCAAAAAAGGAAACGCATAGCTACTGAAGGCACACACATAGCCATAATTTTGACATTAAATAACTTTTTTAATTTAATGAGTTAATTGTTCAAATTGCACACAAGAATACCTTAGGGTTCAACCAATCAATTGACAATTATTTTGCTTCTGGGTCACGAGAGTTTTTTGGCGTACGGGCTTTCCGTTAGTATGGTGTGTGGCCTCCTCTTGCATCGATCAGCGACTGGCATCTCCTGGGAATGGATGCGATCAGACATCTGATGTGAGCCTGTGGATGGCGGCTCACTCTTCCTGGAGTGCCTGGAACAGATCACGACGATTGGCTGGAGCAACGTCTCGGCAAAAAACACGTCTATGCAGCTCATTCTACAGGTGCTCAATTGGACTCATGGCTGGAGACAGGGATGGCTAGGGAAGGGTGAGAATGTTGTTGGCAGTCAGGAACTGCGTGGTCAACCGTGCACAATGGGGTCTGGCGTTGTCCTGTTGAAACACAGACCTTTGGGCAGCCAAAAGTGGAAGGACATGGGGTCGAAGAATTTCATTGACGCATCACTGCGCATTCAAGCCTCCTTCAATGTGCACCAATTGACTCCTTCCTTGTAACTGATCATTCCCCACACCATTGCACCTCCACAACCGTGCGGCGGAGCTTCATCAACGCAATTTTAGGTAAAACGTTCATTTGGCTTACGGTAGACCCTACGCCGTCTATCATGACGCTGAAACAAAAAGAAAGATTCGTCACTAAACCCGACACATCTCCATTGATTGTCAGCTGCCCAAGGACGATGCTGGTTGGCTCAAAGAAGTCGATTTTGGCGATGGCGGCGCGTAAGGACAGGTCCTCGGTGAGGTCGTTGTGCCCAAAGTCCAGCGTCATGCAGTCTATTCCTGACAGTTTGATCAGACACATGACTTCCTGCAGGCTATGACTGGGCAGTTGAGGAAGATTTTGTAAACCTGTCTCTGAGGTGAAGAAGCCGAATAAAGCGATCATCCGCTGCTGTTGTCACTCTGGGTCGTCCACTGCGATGCCGGTCTTCAACTGAGCCAGTGGCTTGGAACCGGTGCCAAAGTCGACTGATGGTACTCTGATGCACGTTTAGATGCCTGGCAACCTGACTTTGACTTTCGCTTGCATGCAGTCGGCCAATAGCAATGTTTCTTAAATTTATCGATAGAGACGCCATAAATGTCTGCTTGAAAATGAACTGAATTTTGTGTGTGTAGCGTTATCCTTTTATAGGGTTTCAGTTGCGTAGTCAGTGAATATTGTTCACCCCAAATTGTGTTGCTTTAACGTGCGCGCAACATGAGTGTTACCTCGTTGTTCATTGGTTGTTTTAAATGTTATCGGTAACACATGTTGTTATGTCGTGCATTGGTATATATAACATTCAAATGTAAGTACAGTCAGACCAACTTGAAATAATTACGCTCAGTCCATCGTACAATTAACACGATTTTTAATTGACGATATTCACAACACTGAGTACTTCACACATTGAGACATTTGTATTAATCTGATGCTCCATAATAAATATATTATCTCTGGCATTAAGCATTAATGAACAATACAGCTGGCCGTTACAGGTCAAACTGTCTGCAAATATTCCAAAACGACATTGTCATGAATGTTAATGTGTATTACACAATTACGTACTACCTTCTGTCTGCCGTCTTGCCACACATAACTCAAACACACATTCTTGAAGTAGGGTTAGTAGATAATCTGACAATAAATTAATAGAATGTATAATCCTAGTATGAAGCTCTTAAACACACCCTGTCCACTAGGACGAACATATCCAATGCCAGTGACCGCCGAACGTTATCCGTTCGTATTTTCGCCGCAGACATTGCTTACGTCATACACTAATTTACATATAGGTCCCATTTTAACAAATGGTTTGCTTTCAACACTAATACTGTTAAGTGTACCTCTCATTTGCTCACAGCGATGCCTTAGCAAGCCTGCGTGCAAAATGAGTGGTAACAATGAGCTGTGGTCAAAAATTGCGTCATAATTACTATTTACCACTGCGTTGTAACTATTACAAAAACGAACGCAATTCAGGTCAACGCGTGCAATTGACATTGTAAAGAACATTTGAGGCTGGTTTTTATATACCCTAACACCAAATTTTACTTACAAACTCATAAAAACGCGCCCTCGGATAGCTATGCGTTTCTTTTTTTTTTTTTGAACAGTGTAATATGTTTGACATTTACATCTCCACTATTTGAAAAGTGTTCACAATATAAATTCATTTATGTTTCATTTATATTTACACTTGTTGAAAAGTTTGAAACATCGATTCATTTAAAATGAATATTTTCAGATAGACATTTACACTGGTTTAAAGCTTGACAACTTACATTAATTTTAAAGTGAATATGTTTATAGAGACATTTACACTGCTTTGAAAATGTAAGTATTATTCTTAGAATGTACATCATTTCTTTCATCTTTCCCTCCCTGCTCCATAGGGAACCTGGAACTACTTTATGCTATTAGCTCTCTTTACAAAACTATCAATAAAGCAATCACCAGCCATTTCAGTAGTGGTTCATGAATCTTCATTCTAGATACTGAAGTTGCCAGCCCCAAATGACTTTGACATCCAATAGTGAGTTTCACACATATACACATTTCACACATTATGTTTTAAGTATTTACTCCATGTGATATGAGGTATTGTAGAGAACTGTGGAATCGGTTAGAGTGTGAAGTTTTGTTGTGTAAATGATTCAGTCACAGCAATATGACAACTTTTTCAGTGAGACAGTGTTTTTGTATCCTATCACGAGTTAGAACCTGAAGCGTTCTGTGGTATGTGCCCAATTCTTCTGTGGAAAACTCCGTTTCCCATCTGGAGAGGGGTTATGTCATAGAACGGTTTCATGTGGGTGAATGATGGAGTGAGTGTAAGTAAGGATCACTGAGGTAGTCAACACTTGTTTAAGTTTAACTCAGGGACTGAGTTTATGTCTGACTTCATGCCATCATTTTGTGCCTTGTGGGTGCACATGGGGAAAGTGTGTTTAGTGAACACAAGTGTGGTGACTGAGAGAGTACACGATTGTGACTAGAGGCAAGTCTGTGATTTGTGATCGAACTCGTATTCTGTGACAGTGGGAAACCACAGTTGTGATGGATATAGCTATTGTGGTATAGGTCTTACCTACTGTTGTATAGGCGATATCTTTCCACCTAGTACTGTCCCTGGAGGAACTTTGGCAGTGTTTGTGGAGAACATGTTAAGGCGATGAGTTGGTCCCGCCTTGGAGCTACTGTGGAGTAAGGGGTTGTGTATTTTCCGCCTTGTAGCTATTTTGGAGTAAATACATGCTTCGTCTGGTTCCCACCTGACAGCGATTCTTAGAGAATCTATATGGCCATGTTTCATGCCGCCAATCGCTTGTGATAAGTGATTCACACCTGGATGGTGAATGTAATGATGCGAGGGGTTTTGTGTACTGGTAAGCCACTCACGTCTGTTGTTTTTCTGTTGTTTAGTTTTCTACTTCTTTATTTCTTACGAGTGCCTGAAAACATACCTTTATGTTTGTCTAATATTTATTTACTGTGTACTGTTATTGTGTGTCGGTAAAGCCAGTGTGAACATTGTAGTTAGATCTATTTCCTACAGGCAATGTTAGCCTGCGTATAATGTCCATGAGCTTGACACTGTGAGTAATATTCAGGATTTGTGGAACCATGTGAATAAATGCAACGGAACTGTACTATTGGTGTCAAGTTATTTAATATGAGTCATTGTTGTGCACCAATCTCACACGACACCCATAATATTAAGTTTCTTACACTGGGTTTTCTCTTCTGTGTTGTACCATGCTGTCTGTCAGTAAGTGTTCGTATTTATATTTTCACCTCAATGTATATTGTGTGTTTCATATTTAGTTGCTCTAATTTTGACATTTCTGTCTGCGGTTCTTTCTGTGTCCTGCTGATTTTAGCTTTATATTTATTTTGATGACAACTGGATTGTGATTTTAATTTATGTCTGCTCCAGGATACGCCTACCACTTGTGACACTGTTTTTAAATCTTTGTTTGATCATGATAAAGTCAATTTGATTTCTTGTTATATCTCATGGGCTTGCTTTTTCCATATGTATAATTTCCTTGAATGGTATATACAAAACGTGTTATATATAAGTAGTTGGTTTTCTTCACAAAAATGTATAAGACTGTCTCCTCTATCTTTTCTTTTTCTCAATCCATATTTCCTATTTGTGCATTCATGTCTCCCATTACTATCAACCCATCTGTAGATTTAACTGGTTTAAGTGTGTATTGTAGCTCTTCATAGTAATCCTCTATTGCGTCTTGGCTGTGTTCTTTGGTTGGTGTTCATGTTTGTAAAATTGCGATGTCAAATGGTTTTACTCTCATTTTAAGTAACATAATTCTGTTATTGTGTGTCCAGTATCCACATACATATTTCTGTTATTGTGTGTCCAGTATCCACATACATATTTATGTTATTGTGTGTCCAGTATCCACAGACATAATTCTGTTATTGTGTGTCCAGTATCCACATACATATTTCTGTTATTGTGTGTTCAGTATCCACATACATATTTCTGTTATTGTGTGTCCAGTATCCACATACATATTTCTGTTATTGTGTGTCCAGTATCCACATACATATTTCTGTTATTGTGTGCCCAGTATCCACATACATATTTCTGTTATTGTGTGTCCAGTATCCACATACATATTTCTGTTATTGTGTGTCCAGTATCCACATACATATTTCTGTTATTGTGTGTCCAGTATCCACATACATATTTCTGTTATTGTGTGTCCAGTATCCACATACATATTTATGTTATTGTGTGTCCAGTATCCACATACATATTTCTGTTATTGTGTGTCCAGTATTTACATACATATTTCTGTTATTGTGTGTCCAGTATCCACATACATATTTCTGTTATTGTGTGTCCAGTATCCACATACATATTTCTGTTATTGTGTGTCCAGTATCCACATACATATTTCTGTTATTGTGTGTCCAGTATCCACATACATATTTCTGTTATTGTGTGTCCAGTATCCACATACATATTTCTGTTATTGTGTGTCCAGTATCCACATACATATTTCTGTTATTGTGTGTCCAGTATCCACATACACATTTCTGTTATTGTGTGTCCAGTATCCGCATACATATTTCTGTTATTGTGTGTCCAGTATCTACATACATATTTCTGTTATTGTGTGTCCAGTATCCACATACATAATTCTGTTATTGTGTGTCCAGTATCCACATAATACGGGAAGAAGTGGAAGAGGCTATATGTTCGATGAAAGGAGGGAAGTCACCGGGTGTGGATAATATACCAGCAGAGCTCTTGAAATATGGAGGACCAGATATAGTAAAAATCATGACAACAATTTGCCAGAAGATATGGAGTACAAAAAAATGGCCAAAAGAATGGACGCAGTCATTAGTAATACCGCTTCCAAAGAAAGGAAATCTAAAAATGTGCAAGAACTACAGAACCATTAGCCTTATTAGTCATCCAAGTAAAGTGATGTTAAGGATACTTTTGAACAGAATAAAACAGAAATCAGAAAAAATCTTGTCAGAGGAACAGGCTGGCTTTAGACCAAAAAGAAGTACCTCAGAACAAATCTTCAATATTAGATTAAAAGTTAGTTAGTTGCTTATCCTTTACAGGACGTGGCAATCAACCCCAGCTTTTATTGGCTGTTTGTGATTTTTCTAGGCAATTTTTTCATTCAGTAGTTTGCCATTGTTTTCTGAACGGTACGGCGCTTATACCATTGTTAAAAATCCACACAAAGCGATTTGCTTCCAAACCGCCTGCAGCAGGTTTCGAACCTGGTATATCTGGATTATGAAACTGCGTTCATATCCATTAGGCCACAGACGCCGACCAATATTAGATTACTGATCGAAAAACATCTCCAGCATCAACATGATTTATACCATAACTTCATCGATTTCACAAAAGCCTTCGATCGAGTCTGGCATGAAGGCTTATGGCAAATAATGAGAAAATTCAATGTTGATACCAACATCATAGATATCATTGAAACACTATACAAGGACGCAAGACGTGCTGTTTTTGCAAGCAACGACATTGGAGAATTTTTCAAAACAACTGTAGGAGTTCGCCAGGGATGCATCCTGTCACCAGTGCTCTTTAATATATATCTAGAACATATTATGCAGGAGGCTCTCTACGATTATAAATAAACCATATCGATTGGAGGCCGCCCTCTGTGTAATCTACGTTTTGCTGATGATATTGATCTGATAGCTGAAACAGAATCAAAACTTCAAGACCTTACCTCTAGACTGGAGAAAGTAACAAGAACGTATGGGATGGAAATTAATATAGAAAAAAGCAAGATATTGGTGAATAGCCATAAGAAACATGTTCCGACCAATATTACGTTAAATGGGCAAACGTTAGAAGAAGTTAACACCTTTAAATATCTCGGGTCCACTATATGTAGTGATGGAAGATCAAGTAAAGAAATCAAGACAAGACTTGAGATGGCCTCAGCTGCCATGACAAGGTTGAATGTGATCTGGAAAAGTAACATCAGTTTTCCTGTGAAGATCAAATTATACAAATCACTTGTATTATCTATTCCCTTGTATGGGTGTGAGGGCTGGACACTCACTGCAGATACGGAGCGAAGGATTCAGGCTTGCGGGCATAAATGTTATAGAAGAATTTTGCGCATTTGCTATAAAGAGCACAAAACAAATGTCTATGTTAAAGAGAAGATAAACACCTATGCAGGCCACCAAGAACCACTTTTGTCAATAGTGAAACTTCGAAAGCTTGCCTGGTTTGGGCATGTAACTCGTCATGACTCCCTTTCGAAAACGATCCTCCAGGGAACAGTCGAAGGTAAACGGAGAAGAGGAAGTCAAAGAAAATCCTGGGCTGATAACATCAAAGAATGGGCAGGACACGGTTTTTCCACACTTGTACGCATTGCTGAGAATAGAGAGCAGTGGAGGACCATATCTGCTGATGCTTCCACCATTTCACCCCTACGACCCATGACGGGTTATGGGTTGAGATGAGATGATGAGTATCCACATACATATTTCTGTTATTGTGTGTCCAGTATCCACATACATATTTCTGTTATTGTGTGTCCAGTATCCACATACATATTTCTGGTATTGTGTGTCCAGTATCCACATACATATTTCTGTTATTGTGTGTCCAGTATCTACATACATATTTCTGTTATTGTGTATCCAGTATCCACATACATATTTCTCTAGGTCTTTAAAAATCAAAAATAACACTCATAATCATTGTTCGTATTTCTCCTCATGAATGTATTGTTCTCTTTTTGTGTAACATGTGTCTATCAATGTTGCCTCTGTCACTCCCAGTATATCGAGTTTCATATTGGCTGCCTCTAAAATTATATTACATAGTTTCCCTGCTCAAATTAACGCCCTGAGATTCCATGTGTCTATGTTTAGGCTCTTCCTACTAGTTTGTGTGTGGTCTTTCTCAGAATGCTCCCATTCACCGAATTTGCTGAACACTCGTCACTAGTACTTCCTGACTTAATAGAGGAGTTTCGTCTTCCCTGTTGTTTTGTATAATAGATTCATCCCCAGGGGTCAGGGCGTTCTATACATAGCTGTCTGTATATTTTCGTTGTAACTCCATTCATTTCTGTAGGTTTTACGTGATAGGGCCCCAGTCTCTTTCACGATGGCTAGTAGTTATCTCTTTGTGTGCCTTGATTAGCCTTTAGTATGCCATACACTTTGCTGTTTCCTTCGTAAGCCGTTGATCTATTTAGATTCTTCACCTCACTCTCTGTCTCAATCTCTGTGTACTAGGGATGGACATTCCCGTCAGTAGGAATACTCCCAACTCACTCATGTAATTTTGACAGTCAGCCGTGGCCGTATGACCCACCACCATCAGCATTTATTCATGCTGGAAGCTAGTTATAACGAAAATGAAACTATCATTAGTCATTATAGAAAAGCAAACATAATTTTTTTACAAATATAAAAATACACCAGACAGCTAAGAGCAGATTGGAGCAAGGGGAAGCCACTGTGTCATTTTTGGGTAACAAGCCACGTCACAAATTCGTCGGCAGTTGGCATAGAAATGCAATGACGCAAGTAGAGACAGTAGCATCACCCTTTGAGAACGTGATGTTTGACCAATAATTTATCAAATAGAATAAGCTCCCAACCAATGAAAACGTAGCCAGCTCAGGCCATCACGAAAATTGTCTGCAAAAAAATATTAGCCCAGTAGTCCTGGAAAATTGAACCACGTAGAATGACGTTCAATGTCTATCCTGCTAACAGTTGAGGTTTTTCAACAAATGATGAACAACATTCATCTATGTGTGTTTGTACACCTGAAACAGTTTGTTTCAGTTACTGACCCAAGTAAGTAGTACGATCGCCTATCGTTTTGTATTTCAGCATACTTTTGTAATGAAAACATAATAGCACAGGAGAAATATAAAAATGGAGGATTTGAAACTGAAAATGGACAAGATGGCTATTAAGCAAACTACGCAGAAAGAAATCAAATGCGTAGATAGGATTATCCAGGATATAAAAAATGTGATGTTGAGGAAGAATTTAACGAAGCTTCTTGGGTTGAAAGGTCAGGAGGAAAATACATTATCCACGGACAGAAAAATAACTAAGATTTATCTGATGGGCAAAATGTATAAATTGATGTACAATACCCATCACTGTTTGACCTGTTTTACTGTTGAATAAAATTCATCTGTAAGGACCAGGCTGTTGAAGATGTATTGATGGTTGGATAATGTAGATGTCATTGTCAGAGTTCACAAATATCAACAACTAATGCTCTCCACATACAACACCTGTAGAAGGAAAGAACGCACCTCACACACAGATAGGGTCTAAGTAATTAACACCTCTGGGTAGCTATAAGCCAGTACCACCAAGACTGAATTAGACATGTACTAAATAAGAGTAGGAAAAGGAAGTTTACACAAATAAAGCTCTAATCTACTTCAACTACATTATAAAGTACCACGGCTACATATGGTTAATTGGTACCGTACCCAGTCCCACAAGGAAACACTAGGTGAGACGGTTACATAAAACTTAATTGGTGCCTTAGGACCAGTCCCTCCGCTACACAGCCAATGCTGTTGCCCGGAATGTAGTCACCGCCGAACACAAGCGCTGTCCGTGGAGCCATACATGAGCTAGATAAAGAGAGGAAAATCAAATAAGATCCTGACTATTCATGAAGGTTTAGGCTGTCAGTCACAGTGAGGTACTATAACTCTCTCTTTCCCTACGTCCATTTTTTGGTAGATAACAAACTTAACGATGTGTAGACCTCTGTAATTGTATTATATATCAGTGAATTAAAACACATGAATAAAGGACAGTTGAGAAACTTTACTTGTTTCCCTTACATCATTGTTAAAAGTATATGTACGTGGAGAGCTAAATGGTATTAACAGAACTAGAGAAGATTTTAAAGACAGAAAGAGAAGAAATACAAAACTTTTTGCTATCTGTTTCTTGGATTTTTATTTTGACTTCGATCGAACATAAAAAGGGACCCACATAATTCGTCAGGGTGTCCTCGACTGTTAATGTGAAGGCTTCTTTATGTCGCGATCCAAGAAGACAATGGCCAGCTTGACATAATACAAACAATAACGTTCTGTAAGTTAGTAAAGTCATCGTTATAAAACTTTTCTACAGTGATGTACGATGTGTTTGTATAGAACTTTGTTAAATTAGATATGTCTTTTCCTTTACTCAAGACCTTTGAATACAGGGCAGAATCGTCGCTGAACAGAACGAAGCTTACATGACAACAACCTCCTGCATGATAATAGAAGTAGAGATGGCTACTGCAGCTCTGAGGCGGCTTTCATAAATTCCATCAACCAAGGCAGTTATTGTGTCAAACTCTCAGTACATTATTCGAAAGGTACAGAATGGATGGCTATGGCATGTACGCACGCGGCAATGATGAAGCTGACCGACTAGTTTCGAAAGCACCCATAGTGAGGACACTGGATATGTATATGAGATAGATACCAACGACAATAAACGTTTGCCCAGAGTGCTATATGGGGTAGATACTAAAGACAATAAACGTTTGCCCAGAGTGCTATAATGTTGATTCCAAACAACAGTAACAATAAAAAATAATGAAGTTTATTTAAATGAAAAAGCATTTTTTGCCTAGAAACTGTTTCTCTGTCCTTAGCGAAGTATATTTGTAAATAAATGACAGTAATATACATTATAAATGGTCTAATTGTTACATTACCTTTCATTAATCTTGATTTGTTTCCCTAGTGTTTTTTCTTCTTCATTCTCTGCTTTATTTGCGTATTTAAACATTGCAATTTTGACTGTGAGACATGGAGAACAAGACCCAGGAAGTTACAGACTTTGATAAATGACTTTGATAAATGACTTTGATAAATGACTTTGATATTGTAGACAATATAAGAATTAAAATGCTGCTGTAAAATCCCAGTTGTGGAACCGATGATAAGAGGCAGACAAGTAACACTTGAACAAGAGATGATAAGAACATGCTGACAATGACAAGGATATATACTGCGTACATCTGCAGATAGCATTACAAGGCTGGCCTTGTTGAGCAATCACTTAAGCCACAGAAGTAGAGGAAGATTTTTAAAAATGGAACTATGAACTGTGAATGGTAAATGATACACATAAATGAGTCTACATAAAATGGGTAAACAAACCTAACAGCTGTTCTGTAATTATGTTTCTATAATTCACTAGACACAGTAATACGGTACTGATGTTGTTGTTATCTGGCGTACACAGTTACGTGGAGTGGTCGTGCAAATTACCACAGTCCACAACGCACTATTTTTTGTGGCGGTTAGTTGGCAATGTGGGCTAATTATGATTGACTTCTGTAGCAAAGTTGTGGTGCAGTTTTGATGATCCTGGGTTTTGAGTACTCGGTAAGCCTATCATTACTGTTTGTCTAGTTTACTACTTTTTATATCTTACCAGTGACTGCTTGTACATGTGGCCTTAGGAACTTTTCCAACTGGTGCGATGTCTGGCAATGGCGTTCCTTCTCCTTCTTCCCCATGTTTACATGCAGGACTGTATGTTCCCCTAGGACAATCCAAATTCACACCTGCGTTCACAAATTATCCAGACTTGCAGCTTCTCCAGCAGGATAACGCACGTGCGCACACCGCATGCATTACGCAGCAATATCTACAGCAGTAGAACATTGTGACGATTGATTGGCCTGCCCTATCACCAGACATGCTTCCTATAGAACATCTGTGGGACGAGCTTGGACGCAGAGTCTACAGGCAAGGTTCTCTAGCTAATCTGCAACAGCTCGAAGCTGCTCTTACACGTGAATGGGATTTGATTCCCCGGAATTTCCTTCAGAGACTTGTGCGTTCCATGCGGAGCCGCTGCTAAGCTTGTTTGCAAGCACACGATGGACATACCAGATACTGAGGATAGTGTGAATGAATTTTTATTATTATTTGCATTTTTGGTTTTCTCCCTTGCCTGCACAGAATGCAATGAATTTCATAACAATCAAATGTACAAATTAGTGACCAGCATGGATTCATAGAAAAATGAATAAAGATTCCAAATATGTAAACTTGTAAACACTTATATTTACATTTCACACTCTGTTCCTGGATTATACAGGTGGTGTGGTTTTAATGTGCTTCAGTATATATACACGTACAAAATGACTGTCATACCTCTTCGTAAAACACTATTTACTTTTTAATTCTTTCTTTGCCCTTCTGTTGTCCTTTGTTTTTTTCTTTGATGAAGACCTGGCCGAAACGTTGAAATTTTGTGTGTATGTCCTAGTACTTTGTTCCTCCCAGAATAAAACAAGGTAAAAATTAGTTGCTACCAGTTGCTACCCTGAAATAAAGAAATGGGCTGACCTAACTGGGACTGATGTGTAATATTAACAGAACTACAGATGATCTGCCTGGAACAGATTGGTATTCTTTACAGAACTACAGATGGGTTGAGATAACTGGGACATATTTGTAATGTTAACAGAACTACAGATGATCTGCCTGGAACAGATTTGTATTCTATACAGAACTACAGATGGGCTGAGATAACGGACAGATTTGTAATGTTGACAGAACTACAGTTGATCTGCTTGGGACAGACTTGTATTGTTGACAGAACTACACATGGGATGAGATAACGGAGAAAGATATATAATGTTGATAGAACTACAGAGAAATGCCTGGGACATACAAGGTATTTGTAAGTTGACAGAGCTACAGACGATCCAAATGCAATAGATTAGTAATACTGACAGATCTACTTATGGTCTGACTGGAGCAGAACTGCAACGCTATCACACATGTTTTATGAAATTATTAATATGTGTCATAGTAGTATGAGAATGATTGTTGAAACGTTTAACTAACACACACAGATCTTCATTTCAGCTAGTAGTACTTTTAACGACACGTCGGCACACTAGCAATAATAGATAATAGAGGTAAAATCATTACACTTAGAATATATAAATAAATAAGTATATAAACTGAGTAAGCAGCAACACTGGAATAAACCTGGGACGTGACGGCCAGACAGCCAGGTAGCGGTCCTTCACAGAAATAGACCTTTTCATGGCTAATAAAAGTTCCCGTTCTCCCCCCACTTAATTTTTTTAAAAAAGATAAAGACAGAGATAACAGTCCAGCGGTAAAAATCAGCCCACTTATGACCAAGAGATCACACTTCTTGTCAGGTTTTGACGGGATGTTTAATCTTAGACGAAAGTGAAACAAACAAATAAAACTTAACCACGTGATACTTTCAACTGCAAAGAGAAAATAAAATTAGGGGAATACATTCTATTTACTTTCAAAGGGGAATAATTCAACTATTAAACAAATATCAAACTAAAAAATAGGGGTTCATTATTTATTTAATTTTGTCAATTAATTTTACAAAATTATGTAAGGCATAAAATATTCTCTTATCTTGATTAGTACTTTTGTTAAATTGTTGAAACGTGTTTTGTTTCTTATGATTAGAATAAAAGTACTTGAAATAATGGGGAGTTTGATGCACATGTTAAAGTAGTCCACACTTATTTCCTCTGCCACATTCAATGATAATCTTAATATAATTCACAATCCGATGTAGTTGCACATGAGCACAACCAAATGTGTTATTGGCGCCAAATAGCGCACTACAACAATCTTTTAAACACTTGTTCTTACTTGGTCGTTCCTCTTCTACCTTGGGGGTTGGAGTAGGAAAGAGGTGTGGCGTCCGCCCTCTAATTCTAAAGGTACCGGGTTCAAACCCAGTACAGGGAATATTTTTGATGTAATGTTTTCAGAACCAGTGGATACAATAATGATATACTCCTCCCCGAACCATTGGGTAGTGAGATATGATGTCTATCCTTCTCGGAAATGTTATCCTCTGAGCAGGAACGTTCATGAGCCCAAAAGGCATGCCATTCTACTGGTATAACCCACGTGGTGTCGAAAACGCAGTAAGAGTTTTGGCATGTTCGGTTAATGGAATCTTCCAATAACCTCTAGTTAGATCTATTTTAGTGAATAGATTAGCTTTGGAAAGACGAGCAAGTAGATCGTCAAGTAGTGGATAAGGTTTGGCGTCGGAAACTGTTTTATCATTTAGTTTGCGATAATCTACGCATATTCTAATATTATTATCCTTTTTCCGGACAAAAACTAATGGTGAAGAATATGGAGAATTACTAGTTTCAATAATTCCTAAACTCAAATTCTGTAGCGAAAGGTTTTTCTAGTATTATAATAGTGGTAGAGCAGAAGTAGAATCTCTCTCCAGAAAGTATGAAGTTCCAGTGCCCGAGAAGTACACTGGTATCACAAGTGAGTTACAGCTGTGAATACTCTGAGCTGGACAATAGATTTAGGCGTCAGAAGTATAAGTTGCTACTTTCGCTATAGTAACCCTATGTGATAATATAATTAAATTAGAAAAAGTAACTCAAACTTAAAAAGTAAAAAAATTTACCAAGACAAATGAGTACAATTTCAATATTTATTATGTACATCTATATATTCTTGTAATGAGAAATGGGGGTTGGAAGATGGTAAAATGTATGATTATTTATAGTTACAAATTAAAATAAATAATAGAAAAAGTCTTGGATTTATCTTCCACTGAAATTACAAAAATGTTTGTCACAGTATCTCTTTGATATCTCTCGCTATCTAGTTCTCATCATAGACAGTCGTTTTAGAAACTGCTCACAGTGTTTGTTGGATGGATATACATAACTCATCTGATATTAGCCACGTCTGCTCGAGGTTCCTGAGACACACTTGAATAAACAGACTGTCCTTAAGCCCACCCTATAACTACGGGGGACTAAGGTGTTGAAGATTGGTTGACCTCTAGGCTTCAGTTAGCAGGATCAACGGTCTTCGAGTCTTTAGTTTCTCGATCAGGAATGATCATAAAAATTGATCATAAAAACCTGGAACAAAAGGTAATAGAGGGCCATGGTTTTCCAACAATCTCACCACCAACTGTTGAGGTGTGTATTCTGTCCATCATATTGTAGCAGTGCTGTATATGTGAGTAGGGGTCAGGTCAATCCAGGCAGTACAGTGATGTGAATATAGGTCACCAGGCGTTGAGGCACTGACAAGGTGTAATGAAGACTCTCTCTCACACGTACAGGCTCTCAGATGTGTAGTGATCGTAGAAATGTGGTTGACGTGATGTGTGGGTGAGTAGACATCGGATAAGATGATGAACGCGAATGTGTATAGGCTCTTGGACAATGGCACGATACACGCACTCAACCACATGTAGAAGTCAGAAAACGTGGTTAACAGCAGCTGACTTTACAATACTTTAATGCAGTACGATTACAAGAGACGCCGACATCAGGACATAGTCATTTGACAAAACTCAGGAACATTGTAAACATGACGACAGTCTAGTACAGTTTGCATCAACAGTTCATCAGTAAACTGTGCATATATGATGCTGACTTCCATCTAACTCTCTTCCTACAGCCACAGCAAAATTACCCCGCATTGCCAGCGGGTCTTTAAATATGAGTTTAAACCAACTCTATTCTGACATCAGCAAGTCAGATACATTGTCTAGTATACAGCAGGCCGCAAAATATGGCAGGCCTCTAGGTACAATGGCCTCTGTGGTATTTCTTAGCAAACAAGGTGGGTCAGACCCTGTCCAATATGATAATATAATGTTCTTTGTGCATTCACATGCCCTAAGCAAATAATGTCAGCACAATTCGTGAGCTCAAACACTCGTATCCTCGAAGGTCTTTTTCCCGCCCAGGGAAAAGTCACTGAGATGGTAAATAAATGTTATACGTGATTCTGATAATAGAGGAAAAGGAATCAAAGGATAATTTACCTTGTCATCCCTTCAGAATAACACTAATAAACACACTCGTCTCCTAGACGCATAGAAATATATCATTAGGAAACAATCTTTAGACATCTTGGTCTCACACACAGAGGACTTTCCTTCCCCAGGCTTAAAGCCAGATCGAAGACGTCAAAAGAACGTCTTGACACTCTGAAAAACACAGCTCGACTCCAGATCGGAAGTCTTTCTCAACACGCCACCAAAAACTTGCGCATGCGTCGACAGACGATAGACCCTAAACTCAGGTAGGCGATGTTGAACACATACTAGGAAAAGACTGACCATTCAATCCATATATGGTCAGGTAATAAGACATCGGTTCTAGTTGCAAACATTTCGAGAACAGCTGACCATTCAAGCCATATATGGTCAAGCAACCAGACATCGGTTCTAATATTAGACCGCTAGGTTAAAACAAGTGGGATAACAATCACTGTTGAATTCAACCCAAGTAAAACATGAGTAATACCCCTTTGATCAAGAATCTTAAAAATAATGTAACCAAACTAAACCAGTACATTTGACACATTATAAACTCATCGAAACTGTACGCAACAATGTGCTCGTTCCATAATCTTTTCCCTATATGAAGATGGTACTACCAGCTGTCCATGGCCATTTGGTCCGGTTCCAGCTTTTCTGTATAGCAGTCCATTATTCGTGTAAAACTTGCCTTTTGTTGGGGTGTTATGAACTTTTGGCAGTTTGCCAAAACAAGATTTTAATGTGCTATCTTCAGCCTGAGCCTTTTCCATCTCATCTGGATGAGTATTTATTGGGCTGTCCTCTTCTTTCCTAGATTGCGACATGGTCTGTACTGCTGCAATAACCACATGTCTTTTGGGATCTCCCAAATACACGTATCTACACCCCAATATCAGAGGGTAGATGGGTTCATCTGTTACTGATGCTTTAATCACTCCTTCCACATAGTGAGTCCTAACATTGATCCTTGCTATGGGAAGTGACGTGGTTGCTATCTCCGTGGTTGCTACTTGTATTTCCACTGTTTCTGTGGTATATTTATCCGGATGCACCAGGGTAGGACTCACGACCTAGTCGAAGTCCAATCCAATATCACATAAGCACATAATCAAAGTGACGTTACAAATTACTTCCTCACAGACAGGGAGATGACGAGGGTTATTCTGACATGTTGTCAGTTCTCTCTTTCAAATTTTCCCTTTTGCAAGGCATGCAGCGTGATGTGGAGGGTTTTTTCTGTTTGCAGTCCCAAATAGTGTGGTTGTTCCATTTTGCAAATTTTACACCACTTTTCACCCTGTTTGTAGGGTTTCTTCTCCAGTATTTGAGGTTTCCTGTCCAATTTGTGTCTGTCACAATTTTGTTTGGATTTGTTTGGTTGGTCATTAGTATCAAACCTATTCTGGTTTTGTGGTGTCTTGAAACCTTCCCCTGGCTTCTTCTTAGTTCCGTGAGTCAAAGGGTGAGCCATCTTATGACTTTCAGCATAAGCGATTATTTCATCTAGCCTCTCTCTCTCTTATGTTCAATTAGGAATGTCCTTGTTTCTGGAGACGTAGACTCCAGGAGTTGCTCTATTAATGTCATCTCCTTGGTTCTTCAAAGTCCTGATGAAAGTTTCCCAACTGACACCACTTCAGGAGGTATCTCTCCAACTTTGCTGAAAACTGCTGGTATGTTTCTCCTGACTGAAGCTTCGCAGTTCTAAATCTATTTCTATAATAGTGTGCGTTTTGTTCACACCGAAATAAACAAAGCTTGTTTTAAGGTTTCATAATTATTTTGATCTTTTTTAGGGAGTTTCAAGTAAACCGTTTAAGCCACTCTTCTCAATCCCTGTGATAACTTCAAGTTCCATTTCTCTTTTTCTAGGCTATGAGGTGGCCAATCTCTAATACCTATCAAGGTAATCTTCAATTTCGTCTTCCTTTTCCACAAATTGATCGAAGTGAAAGTTAATGGCTCCATAAGAGGTGCTCTGGCTGGAGCTACTCTCTGAGTGAGATGGACTACTTCCAATGCCCGTAGCAATTACTTGAAGTTCAAGTTTTCTCATTTTGACTTGATGGTCCCTTTCTGCTCTTCTCTCCTCAGCTTACATTTGCAACTTCCTAGCCTCAGCCTCTTTTTACAACTTCTTAGCCTTAGCCTCAGCTGCTAACCTCTTATCTGTTTCCAATCTCTTGTCTTCTCTTAACAGGAACTTATCACACTCTTTTGTGACATACTGAATGAGAGCATCGCCACTTAAACCCAACTCCTTTACATTCTGCAGAGTGGCTGATCTAAATTTTACTAAATCTGCCATGATCACACACTAATGCACTGGCACACAACCAACCTTGCTTACTGACCAAACCAAAATACTTAACTAATTAAATTACTTAATAAAAGACAACTTTAACTTTACAAATACCACACTTTTTAGAGTACTCAATGGTACTTAAAGTGATTTATATTTTATTTTGCTATTTCTACAAAAAATATTTCTTATTCAAAAATGTTTCCTACAAAATAGCACAGAAGATGAAAGTGATCCTATAGTAACCCTAATATCTCGTGACAAGAAAGCCCAGCGGGATGTCTCCTAGAATATCCCTGACGTGAGACACCAGTGTAGTGAGATGAAAGATATAACGATGATGATAATATCCTGGACAAATAGATGTATCAGATGATACCAGGATAGTGCCAGATAAGAGACTAGTCTTACAAGAAATACTCCATTCTCTGACAAGAGTTTTGGTGTATCGACATCAAAAGTATAGTCAAGCTGTATAGGTTCCTATATGAGATGGTAATGTACTATCTTAGGTTCCTATGACGCCTCTCTCCTGGCTAACCTTAGACTATGGCTCTGCTAGGGGTAATTAACTAACCTACAATAATTATGAACCAAACTTAAATAATTCAATAAAGACTGTTGGTACAATTTATAATTTATATATGTGCGTGATCTTTCTTTGTACTTTTGGCTAATTTTCAAATAAAATCAAATTGGCTATATGGCTCCGCCACCGCGCCACTATGCCGTGTAGCTGCTCGTACCATGTCCGGGGATTGATTGCTCGTGTCAGTCTTGTCTCGGAGATATAACCCCCCTGCACCGGTTAGAAAGTAACGAACCTCTTGGTATCGTACGAACGTCAAAGTGGGCCTGGTTTACCATACCGCTGAGTCTAGGATGCTCCCTTGGGGTTGAAACAAAGCCCACACCTCACCTCCCATAACTGGCTCAAGAGTATGAGTGAATAACTCGTCCCCTAAAGGGCAAAAGAGTGGATAACTCGTGCCACGGGATTCAAAAGAAAAAAGAAATAGATATATAGATATATGGTTTGACTGTCAAGTATTTATATTACATTTAAAGTTAATTAAAGTCCATCTTCATATGTTTCCTTGGTCTTTGATAAAAATTGTCTTTCTTTTGTGCTAAACATGAACACATGTTAATATTATTTTACAATTTATAATTGCATTTGCTATGTTCTTTAACACCACAGATGTGTGTCATCATTTCAATTTACACTTGTAGAGATTAACTCGTAGGTTATATGTTCCATAGTCTTTAAATTCTTATAATCTTAAGTTTTTAATTTCTTTTGTGTGGTATAGTTTTTAAAAAAAAAATCAAGTAGCCCCAAACAATGCTACTTTTCTTCGAATGTTCTTCTAGGCCTGGCCCAACAATGGAACTGGAAAGAATCTCACATCTGCGGTTCTTGAAGACAGTCTGACATTTCACAAGGGCTCAGAACATCAAAGGCTTCCTCCAGACGACTTCTTCTTCTTTGATCTTTAGCCACCGACCGTCAAAGCAGTCAGTGGCCATCACGCCTGGTGGTGTCTTGTAGGGCAACAACAAATTGATTCTACTTTGCTCGGTCGGGGACCATCCTTCGTACAGTGCCCCAACTCTGGTTCAGTGGCTTCCTTTTGGATTTCACCATAGACAGTCATAGGAGCCTCAGACTCCGGATGTTCGTCCCGCAGCAAAGTTTGTTCATTTGTTGTCGTAGCTTCATTTCTTTTTACATAGACAGGGGTGTCAGCCCTATGCTAAAACCCCCAACCTGGAGGACCAGGGTGTCTGCTTTAGTCTGGCCCGTGCCCGCGCACACCTGTCCTGCTTGATAGAACCTTCCAGGAGTAAAACTCCAGCTGCCATACCTCTAGGGTAATCAGGGTACGCAAGCCGCCATACCTCGACAAGATATTGACACCGGTGATGGCAATTGCTGACTTAGTCACGTAGAATTTAATAAACTCTTCAAGGCAGGATAGAACCTGAATTATCATATATATATATATATATATATATATATATATATATATATATATATATATATATATATATATATATATATATATATATTAATATATATATATATATATATATAACCTACGTAGTATCGCACACTGACTCTCTATCCAGTCAGGAGGTAAGATGAAACAGATCAGACAAGATGTGGTTACTCATGAGAAACAAAGCACGTCAAAAATAACATAATTAATTTAATTAATAGCACATTATTCCAGTAACTCTATGGTTACAGTTTGTCCACGATTTGCTCATCATTGATATATTCCGTTCATCTCTGCACTTTGCCTTTCGAAAAATTGTCAACATCTACACTTCCTCGTCTTCCTACTAAAAGGCCTTAGAAATTATTAGCATTGCGTGACCCGAGCTGCCGTTTTGATTGCTTGTTTCTTCTTCTTCTTCTTCCTCGTTCGTCCTGAAAAGGACGTTGGTTGCCTTGTGTCTGTTTACACGGGAGCTGCGATAACTGCGCCTTTCGGCCGACACATCCGACCTAAGCACGGCATTTTATGGGGCCGGGTTTGCCTTCCCTCTTCGATCCCTACTCTCTCAGCCAGACGGCAGTGATGCAGCCTGTTTCCAGGACCACCACGTGGAGGTGGAGTAGGGTTTGGTCAGCTCTGGTTCGGTTACCCTGACGCAAGCAGTCAAGCTATGGGTCGCTGACTGAATTCTCTATTGCTGCATCTTTGGGTCCCTTGCTTTGATTGCTTGTTTGACTTCTCGGAATTTCTATACGGTGTAATGATTTGAATGATAGCCGAGATAGGATTCAGACTCATCACAGCCAACTTGACCAGATAACCTTCCTCCCATCATTCTGCTTGTATTTCCTCTCTCTCCCACACTTTGCCAAGTAGTTTGTATAATATCTCTGTAAAAATAGGCTATTTCCGGCGAAAACTACTGTCGTAGTTGCCCTAATGCACACCACGCGACACCTGCATCAACCATTGATATGTATAATAACGATTTTGATGGTTGTGTATCATTAGTTGTCATGGGGGATGTAGGATAAAGAGAGAGGGATAGTACCTCACGGTGAGAGACAGCCATGTCCTTTTTAGGATAGTCAGGATCCTATTTGGTTCTCCTCTCTTTGTCTAGCTCATGTATGGCTCCTAGAATACCGCTTGTGTACGGCGGTGGCCACATCCCGGGCAACAGTCTTGGCTGACTGGCTAAACTACATGGGTGGAGTAGGAGCAATCTTACTCAAGGGAATGTCCATCCCTAGTACACAAAGACTGAGACGGTGAGTGAGGCGGAGGAATCTGAGAAGATCAACGGCTCGCAAAGCGAAACAGCAAAGTGTGTGCCGCACTAGAGGCATGTCGGACATAGAAAAAGACAATGGCTAGCCACCGTGGAAGAGATTGGGGCCTTACCACGTACTTCCTACATAAAGTAATGGGATAACAACAACAAGATAAGAACCGATATGTAGAGAACTCTCTGTCCCCTGGGGAAGAATCTACTGTACAAATTAACAGGGAAGAGGCAACTCCTCTAATGAGTAAGGAAGTACATAATGACGAGTGTTCCTTAAATTCTGTTGAAAGGGAGCATTCTGAGAAAGACCACCTAAAAACTAGTAGGAGAAGCCTAAAAATAGGAACATGGAATGTTAGAACTCTAAACGGGGAAGGAAAGCTGGACAATCTTATATTAGAGGCAACCGACATGAAACTCGATATACTGGGAGTTGCAGAGGCAAGACTTTTGGATACAGGCTACATAACAAGAGACCAGTACACGCTTATACACTCAGGAGGAGAAAAACACGAAAGAGGGGTAGGAATGTTGATAAAGAAGGAGTTAGAAAAATATGTATGTGGATACTGGACACACAATGACAGAATGATGTTACTAAAGATGAGAGCAAAGCCATTCGACATATCAATCTTACAAACTTATGCACCAACTAAAGATTACAGCGAGGAAGAAATAGAAGAATACTATAAAGAGCTACAACACAAACTTAAACCAGTCAAATCTACAGATGTGTTGATAGTAATGGGTGATATGAATGCAAAAGTAGGAAAAGGAAAATACAAGAAAATAGTAGGACAGTATGGATTAGGGACAAGAAATGATAGAGGAGACAGACTTATCCAGTTCTGTGAAGAAAACCAGCTGGTCATATGTAACACTTTTTTTGAACATCACCCAAGGAAATTATACACATGGAAAAGCCCAGGAGATGTAACACGTAATCAAATCGACTATATCATGATAAAACATAGATTTAAGAACAGTGTCACAAGTGCAAAGACACATCCTGGCGCCGACATAAATTCAGATCACAATCCAGTTGTCATCAAAGTAAATATAAAGCTGAAACAAGCAGGAAACAGAAGACAGGAGGAACCCCAGATAGAAATATCAGCGCTGAAACAACCAGATATAAAACAGAAATATTTAATCGACGTCAAAAATAAATATCAACAGTTATTGACAGAAAGCATGGAGCAGTATAGAAGAGAAAACCCAGAAGAAAAAGCAACCGCAAAATGGGAATGCTTAAAAACAAGCATACAATCAGCAAATGCAAATTTACCTAAAAAGGAGTCTAAGAAAAATCAAATTTGGATGACAGATGACATCTTGAATAAAATGGCAGAAAGAAAGAAAGCAAAAAACACTCCAGAATATAAAACAATAGACAATGACATACGTACTATGTGTAGAGAAGCAAAAGAACGATGGATAGAAACAAAATGTAAGGAAATAGAAGACTTGGAAGCGAAGCACATGACAAGAGATATGCATGAAGAAATAAAGAAATTATCAAATCGGTCGCGGTTTGCACAAGGAGGAAGCTGTATCAAGAACAAAAATGGTGTAATATTACTTGATGAGAAAGACATATCAAACAGATGGGCAGAATACGTAAAAGAACTATTCGAGGACAACAGAGGTAAAAAACCATCACCAGATTCTAATGAAGGCCCAAACATTCTCAGATCAGAAGTAGAGAATGCCATTCATATGATACAAAAAGGAAGATCAGCAGGCATGGATAACATAAACATTGAAATGATAGAAGCTCTGGAGAGCTTTGGTATAGATACAATCACAGAAATATGCAATGATATATACAATACAGGATATTTACCACACGACATGAAGACATCAGTTTTTATAATATTGCCCAAAAAACCAAATGCAACAGAATGTTCAGACTTCAGAACAATCAGCCTGATGAGTCATGCAATTAAGATACTGCTCAAAATCATACAGGAAAGAATAAAAAGTAAAGTAGACAGCGAAATCCAAGAAGAACAGTTTGGTTTTAGACGGAACAGTGGAACAAGAGAGGCAATATTTTGCCTAAGAAGATTAGCAGAAAAATATACAGAGGTCCAAAAAAGTATGTATATGTGCTTCATTGACTATAAGAAGGCTTTTGACAGAATCCATCATGAGAAAATAATTGAATGCCTCAAAGACATAGGTATTGATGGAAAAGATATAAGAATACTCAGTAACCTTTATTGGGAGTAAACTGCCACAGTAAGATCGGGAAGGAATTATTCACCATACATAGACATAAAAAGAGGTGTCAGACAAGGTTGTGTGCTGTCCCCCTGCCTATTTAATTTATACACCGAAAAAATTTTCAAACAGATACAGGAAATACCAGGACTGAACATCAGTGGAAGATCAATAAACAACCTTAGATATGCAGATGATACCGTGTTGTTAGCTGAAAGCGAACAGAAGTTACAAGAACTAGTGAAGCAAGTGAACAGTATAAGTCATGAATATGGACTCGACATTAATATTGAGAAAACTAAAACTATGATAATTAGCAAAACAGACGATAAACCCACATTAAAGATAAGCGTAGATGGGAAAATCCTGGAACAAGTCAAGAGCTACGTATATCTTGGTCATATAATAACAGAAGATGGCAGATGTGAAACAGAAATCAAGAAGAGAATAGGAATGGCCAAAGCTACATTCAACAACATGAAACATATACTGACATCCAAACAGTTATCTCATAAATTAAAACTGAGAATCATAAAGTGTTATATATATTCTGCATTTCTGTATGGTGCAGAAACATGGACGATGAATAAGCATTTGGAAGAAAGAATTGAGGCTCTTGAAATGTGGATATATAGAAGAATGGGGCGTATCTCATGGAAAGAGATGAAAACAAATAAGGAGGTCCTAGAAAATCTAGGTATGAAAAGAGAACTAATGAGAGAGGTCAAAGTTCGGCAGCTAAAATACTTTGGCCACATAAAAAGGCATAACACCTTGCAGAAGACCATAACAGAAGGGAGAGTTGAAGGCAAACGTGCAAGGGGAAGACAGCGCTATAAGTGGGAAGATAACATCAAGAGATGGACGGGAAAGAGTCTATCAGTGTACCACCAAGACAAGAGACAGAAGACGTTGGAGATCCATTACAGCCAACCTTCGTTGTGGAGATGGCAACTGATGATGATGAGTTGTCATGGAAATGGCGGCCATATTGGATTATATTGTCCTGTTTCAAATTGCTAAGGCATTTTTATTTATTAAGCTAGGAATACCAAATTTTGACCGAAAGTTTATGATAATAATATATAACTTTCTTCCGATTCGATCTATGATAACTTTAGTAGATCCAAAGTAACAAGGCTTTGAACTTAGCGTCTACAAATAGTAACACAACTGTGCTAAATTGTACATACATTTTTTCAATAAATCAAATGTTTGAGAGATTTTAAAAAAATCAATGTGATAAAAGTTTTAGAATGTTAAGGACAGTGCATGTGCCAAATCTCAAGGCAATTAATTAATAAATGTGCACGTTATACGAAATTTATAACAGAAAAATAGATTTTGAGAAAATCTAATTTTTTTTTCCATAATGAAAGTATAACCACAAAAATTTATAATATTATCTTCACTTAATTTTATTCAGAATATAGTTAGCTGCTTATCCTTTAAAGGACGTGGCAATCAACCCCAGCTTTTATTGGCTGTTTGTGATTTTTCTAGGCAATTTTTTTCATTTAGTAGTTTGCCATTGCTTTCTGGACGGTACGGCGCTTATACCATTGTTAAAAATCCACACAAAGCGATATGCTACCAAACCGCCTGCAGCAGGTTTCGAACCTGGTATATCTGGATTATGAAACTTCGTTCATATCCATTTGGCCACAGACGCCGACATTCAGAATATACCAGTAGCATGTCTAGCTTTCTTTGAATATTCCTGTCAGTCTTTTTATTGAGATTATTGCTTAATGCTTTCTTTGTCTTAACACAATTGTCGACCTTTTTAGAGGTAAGCGCAAGTCGTTTTGGCTTTCTTGCTCCTACCAGTCAACAAAACTGTTTTCCAATGTTCAACCTACAGCTTGCTTGACAAGTATAGCAGGTCCTTCATTACATCCTGCTAATCACTTAGAAGGCAGGATTCCATAAGCTTTCTTGAATGAAAGATTTGCTTTCGCAATTTACTCCAAATTACTGAATGAAGACTCTCATTTGAGTTTTGGGCAACCTTTTGTTTCACAGGGACTCAACAGTTTCAGATGTGTAAACCTGTCATATTCTGATATCAAGTGTTGTGTTCAGCACTTTAAAGGCTAGGGGTGTGTGGATAAATTTGTTACGCCCATAGCAATTCCATTTTTCAAGAAGGTTGCTTCACAAAGACATCTTGGCCAGCAGAACAATACTGATTCTTGGGATAATTGTCGGTCAGCCGAACCACATCTTCAAAGCGTCAATTTTTGATTGCAGCAATAAGTAATTACATTCCGTAGCACAGCATACATTTTGTTTTTCCAACGTGATCTTTGAACTGACATTTCTTTGATAATTTTAACCTAAAAGCCATATGGTTTAATTCCAATGACCTGCTTGAATGCTTTGCAATTACCATCACTTAGCATGGTGGAGTAATTAATTTCTATCGTGTCAGAGACCAGCTTCACAAAACACTACCAGCCTCAGCCTCCATCACATCTGAACTTCCTAGAAAGAGGTAAATGTTTACATTAGTAAAATATCAAATAAACATATAAACAAGCATTACAAAATCTCTTCCTTAAAGTACGATAGAAGCAAAACAATACATGTAAGTAATGAAATATGTTTCTAAATTTGATATTTATGGAGACCAAAAAACAAATTACATGTAATACTCGTATAAATATTTAGGCAAGGGGAAACATAAAGTAAGTTTCACAAGTAAATACCTTCACAATTTATATTACAGCCTTGCTTCTCTTTCCACTTGACGAAGTTTCCAGTCTTTCTTCTCGTACCAAGAACCAGCTGATGCACATGTCTGGCAGGCATTTAAAAAAAAAATAATACATGGGCTTCTGTGACAAGACATGTCAATAAAATACATAAGAAATAAACATTAAATTGAGGAAACAAATGTGCACTATGCTTACAGGAATAATGATAATATATTGAATTATGTGCAGTCATCCGTTATTCTTGTAACTCAGAAAAATGTGATGATTTTGAATTGCCTGTCTATGTTGCAGCCTACTCTTGTATTGTTTCAAGTATGTCACTGCCTTCTTTTCTACCCAGGTTTATTACTTCAAAGGTGAACGACGAAACGTATAAACAGACAGAGTATCACACCAATACAATTATACATGTAACTTTGTATGAAGATGGCTAAGTCCTGGTCTAGTCGAATCACAGTTTATTTACAAGATGTACCATCACACTTGGCCTTGCAGAACAACTTCATTCAATACAAAGTCTACTAGATTATGACTACGGAACTTCCTTTTTTATACTCTTGTTGATAATTCTGTCTTGTTCAGTATTTATAACTTCCTTGATTAATATCGTCTATTCATATATTCTTATAACGTTCAGGTTATTGATTGTTAATACCGGGCATCTCCGGGGATGAATTTCCTTCAAACATTCGTTATTTACTTGTCTGCTTATTGTAGATATTATCTTCTACTGTATGATGCCGCTGAGTCTGTCCAGAACATATTATCGAGTTAGCAAACTTTGATGAGCAAGCATTTGTCTGTCAAGATGGCTGGTTCACCTTGCACAAACATTACCTAGGTTCGTGCTACCTGCCTGTCTAACTGGCGCTTCTCGAATGTTTCTTTTCTCAACTGCCCCTAAGAGCGTGCACCGTGAACTCTATTCACTAATCTAGCCTTCTTCCGGGAGGTTTTATGCGCACCTTCCTCGGACAACCTTCTTGCCCTTTATCTTACTTCTTATACCTAAATATCCTAGTTTAAACCATCAATTGCTTCCCCTGCCACATCTACTAATAGATAGTTCTTGTAACTCCCTGGTGGTTGAAATGAAGTACAGTGGACCGCCTTCTTTGATATCATTCCAGTAAGCAGCCAGTGTCGTAAGAATTAGGGATTAGGATTAGACTTAGGATACTTAAACCTGGTTGAAATTAATCTCAGTGGGTCGTCTTCTTTGATGTCATCCCAGTAAGTCGAACCGTCGTTAAGGTTAGGTTTAGAATACCTAAACGTA
Source organism: Oreohelix idahoensis (assembly GCA_024509875.1). Lineage (NCBI taxonomy): Eukaryota > Metazoa > Mollusca > Gastropoda > Stylommatophora > Oreohelicidae > Oreohelix > Oreohelix idahoensis. The sequence continues at coordinate 50,447 of JAMPIV010009306.1, read as the reverse complement.
AGCATTACTCCTACTTAATGCGTCTCTGAATTATATTTTAAGGCCCTATCGAACTTACGGCAATGTGTTCTTCATTTCAACCCCTAAACCTAACTCTTACCACTGTTTACTGCGTCTCTGAATTCTTTTTGTTAAGGCCTTATCGAACAGAGTGTCCGCTGTACTTCATTTAAACCTTCTTTGCCTTAGTATTAATGACTAATATTTATCTATCCTTGCCACATCACAATTAGTCAGTTTTACATGTGCTGTAGAATACGTCTTGCTTCCATCGCTAACTCTGGCCTTTTTCAGTTGGAGGTAACCAGAGCATCTCATGTTTTGAGGCATTTTCCCACCACACAAAAAAAAAGTAAAAAAAATGGAGAGACCGACCAGAATGTAAATACCAGGACTGGGACGAACAGTAACTATCGCAGATGACATACTCAAGTACAGAACTGGCTCAGACAGGCAGGAAATGGTTCAAGGCATACACGAGACACTAGAGGCGGTTTCTAAATGGTGTATGGAAAGCGGATCAGGGGTCAATCCCAACAAGGCCTGTGTGATGTGGTGCTCTTTCAACAACATCATAGTGAAAGCAGACCTTCCAGACATCACTTTCAGTGGGCAGAACATTGACAGGCAAGACAGGGTAAATATATGGGAGTAACGTTTGATCGTGGACTATCATTCAAGTATAGTATGTCGAACTGAACAAAGGGAAGTACGAGTGAGGACCGCCAGCCTTACAAATTATGGCTGTAACGCATTCAAAATGAAGGGATGCGAGTAGTTTTGGGCTGTACGCGTGATACCCTCATTGTGACAATGAGATACACGCTCAGATTGCTGTCTATTAGATATGTGACGGACTGAAGTGGCTGTCTGAAACTCCATCAACCGGGGCAGTTATATGTGTGCTACAGGTACAATTAGCATTCATACTCTTCGACATTTGCTGAGGGAGACTGAACACTTATAGATTTGCCCGGAGAGCAGTAAAGTCGATTCTGATTAACAATAACAATAACAGATGTGTAATGTTTGTCATGGATGGCCTCCCCTTAGCTCTGCAATAGGTGTCTACCAGTGGCCAACCCTCAAGAGTATCTAATATGGGTCTTCAAAGGTGCAGATAAAAGGATAATGACGTTTCTATCTCAAGGGAGATTTTCACAAGATGTTTTCAGAAGTTAAGAACAATGCCGCATAGAGCAGAGCACTATGAACGTATATCTAATCCTTCGCCTTTTGTGAAGCATTAATCAATGGTTTAGCCCGTTCGACCCAGCGTCACGAATTTTGTACCAAAGCAACTCTAGGTTGAGGCGGCCGGCGTGATGCTGACAAGGTCACCCCTAGTGTACCGAAGGTCAAGAAAATATGGGCATAACACCATATTCCCTTATGACTCAATGGACGTGTAACGGGATCCTTTTAGCCCGTTCAAGCCCCCAGCTGGTGTAAATCCAGCGAAATTCGTTTTATAAGTATTTGCTCTATAGATGTAGATACATGTCTAGATGTATATAAATATATATAAACGAGTTTTGTTCATACGTTTTCTTTCATACCGATAATAACTGAATCAACAACGATTGTTTTGTTTTAAAATAACATGTCACATATTAAAAAATCAATTAGTCTTGACAGGTTAAGAAAGCGATGGAATGACGATGAATTTTAGATGTAAATAAAATTGTCTTCACTAAGACTTGGGTTGAGGATTTCATAAAAACAATTGTCCTCTTGCTATTTCCTTAATACACTTAGCTGGTCTAAGTGAGTCCTGCAGCCATGATTTCGTCAATTCTTCTGTGATACGGGCTCTTCTCTACACAACTCGTCCAATGTAGGCGGTTAGTTTTGATTCCCTGCTGTTAACTCACATCTAGGGGCGTAGAAACTTCAGACTTGCAGCTTCGCACAATGTACAGTCTGATAGCTTCGTTCCACGAACTTTAGACAAAATAAAAAGAACAAATGCCTAAGCGAAGTACAAGTGTGGGATGCAAATTAACAGACGCATTGTCTCACTGTCCAGCCACCAATGTTAGCCTCTCTGAATAATTATTCTCCCTGAGTATACACAGTATAACTCTTTGATTATGTTCTCAATATGAATACAAAGTACCGTTATTCTTCTGGTTATTGAAATGGGATAATATGTGCTTGGACAGCGTGTCTGCAATTATTTGCTTCAATTACAATTAACTAGGTACATCGTATATGTCACAAAATGATATTATACACTTTAGGCACATGTGACGTAATCATCATTCATCACTGAGTCTGGGGTTGTTGCTGCTTTCGCGTTTTTGAGTGAATTAGCAAAAACCAAACACCAGCGCTTGCTGTAGTGGTCTATGAATTACTTTTTTTCATATTTTGAGCTTGCCAGCCTCATATATAACCACTTAGCAAGGAAAACATTTCAAATTCACATGGTAAAATACATGTTTACACTTACGCAAAAGTAACTTTTGGGAACACAATCCCAGTTAGAATGGACACAGCACAAGTCTGGAAAACCGGGACAACACCAACAAAGTGGAACAAAGGAATAATTGTCAAATTGCCTAAGAAGGGAGATCTTGAAGACTGCATTAATTGGAGAGGAATCACTCTTTTCTCAGTTCCCAGAAAAATACTATTCAGGATAATTATACAGAGAATCTCAAAAGCAGTAAACCACAAATTGAGGAAAGAACAAGCAGGATTTAGAAAGAACAGAAGATGTGTAGATCATATAATTACCATCAGGAACATTATAGAGCAGTGCTCAGAATGGCAAAGACCGCAGTACATTAATTTCGTTGATTTTGAAAAGACTTTTGACAGTATACATAGGGACAGTTTATGGAAAATACTGAGGGCTTATGGAATTCCAAACTGCATAGTGACAATCATAAAAAGCCTCTATGCCAAATTAACGTGTAGCGTTGGGCACAGCAACCTGACATTTGAGGTGAAGACATGAGTACAACAGGGATGCCCCTTATGAGCCACTTTTTTTTTAAAGTCATTGACTGGGTGATGCGCCAGACAACAGAGGGCAGTCCAAGAGGAATAAGATGGACTACATTTTCTACATTGGAAGATCTGGAAAATGCCGATGACATTGCACCACTAGCACATTCACATCAACACATCCAGGAAAAAACGGATAGACTGAATAAGTATAGCCAGCAGGTGGGCGTGAACATCAATCTAAAGAAGTCAGAGGTAATGACGCTCAATGTGAGCAACCCTGAGCCCATATCAGTAAGCATTCTGCAACTGGAACAGACAGACACCTTCACATACCTAGGATGCATAGTGTGGCCGTATGACCTACTACCATAACATTTATTCGTGCTAGTTTCTATAATAAAATAATAGAAACTATCATTCACTATTATAAAAAAAAGCAAGCAATTTTTTTTTTACAAATATCAAAAAAAAAAAAAAAACCCGAGACACAATAAGTGCAGGGGGAAGTTAGGTAGAATTAACTATGTCAGTTTTGACATAACCCATGCTAGAAATTGGCGGGAGTTACCGTAGAGATTAGTGACGTAGATAGGAATGGCCTCACTCCCGGTAAGACAATATGACGGAATGACCAGTAAGTAAATGATTAGAATAAAACTTCAACCAATGAAAAGTAGCCAGCAAGCGCGCACCACCAAGCCGGCTGAAAGATACTATTCGGAAAGTGAGTTGTACGAAGCTGAGCATTGCATTAAGACGTGTTTGTTACCGTCTTGCTCCCACGTTAAGATATTCAACAAGAAATGTATTGTAAGTCCATACTCTTCGATAAACTTGCAGTCGCAGGCAGAGACCTCTTTGCTTGTGTAAAATCTGCACATGCAGATATTATCTTAGTGATTCACCTACGTAAGTAAGAACATTCGAACTTTGTGGTTTTTTATTTCAGCTCAGTTTTTCGTAATAATGCTTGAAATAAATGAAGCTGATAAAGGAGAAAATAAATACTGTAGGGCAACCTTCGAATGAAATATTCAACTATTGAAAAAATATCACTAAGAACTTGAAGAATTTTGATGTTGTGGAAGAATTTTATAAGCCACAAGGGATAGAAGTGAAGGAAGGAAGATACACTGTACACATTGTTAAAGAAGATGCATTATTGTGAATACATGCACCATTACTGATATATTGCCTGTTGATGTTCTAACAGTTCTGTTCAAATAAAAATTCGTTTTACCTGTCAAGGCTGTTGATGGATTACTTGTCAAATGATCAAGTAGATGTACTGTACAACGCTATTATATCTACACCACTATTATTTTCTATGGTAACATCTTATGAGAGGAACGAACGAACCTGAAAACAATTAGACATAAACCAAGAAAGAACAACCTCTGGCGGACTTTAAGCCAGTCAAGATCAAACTTGGAGTAGGCTATATAAGTGAAGAAAAAAGGACGATTATATTTAATTAGAGCACCACTCTAACGCCCGGTCACATACTAGTTATAATGATGACGTGACGAACGGTCACATAGTAGTTATAATGGTGCCAAGTGACCTCTTCCCTTTATGCACCTGATCACAATAGTAACCCCAGATAGCGGAGCAAGCAAAGACATCAACAACAGAATGAACAAAGCAAGAACACAGCCTTTTTTAGTCTAAACAACATCTGGAAGTCTTCTAATTACAGCACAAGCACAACATTAAGTTTATATCAGAGCTGTGTGCTTTCTGTGCTTCTCTATAATGCAGAATGCTGGAGAGTTACAAAGAAGGAAATGTCGAAATTGTCCTCTTTTCACACAACATGCCTAAGAAAAATTTACCGAATCTTTTGGCCGAATACCATCACCAACCAAGATCGGCTCACTCGGAGCAAGAAAGAGTACATGCACACCATCATAGCTGGCAAACGCTGGAGCTGGGTTGGCCATGTCCTCAGAAGAGACCCCGATGCCATCACAAGAACAGCTATGCTATGGACCCTTGAAGGAAAACGAAAGAGATGCCGACCAAAAACAACTTGGCGGAGAACTGTGGAGGCTGAGATGCATGGAATGAACCAGAGTTGGGGCACTGTACAAAAGATGGCCACCGACCGAGCAAAGTGGAATCAATTTGTTTTTGCCCTAATAGACGCCACCAGGCGGGATGGCCACTGACTGCTTTGGCGGTCGGCGGCTTAGGATCAAAGAAGAAGAAGACGCTGATGCTTTCGAATCACTTGGTCTGGGAAATTTTAATGTTTCTCTTATGACGGGTGATATGATTCTTTAGGTCTTTAGTCTTTGTATTTAAAAATGCGGGTTTACTTCTAAGTTTTTAAAGTTGCCTAAATACTCTGTCACGGTCCTTAAAGTTTCCAGTTTCGAATTTACAACTGCGGGTTTCAAAGTTTATTTATCCAAATACGATCGATCTGTCACTTATAATTTTAGTTTTGGAAACCTTTGTCCGATCATTCTCTCTGGCTCTGGTGAATTGCTAGCTTGACGTGGCGATGCAGTCTTATTTGTGACTTCGATTTCGTTAAATTACATTTCCATTTCTCAGTTCAAATCCCAGATTGTACTTACGACGAATTTGCCAATGAAAGTCAAAGTCTATTCCAGCTGTCACATTAAGCCAATCGTAAACTCTTTAGAACTAATATCCCCCCCCCCCCCCCGTGTTTTGAAATATGAAATCTCAAAAATCCAAAGCGTGACCACTTTTTAAATAATGCGGTAATACTTCCGATTGCATCTTTATGCAAACTCACTAAAAAACAATATGTGAACTTATTTCCAGTCTAGATGCTTTCCCGCAATATTGTCTCCAAAGACACATTATCGGTAATATTGATACAAAGATAATCCAGCGGAAACGATTACGTCTTATCACCTGTGTTTTCGTAAATCCCTCAGACGGATTTCTCAGACAGACAATACGGCTTTCTCATTATCGATCGTGCACTACCATCTTGTGTCAATAATGATCGACTTCATCAAAAGTGGCTTGACGACTTGGGTGATAAATTATTCGCTGATCTGCCTAATTAGCTTACGACGATTCACATGGCGAAACGTACACAAGTCTGGGAGCGGCTACAGCAGAATGTAGGTGCATAAAATATGTCAAAGCATAGAACGATCGATGATGAAAATGAAGAAAAGAAGTGATATTGCCAGAGAGGATGAAAGTTATAAAAGTGCACAACTGAATCCTCACAATCTTAACGGAACTACAGATGAGCTGAGCTAACTGGGACAGATTTGTAATGTTGACATAACTACAGTTGAGCTGAGCTAACTGGGACAGATTTATATTGTTGTCCGAACTACAGATGGGGTGAGATAACTGCGACATACTTTTAATGTTGATAGTCCTACAGATGATCATCCCGGGACAGATTTGTACTGTTGACAGAACTACAGATGGGCTGAGATAACTGGTACAGATGTGTAATGTTGACAGAGCTACAGACGATCTAACTGGAAAAGATTAGTAATACTCACAGAATTACTGATGGTCTGACTGGAGGAGAATTGCAACGCTTTCAGATATGTTTGGTGAAATTATAATAATATGTGTCATAGTGATATGAGAATGATTGTTCAAACCTTTGACTAATAGAATAAATAAATTGAGAACAAATACGATGTCAAGTAAGCAGAAACTACACATCAAACCCCAACTCCAACAACTGACTCAGAGATTACAGTTATATAACTACGGGTAGAAAAATAAAGCAGTCCACCAACAACGAACCAAAACCGTAGAACAAGAGAGAGAGAGAGAGAGAGAGTTTATAACTGACATATGAAATAAATCAACACAGTCAAACAATAAACAATCCAATAGAAGAACTATTTATTGCTATTTTAGACACCATACGTCAAATCGTCATTGATTAAGTCATAAATCAGCTGAAGTTAAGGAAGACCACACTATCGGTAGACACAAGAGGAAACGAAAAACACACATGGATCTTCATTTCAGCTAGTAGTACTTTTAACGACACGTCGGTACACTCGCAATAATAGATATAGAGGTAAAAATCATTACACTTAGAAATAATAAATAAGTATAAACAAACAAGCAGCAACACTTGAATAAGCTGATGACATGACGGCCAAACATCCAGCTAGCAGTCCTTCATAGAAATAAACCTTTTCATGGTTAATAAAAGTGCCCCCCCCCCCCCCCCCCCCCCGCCCCCCCCTCCCCACCCTGCCACAAATAAATAAAAAAAAGGACAGAGATAACAGTCCAGCGGTCAAAATGTTATAAAAATGTACACAATATACCCCGACTTATAACCGAGAGATCACATTTCTTGTCAGGTTTTGACGTGATTTCCAATCTCGGAAATAAGTGAAAAAAAAACACACAAAAACTTAACCATGTGATACTTTAAGCAGTACATATAAATAAGTTAGGGGAAGGCATCCAATTTAATTCCAAAGGGGAACAATTATATATTATTAAAATATTGAAATAAATAATAGATTTACATTTTTTATTTATTTTTCATCAATTCAGTACACATATTTATTTAAGACAAAAAAGAATCTCTTATTTTGATTTGTACATTTGTTAAGTTGTTAAAAAAACTTGTGTTTACCATGTTTAGAATAAAAAGTCTTTAAATAATATGGAGTTTGACGCGCATGTTAAAGAAGTGAATACTTATTTCCTCTGCCACTTACAATGATAATAGTGTATTTTTGAGTTTATGATGCAGTCGCAGATGTGCACACCAACATGTTTTATCGGCGCCAAATAGCGCACATCGACAATGCTTTCAAGATATTTTCTTACATGGGCTTTTCTCTGCTATCCCGGGGACCGGAGTGGTTAAGAGGCATGGCGTCCACATCTAATTCTAAAGACACCTGGGTCGGTTCCCAGTACAGGGAATATTCTTGATGGAATTTTTTTCAGAACTAATAATGTCTTACTCCCCCCTGATTCTCTGAGTAGTGAGATCGGATGGCTAGCCTTATTGGATCAGGGCGAAAAAATTGTAGGTCCCGTGTACAAGTTTCGCACGTTAAAAATTATTAGGCAGTTGTAAATCATAAAGAGTAGGCCATACGGCCGCTGCCGTGCCAGAGTTTACACAATTAAGAAAACCTACCCGATACAAAAATATTTATATAATGTGTGGTTTCTGTATACACACATTGGGACGCTCGCCGATGCTTTGGAGTTCGTGCACTGTGCCGAGATTCTCCTTGTGACCTAAAGGAGGAGATCGGACCACTGATGGAGTTTTCCGTGTACAATGTAGATGGTCCTTAAAACAAAACAAACAAACATCTTCTACCTTGGTGTGTAGAGGTTAGCCAGAGAGAGCGCCATGGTATCCTGCAAGCTGTATATTTGTTGGCCTGGTTTCAGTCCAGTCCTCGGTCCATCAGGGATTGTCTAATGTTGTTCTCCTAGCGAATTCTTGGTCGTCCTGAAGATCTTGATCCCTGGCTATTGGTTTCCCATTTGTGTCGTGGTAGCCTGTGACGGATTGCCTCCCCTTAGCTCTACAGTATTGGTCCAACAGTGGCCAAAACTCAAGAGTTTATAAAATAGGTCGTCAAAGGTGTCTTATCTTCGCACAAGGGAGCCGCGCTGGTGTGATTGCTTCGGCGTTGTACTGGCGACCAGGTGTTCATGGTTCAAACCCGGGCGTCAGCGTTTGAAGAAATGTTTACGGCCGGAAATTTGACTGAATATCCTGAATGGCTCCTGTGATAAACCCTCTGTGGATGGGAAGGAGCGAAGCTCCTGACCCGGTTGGAAGGAAAGTCCTCAGGTTCCCCAGCCTCGCAATGACATGTCATTGGGCCGAAGGGCTGAAAGCCCAAGTGCCGCTGGTTAAGGGAAAAAAAAAGGGGAAAAAAAAAATCTTCGCACAAGATTACTCTTGGCAGTGTTGTAGATAGAAGAGTAATGTCGCTTTTATCCCAAGGGAATATTCATAAGATATTCCCGAAGTCAAGAACAATGCTGTATTGGCAGGGCAATTGTTAACTTATATAGGTTCGCCGCCTTTTATGAAGAATTAAGCAAATGTTTTAGCCCGTTCAAGCCCCCAGCTGGTGTAAATCTTGCGAAATTCTTTTCTAAGTATTAGCTCTTTATGTAAATATATGTCTAAGTGTAAATATATATTAAAGAGTCTTGCACATACGCTTGCTTTCATACATATAATAAACGAAACAATTATGATTGTTGTGTTTTAAAATAACATGTAACAAATTTGATAATCAATTAGTTTTCACTGGTTGACATGATGGTGCATTTTTTATGAAAGTGTTATCTTCATCGAGACTGGATAGAGGAATGTTAATGTTCTTTGCTGTTGCCTTTTGTTAAGCACTTAGCTTAGCATCATTGACTACTGCAGCCGGGGTTTCAACAGTTCTTCAGTAATGATGACACTTCATAGTCTGATAGCTTTGTTCTATGAACAGTCAAATAGCTTCGTTCTACGAACCGTCTGATAGCTTCGTTCCACTAACCAAAAGCAACTTTTGGGAACACAATTTCCTGGCACAGTTTAGAATGGGCACTAGCAACTTATTTTAAATACTTTTGAATCACTTGGTCTGGGAATGTTGTATTCCTCTTATGACGGGTGACCTGATTCCTCAGGTCTCCAGTATTGGTATTTATAAATGCGGTTTTATTTTTTAAGTGTTAAAGTTGCCCAAATACTTCCATCCTGGTCCTGTAAGATTCCAGTCTTTGTATTTATACATACGAGTTTACTATTTAAGTTTTAAAGTTGCCAAAATACTCTAATCTGTCACTTATAATTTTGGAATCCTTTGTCCGGTCCTTCTCTTTCTGGCTCTGGTAAATTGCTAGCTTGACGAGGCGATGCAATCTGATCTGTGATTCCGATTTTGCTAGATTATATTTCCAATTCTCAGTTCAAAACTCCAGAATGTAATTCTGGTGAATGCGTCAATGAGAACCATTGTGTATTCCGGCTCTCACTTTACACCAATCCAATCTCTTTTGCACTATATGGGTAGGGGTATTTAAATCATAATACCCCCGCGTGTTTTAAAATATTACATTAAAAATTCCATCTCGTGACCTGTTTCTAATAATGCTGTAATACTTCTGCGTGCACCTTTATGTTAAACTCATAACCACTATATGTGTACTCATTCATAACCCTCCACTTCCAAAGTAGCATAGGCCTTCAATAAACACATGCCAAGTCCTCCTGTCACGTGCCATCATCTCAAGTTCTTTCCACGTTCTCCTCATCCTTTTCACCTCTTTTTCCAGCTCTCTTCTCCATGTGCTTCTTGGTCTGCCTCTGCCTCTCTTGCCCTGGGGGTCCCAGAACAAGGACTGCCTTGTAATGCTATCAACAGGTCTCCTCAGTGTGTGTCCAATCCATCGCCATCGTCTTCTTCTCATCTCTTGTTCCACTGGCACTTGTCTAGTTCTTGTCATCAGTTCCACATTAGTAACCTCGTCATACCATTTTTATCCATCTATTCTACGCAAGCATCCATTTATGAAAGTCTGTAGCTTTTTGGTTGTTGTCTTTGTTGGTCTAAATGTTTAAGAGCCATACAATAGGACTGACTTCACATTTGAGTTGAAGATTCTTATTTTCGTGTTGGATCCAATTTCTCTTGATCTCCATGTATTTCCCAATGCAATGAAAGCTCCTCTTGCTTTTTTTATTCTTATTTTGATATCGCTGTCTGTCCCTCCAACTTTGTCTATATTACTGCCAAGATATGTGTACGATTCTACATCTTGTCTTGATGTTTTTTTTTCAAATTCAACCCTGTTATCATTACCTGCATTTATTCTCATTATTTTGTTCTTTTCAGTGTGTATTTTCAGACCCAGTTGCTGTGACCTCTCATCGAGTGTTTTCAACTTGTCCTGCATCTGATTACGGTTATGGGAAAGAAGAGCCATGTCATCAGCAAAATCTATATCATCCAACTTCTTAGTCATAGTCCACTGGATTCCATTTCTGTTGTGTGTTGTCGATGATCTCATAACCCAGTCTATTGCTTGTAAGAAAAGAAATGGAGTCATGAAGCATCCCTGTCGCACTCCTGTTCTTATCCCAAATGGTTCTGTAAGCTGTCCTTTGTGAAGAACTCTGCATGTCATGTCTTCATATGTTTTCTTTATTAAATTAATCATCTTCAGGGGAATTCCATAATGTCTCATCACTTTCCAAAGTGATTCTCTGGCTACAGTGTCAAATGCCTTTTCGTAGTCCACAAATCCGATGTATAATGGTGAATTCCATTCCAGACTTTGTTCAACTATTATTCTCAAAGTGGCTATCAGGTCTGTACATGATCTGTTTTGTCGAAAACCTGCTTGTTCATCTCTCAGTTTCTTGTCTATGGACTCTTTTAATCTCTCAAGGATAATCCTGTTTAATATTTTTCCTGGCACTGATAGTAACATTATTCCTTTATAATGTGTGCACTCTTGTAAATTTCCCTTCTTAGGCAACTTAACCAGATATCCTTCCTTCCATTCAGCTGGTATCTCTTCCTTTTCCCAGACTTTACCAAGTAATTTATATAACATCTCTGTAGCCTTGTCGATATCTGCTTTGATGGCCTCTGCTGTAATGCCATCAGGTCCAGACGCTTTTCCATCTCTTAGAAGCTTTATGGCTTTCTTTATTTCTTCGTTCGTTGATCTTTCACCGTTAATTTGTAGCTCTTCTTCTGCTGGCTGGATGTCCGGGGGGTTTTGTGGAGCTGGTCTATTGAGAAAGTCCTCAAAATATTATGTCCGCCTCTTCATTTGCTCTTGTATATTGCTGAGCAGTTTTCCAGTCTTGTCTTTTATGAAGCAACTTGTTGGCTTGTATTTCCCTGTTTGCTTCCTTGTGCTGCTATACAGTTCTCTCATATTTCCTTTGGCTGCAGCATCTTCTGCTTCTCTTGCCAACTGCTCAATATACTTTCTCTTGTCTCTGTTGATACTTCTTTTTACGGCTTTGTTTGCTTCTGTTTACACTTCTTGAGCCTTGGCTTTGGAACTTCTGGTTTTGCTTGTGTTTAAATCTGCTTTCTTGTTTTTTCTGTCTTTTATCTTATTGATGGTTTCTGTTGTTATCCATGCTTTTTGTTGTCGTTCCCTTTTAACAAGTATTTCTTCACATGTCTCATTCCATACAGTTTTGACCTGCTGCCAATAGTCTACCTCTCCCAGCTGTTGGAGCACTTGGGATTGGTTGGATACTGTGACCGCAAATTTGTCTCTTGTGTCTTGATTTCTTAGATATCCTACATTAAATTGTTGTCTATAATTTTGCATTGTTGCATATCTCTTGAGTTTCATTTTTACTTTGGCTATCAGAAGGAGGTGATCTGATGCCACATCTGCTCCTCTATATACCTTTACATCCTGCAATGATGATCTAAACTTCTTGTTTATGCATATATGATCAATCTGATTTTCTGTTCTATGTTCTGGTGATATCCATGTTGCTTTGTGTATTCTCTTATGTAGAAACATGCTTCCTCCTATAGCCAGTTGATTTGAAGCACAGAAGTTTGAGAATAGTTCCCCATTTTCATTATTCCTAGCCCATGTTTTCACATGACTTCTTCAAATCTGGTGTTGACTGTACCTATCTTTGCATTCATGTCACCCATCAAAATTGTGATGTCTCCTCTCTTTACTTTATCCATAATTTCCTGTGGTCTAAAATAAAATGCTTCTTTCACAGACTCTTCTTTGTCATTAGTTGGTGCATAACATTGGATGATATTTACATGTATTTTCTTTTTAGCTGTTTTAAAAGTAGCTGTTATTATTCTTGGTCCAACAGCTTCCCATTCAATGAGTGCTTTATGTGCTTCTTTAAATAACATTTGTGTACTCATTCTTGACTAATACTTTCCGCCCAGATTGTCTCCTCTGCCAGGTCATCTGAAATAATTACACAGTGATACCCCACGGAAGCGATTATCTAAATATCACCTGTGTTTTCGCCCATCCCTCAGACGGGTTTTTCTGGCAGACAAATATGGCGTTCTATTCATCTATCGTACGAAACCATATTGTGTCCACAGACATCGACAACTATCAAAGATGCTTAGGCAACTCAAATGATAAAGGTTCTACCGCTGACCTATGTAACCAACCTGGTATCATTACGATTTACCTGGCGAAACGTAAACAAATCTGGGAGCGGCTTTATAGCAAAAATATGAATGAAAGTGCATAAAATATGCCAAATAAAAAGGGGATGAAGGAGTGAGAGAGGGGGTCAAAAGTACACGTACAAACGTTTTGTCACATAGCTGTTCTTCTCCAAATCTACAGACGTGACCAAACCGTCGTAACTTGGACTGTTCCACTCGGGTCTGAACAAGCTTTATTACAAAACATCACAAGAAACGGGTCTACGACCAGCTCTATTGTAAATACGCACAAATACAAATTTGACAATGAAATGAAACATCAGTTGAAGAAAAACACATTCGTAATTAAGTTATTGTTTTTTTTGGAAATATGACATCTTTATTTACGGATTCTCGTAATTTACAGGTTGGTCCTCCACACACCAAGAGATGTTTAACCCGACAGCTTCTTGTGACGGTATTGCCTCCCCTGCTTTGCAGTAGTGGTCCAACAGAGGATACAACTCAAGAGTATCTGATATGGGCTTCAAATGTATTTACCTTCGCTCAAGATTACTCTTGGCAGACATGTAGATAGAAGGGTGATGACACTTCTATTACAAAGGGAGTCTGCGACGTCTAAAGATGACTTGGCGAGCGTAAAATTCAAAGGGAAATAAAACTGCAAAATGATCAGATTATATTCCCATATTCCCACGCAATGTTGTTAAGATTCTAATCAGAAAGATCCAATAATTTCAAATCATGCAGATAAGGTGTGATGATTTCAAAAACAATATTAACGAAAATAAGGTGCGTGAAGCAAAGGTTCAAGTATTACCATAAATGGACATCTGGGGCCGTGCATACACTCTTGCAAACTCATTTATAGACGCATATTATCTCAAGTGTAATAAATTCATGATTTCTTTTAAACAAGTGACCGGAAGCGATTATGTCACATAGACAGTAATCTCGTTATATGTCGTATGAGTACGCAAAAACTCCGTGTCTGCCCATCTGAATTACCAAATGAGTCGTCGTATCTGCGGTTCAATCTAAACACGGCGGCGACAATCTTATTTCAGTTGCTCAACGCAAGCTAGGATGGCCGGGTAACACACAGGAGACATCACAGAGAGGAGTGTCAACAAAAGTTTGCACCTTCAAAATATTTGCCAAACAAGAAAAGAAAGAAAGAAAGAAATGTGCGATAATTGACAGCATATAATACAAATCAGTCCCACAAACGTACTGATACTGCCGGAGAGAAACAAAGACGATAGGGGCCGCCCCGTTTTGTCACACTACTACATTCATGTCTTCTAAGATACTGTGTTGTTCCAACTTCGATAAGTTGATTCTCTACTTACATGATTTATAAAGTAGCCCATATTTATTAAGGTGACAATGCTGCATACAAGTAGATTATTTGTTTCTCTAGAACTGGAGGAATGTTTTACCTAGCTCTACAAACTCTACGCCAGAAAGTCACAGTTATTATAATAAATAGACGACAGAATAAATAGCATGGACTTACGTATCGGACATAATGGGTTGTTAAGTACCTATAGAGCAGGTGCTCATGGGATAGAGCCTGGGATATGACTGCCACATGGAGATAAAGAAACATATCGCAGGGTTACGCAGAGTATTTGGTAAATAACTATGGGGTGGGGCAAACGTCTGGAAATATAAGCAAGTGTCTTATATACATTTTTTCTTTCTTCTAACTTTCATAATAAGTTTTTTTCAGTGCCTATATGGATTCGGCATTAGCAACAGATGAACGCACATATATTGTTCTCATGTACGCAAGACAGTGACCCTCACAAAGTGAAGTAGCTGCCGAATTCTCTATGAATCCAGACTTTTGGGCCACACTGTATATAATCCAACTGGCATATTCCAAAAGTAGTTGTATAAGTGAGAAACAAAGTTTTAGAATGAAGAGAGAGCGACGAGTTATTAATCTCATCCCAAGCAAGAAAACAAACAAACAAACTGGAGTCTAAAATGATATGAGATGTGTCTCTTTCAGAAACTGAACCAATAATACAACTGTTTGTTGACTAATTCGTTTGAATTTATTCTGATAAATATATAATTTTTAAATTTCTTTACTAAAAATATTGTTATGTACCAAATATTCTTTTCTTTATGACACATTAATTAATCTGTTTGTGACGTTAGTTCTATTTATTCGTTCCATTTTATCCATATATCACCGTTATTGTCGTCTGATTTCATTTCTTGAGAAGGCTATTATGTCAAAAAGTCTATAGATTATAGGTAAACTTAGGCCTATGTTACTTCAGGAGTTAATTGGTACAGCAAATCTCTTTTCCCAAGAACTGTGTTCTACAATGATAGTTTGTTCCTGATCATAATGATGAATAGCACTAAATTATAATACTTTTACTTTACACAAATAGATAAAGTGAGTGTTTGACTGGCCAAGCAGTCAGAGCGCTTTCCTATGTGCCACAACTACCTGGATTTGGCGCTAAATCCTAACGGTAGAATATTCAAGTTTACCTAGCTGTAAATGGGCATTCGACTTTGCTCCTGAGCTAGGGAAAAAGGCATCGAGGAAGGGAACGGTTCACATAACTTCATGAAAGCTGAACCTTTCATGGTGAAGCTTCAACACATCATTTCCCTATGGCAATCTCTGACATGGGACTGGCTTTATCTTTGTAATAGATCAAACAATTAATGTGATAAATGTTATCATCTTTTGGCTGTGGGGCTAGTAAAACTAGTTAATGTGATAAGTTATCATCTTTGTATAAAGCAGATAAAACAAATTAATGTGATAAATGTTATCATCTTTGTAATAAATATAAAGAAACAATCACTAACATAGCAGATGTGGGGCTAGTTGTGATAAGTTTTTATACAAGCAACAATCACTCACATAGCAATGTGGGGCTAGTTGTGATAATCTTTGATAGAAGCAAAATCACTTAAACAGATAAATGTGGGGCTAGTTGTGATAAGGTTTTATACAAGCAAAAATCACTCACATAGCAATGAGGCTAGTTGTGATAAGTTTTTATACAAGCAACAATCATCACATAGCAGATGTGAGGCAAGTTGTGATAAGTTTTTATATAAGCAACAATCACTCACATCAATGTGGGGCAATTGATAAGTTTTTATGCAAGCAACAATCATCAATAGCAGATGTGGGGCTAGTAATGTGATAAGTTTTTATACAAGCAACAATCACTCACATAGCAGATGTGGGGATAGTTGTGATAAGTTTTTATACAAGCAACAATCACTCACATATCAAATGTGGGGCAATTGTGATATAAATAAGTTTTTCATCTTTGTAATAAATCAACAATCACTCACACAGCAGATGTGGGGCTATATAAGTTTTTATACAAGCAAAGCAACAATCACTCACATAGCATATGTGGGGCTAGTTGTGTTAAGTTTTTATACAAGCAACAATCACTCACATAGCAGATGTAGGGCTAGTTGTGATAAGTTGTTATACAAGCAACAATCACTCACATAGCAGATGTGGGGCTAGTTGTGATAAGTTTTTATACAAGCAACAATCACTCACATAGCAGATGTGTAGATCATATAAAGAATTTGGTTTGGTTTTGGTTTGATTTTAACGACTATCTTCATTACACACGGACGACTTCATCAGTGCTCCGATCTCCTCCCTTAGATCACACAAGGATGATCTCAGCACACTGCACAAACTCCATAGCACCGGCGTGAATCCCAATGTTTGTATGTAGGAATCACACAATCTATAATTATATTTGGTGGGTAGGTTTCTAATTGTTATTTAAATTTTACCATGACAGCCTACTCTTTACGATTTCCTACTGTCATGAGATTTTAAATGTGCACAATTTGCACACGGCACCTCATATTTTGTCGCCCTTATCCGAGAAGGCTAGGCATCCGATCTCGCTACACATGAGAGCAGGAGGGACTATGACACTATAAGGGCAACTTGTTCTGAAAAGTAATGTCCATAAAATGTATTCCCTCTACTGGGAATCGAACCGAGACCTCTACAATGCAAGGCGGACACGATTTCACTCGAAATTTAGATGCACTTGTTCCACAGTGCTTGGGTGAAAGAGGCGTTTGGGTCTAAGTCTCTGGCGTTTGGGTCTAAGTCTCTGGCGTTTGGGTCTAAGTCTCTGGCATGTGGGTCTAAGTCTCTGGCGTTTGATCTAAGTCTCTGGTGTTTGGGTCTAAGTCACTGGCGTGTGGGTCTATGTCTCTGGCGTTTGGGTCTAAGTCTTTGGAGTGTGGGTCTAAGTCTCTAGCGTTGGGTCTATGGGGTGTGGGTCTAAGTCTCTGGCTTTTGGGTCAAAGCCTCTGGCGTGTGGGTCTAATTCTGTGGCGTTTGGGTCTAAGTCTCTGGCGTTTGGGTCTAAGTCTCTAGCGTTTGGGTCTAAGTCTCTAGCGTTTGGGTCTAAGTTTCTAGCGTTTGAGTCTAAGTCTCTGGCGTTTATGTGTAAGTCTCTGGCGTTTGGGTCTAAATCTCTGGCGTGTGGCTCTAAGTCTCTGGCGTTTAGGTCTAAGTCTCTGGCGTTTGGGTCTAAGACATGGCGTTTGGGTCTAAGTCTCTATCATTTGGGTCTAAGTTTCTGGCGTTTGAGTCTAAGTCTCTGGCGTTTATGTGTAAGTCTCTGGCGTTTGGGTCTAAGTCTGTGGCGTGTGGGTCTAAGTCTCTGGCGTTTGGGTCTAAGTCTATGGCGTTTATGTGTAAGTTTCTGGCGTTTGGGTCTAAGTCTCTGGCGTGTGGGTCTAAGTCTCTGGCGTTTGAGTCTATGTCTCTGGCGTTTGGGTCTAAGTCTCTGGCGTTTGGGTCTAAGTCTCTGGCGTTTGGATCTAAATCTCTGGCGTTTGGGTCTAAGTCTCTGGCGTTTGGGTCCAAGTCTCTTGCGTTTGGGTCCAAGTCTCTGGCTTTGTTGGATGTCTTCTCACATGTTCTAGATGTTTCGTGGTTTTTCGCCATTGCTCACGTTACTGAATTGTGAGTGGTGGGTAGTGGGTGCTCTGATGTACTCGCACGTAAATTCTCTCACGGCATCTGAGCTATTAATAACGCAATCTTGACCAGCTTTGTCACAAAACGGTTTGTGCGCTCTCATGTCCACTCCGGCAGGATTGCATTACATTCCTGTGCGAGTTACATTTTGTTATTTTCTCTCTCTCTCTCTCCTGCCCTTAGGTGGCAACGGAAAACTCATCCGAAGGTCAATGTTTACATAACTTTCACACTTCAATTCACTTCGATTCGCCGGCGCTTCGCTGACGGACTTTTTGGGTCACCAAACGTGACGGTCCCACATGTGATCCTAGGTGAAAGGCTAACGACGGCATTTGCACAAGATGCGAGTAATCCTTTACAATTCTAAAGAATAATAGACTTGCATATTCGAGGTGCGGAAAAATAACGAAAAGGCCAGACAAGACGGATGAATTGCGACGAGTCATAGTCTGATAACGACGATTGAAGTAAGTGGGATAGGCAAGGCAGATAATCCTCCAATCTGGCATGACATGTTGAAGTGTGAGAGACGTAACTTGACCGAGTTATAATCGAATGTTTACAGCCCAAATTTAGAAAAGTAACGTTTGAAATTTTGCACTAGATGAGTCATGCAAAATATGTCATCATAAATTTAAACGTTCAAATAAGATTGGTTGATACCTTGAGGCGAGAATAACAATTGCGTCGATTGGGCGTATGTCCCAACAACCTGGAAGAGCAGGGGTAGAAAACGTGCAAAAGGTAATACATCCATCTTTACAGCAGAATTAGTGGCAATCGTAAAAGCTTTAGAAATAGCTGCAGAAAACCCACCAAATAAAGTAACCATTCTAACAGATTCCCTTTCATAAGTATTAGCTATCAGAAACAGAAGTGAATGTAGCAGGCCAGATATTATAGAGGAAATACTACAGGTTAATACATATCTGCACACTATAGGATGCCGTGCAACACTAACATGGATACCATCACATGTGGGGATAGCAGGAAATGAGCCTGCAGACAAAGAAGCCAAAGGGGGAAGAACTAGCCATAACAAAATTGAAGTAGGCTTAGGGAAGTTTGAAATTAAGAGCTTAATTGCTCAAGCAATAATTAAAGAGTGGACAAGTGCATGGAACCAAAGTAAAAAAGCAAGACAATCATATAAAATCCTAAAAAAACCAAGCAAAAAATGTCAAATACATGATGAACTAAAAATACCAATTAATAAAAGATTGCTGAGGCTCAAGCTTGGAACTGGATATTTCATGATTGAGGAACCCTCATGTGAAGAGTGTCAAGTACCAAACACAATTAGACCCTTTCTGTTAGACTGCAAAAAAAAATGACCAGCAGAGGCAAAACATTAAGAGATACTGTAGTAACCACAAGGTAGAAATAAGTGTAGAAAATCTCATAAGCACAAAGACACCTTCAGAAGTGCAAAGTTAATAAAACACTATATTACAAAAACAAAAGCTAACATATAAAAAATAAATAAGGATCCGAGCCAGTAGTCCAGACTGGTGAAAGACTCCCCCAGATACATACAGATTAATCAAATAAACCGTCCAGTGAAAATTAAAAACATACCAGCTTAGAAAATATCATATTTTGGATAAAAAAGCCCTTTTGAACTAGGCTATAACTACACAAGGAAAATACCTACTAGAGATAATATAGTATAAAATAAATACAAACAAAAACATATTACAATAAAGGAAACACGTCCTGATATAACCAACAGCTCAATATACATGGTAGATGGTTCAAAGGGGCGTGCTACAAAGAAAAGTAGCAAACACTTTAATATAAAAAAAAAAGAAAACGTGCAATATAATCTGACATTTGTTGGCAAGTCTAGTTCACTGTGAGAATCGCTTGTCAAGACCACAATCAGACCTTGACGTTAGTCTTTTGAATTTTTCGGCCTTTTGCTGAGCCCTGCAGTCTCTTCTATCTGTCATTGGCTGGAGGCATGTAATCTTTTCGAGTTCTTTTATAAGTGTTGACTTCATGCCCCCCGATATAATTCTCATCGCTTGATTTTGGAGTCTTCTAATGTTATCGAAGTTTTTCTTAGCTGCTGTTGCCAACGCTGCCATAGGATATTCAAGGAATAGCCTCACTCGCCCTGTGTACAACGTCTTAGGCACTTTTTCATCTGCACCCCATGTTATTCCAGCAAGTTTTTTTTCATAATTGCCATTCTTTGTCTTGCTCTCATTCGATTTCTGTCAATGTGTTTTTTTCAAAGTCAGACGGCGATGAAAAATAATGCCTAGGTAGTCTGGATTTTCATTTAAATGAAGATTTTCTCCGTTTAGTACTAGTTTGAAGCTCTAAGGTCTAGTTGAGAGGGAAAATACAGTGTACGTTGTTTTCTCTTCATTAATCTTCATGAGCCATGTTTTGGCCCACTCTTCCAGTGATGTTAGTGCTTGCTGCATCAGAATGTTTGCAGTAGCGATACGTTCTTCAGAGATCCACAAGGCTACGTCATCTATAAAGGAAGCATTGTGTGCTATTTGTCGAATATTGTCAGTTATATCATTTATGCATGCAAGAAACAGTGTAGGTGACAGGACTCCCCCTTGTGGGACACCAATGTAATGAAATCCTTCCGGAGTGGACATGAGAGCGCACAAACCGTTTTGTTACAAAGCTGGTCAAGATTGCGTTAATAATAGCTATTAGAGCAGTGTGTACCACATGTATACTGGCATTTTCACTGGTATTTAACAGCTACAACTTTAAGTGAATTGTAATGGTAAAGATTAAGACATTAAATCACGCTTAAGCACAGATTTATATTACCAGAAAATCAGAATGAAATCCCCACGAAACTATTAACACGTCTTCAACAATGGTTCTAGGCTACATGTTTAGACTAGCCGAGAAATTCTGAGCGACAACTGATAACAGTTTTGGAAAGCCACAGTTTATATACATTATTGTCTCTCTGATCTATAGATGACGTTACTTTTCACACTATAGCACTAAGCAGAAAACAGGAGACTACGTTTCCCCCGATAACAGGTTTTCACGGTGGCTCTGACGGCGTTGTTAATCGACAACAGAGAATTAAACCGTGTAACGGGTTCTAGTAGATTTGCCTGCTTCTGGAGATCACAGAGTTCTCTCCCCCTGTATGTACGAACATCAAAGAGTACACGGGAAAATGTTTTTGGTCTGTGCGGCTACTTCAAAAGGGTCCGGTTTTTCCCCACGCGCGTCTGTCTGATATCTGATGATTGACAGATCAGCTCGCGTGAGAAAACTCAGGTAAACAAACCAGGTTGGCTCCCTGTTATGACTCGCAGGTCGCGGAAGTTGGTAAACTTTCCGTTTGTTTACGTCTCAAGAAAAAGAGACATGGATTAAAAATTGAGTAAACGCAGGCTGTCAATTCAAGGCTTTGCTAGCGAATCATAAAACGCTAACGGGATCACGGAAGACTGTCAGATACTGTAGACTAAACTTCTATTATACGTCACACAGCTGAATCAGCTGCTTTTTCATCTTTCAGAATGTTATGGCATGACCAAGCACATGGAGAAGAGAGCTGGAAACAGAGGTGAAAATGACGAGGACAACGTGCAAAGAACTTTAGATGATGGCACGTGACAGGGTGACTTGGCATGTGTTTATTCAAGGCCTAAACTCCTCTGGGAGTGAAGGGTTATGATATTACAGTGATTTCCTTGCCAACAAGGTTTCTATCTTATTGGATTATTGACTACTCAGGATCAGTTGTCTTCAATCAAGAAGAATGGGGGTTTACCAATAATAGTTAATTAGACACCGGTATTCATGTGAAGTTGACTGTGCAAATCCCTTATTTTTTACATGGGCCTCTCATATAGCTCGCCTACTTTCTCATTTGTTTTTACTTCTAGCGAGCTTCGGTGTAATTTTAGTCTTTTCTGTGTGTGTGAGTGTGTGTGTGAATTTACTTTATAAATATACTTATATATTCTAATCGGTCAGAGTTCACTTTCTGTCACTTAATGTTAACTGCTTTGTCCTTACTGTAGTAGATTTTCTTATTTAGCAGAGAGGACAGAGGAGGTTAAAGGACATTCTAAACATTATCTTGAGTGTGGCTGGAATAAGGCAATCTTTATATCTCGTCTCTCCAGAAGTCAAACCTCACTCCCTATTTTACATTAGTGACTCTATTCATATCTATTTTCGTACTACCCATTCATACTCAGTCTAAACTCCCGCATCATCTATTTCCATTCTCGTGACAGTATGTCCCAGTTTGCTCTAAGAATTATTGAAGTGTTGATAGATTTTGTCGCCCAAGTCGTAACGCCCTAAAATAATGTTTCGGTGACGGAGTATTGATAGGTTCATTTTCACTGTTTAGTGTGTGTGCGTGTGCGTGTGCATGCGTGCGCGTGTGTGCGTGTGTGTATTTTGTTAGCTGACAATGCAAGACTTTTGAAAGATAGCAGTATATTTACAAAAACAATGCTGTGCTAAAAGAGACATTAATTCATTAGCAAATTTTATTCCATTGGTTTCATTTACTCAAGAATACTTATCAGAGATTCGGATGCCTGGCTGAACCACAAAGGGATGAGATCCAGTGTGGCTTCCAAGCAAATCGAAGTACTCAGGACCTTATCTTCACACTCAGGAAGCACAATGAACAGGCCATAGAGTGTGAAGATGAAACGCCTCTTTGATTCTTGGGTCTTTAGACGGAGTTTGACAAGGTCCTCTGGAGCAAACTTTGGGACTGTTGGCAAGGAAAAACATGAAAGTACATCTGATCCATGCAATACAGAGCTTCTACAAGACTTGCAGAAATTATGTGAGGACGGCAAACCATATATCAGAAGAGTTCAGGACCACCAAAGGTATAGTACAGGGTGATATTCTGTCACATTATCTTTTCATACTCCTCATTTACGATGTCATCAAAGCATGTAAGGAGATCACAAGAAAGTATTCAGTGGAACATGAGACAAGTCTGTATTTCAGAGCTGATAATTACTGATGATGTTGCCGGATTACTAAATCAAAGGCACATTTTCAATCCAATTTCCAAGTCTGGAAGGAAGAACTGGAGAAGAGAGCGATAGTTATCAGCGGCTCCAAAACAATAACAATCGAGATTTCACAAGATGGAAAAGACAATATATCATGTTTGGGAGACCAAATACTGGAGCAGGTAAACCACTTTAAATACCCTGGATGTATCATAGACTGGAAGAGATACATCAAAGAAGAGTTGGTTACCTGAAGAGCGTCAGCTGGCAAACTGTTTCGGGCATTAAATCGAGAATTGCTTAGCAAAAGAGAGATTGGAAAGAGGACGAAGATCGCTGTGTACAGCTCCACTTATGTCCCAATCTTGACATATGGATGCGAGTTATGGGAATGACTAAAATCCACAAACCAGCTTAAAACCTCAGAAATGAGGTATCTGAAGAAGGTTGTCGATGTAACAAGAACTGACATGGTCCTCAACCAAACGATACGGCAAGGCCTCAAAACCCAGCACTTTAGACCCCAGTACGACAGTCCACCTTAAGATGGTCTGGCCATATATGCAGAATGGAAGAAGGTCGGCTACCACGACATATAGGGAAACCAAGAGTCAGGGGATCCAGATCTCCATGACGACCCAGAGTTTGCTGGGTCAACAATGTTTGACAATCCCTAAGGAACGAGGACTGGATTGGAACCAGGCCAGGAGGAATACCACCGATAAGACAGTATGACGTTCTCCCTGGCAAACCTTTACACCCCATGGTAGAAGAGGAAGTAAGTAAGTACAGTTTTCTTTCAATTCTTTCGTGTCCTTTTTTTTAACAGGTTTCTCTTTGGCTTCATAGCCAGTGCGTCTAGATACGTTTGACTACATCCAATGAATGTAAAATAGAATGTATAAGAGTGAAATGACTGCAGGAGAAGTAGTGATATCATCAATACATGAAGCAGAAATAACTCGCTGTAATTCTAACTAGTCATGTTGTGAGGGGTTACTGGCTCGTGTAATACGATGTCTGTGTATTACCATATTTTAGTTAGGGGAGAGAACGTATGTCGTTTCAAGGGAAACAACGTAATTAATAAACAGTCTAAAATGTTATCAAATTGTTTAATTTATTTTTAAATATTTTTTAACTATGCTTTATATTTTCATGACACAAGTAATTGTTAACTAGGTTCATTAGTACACCTGGCACTTGCTATGATGTTTTGGTTTCTCACATGTAGCATTTGATAACCACATTAAAGAGCTGCACTTGATGCATAATATGAAAAGCAAACACTTACTTGTGGCTGTATCCTTTCAATAACAATAATATATAAACAATCTGGGAAAAATATAGTTCCTCGGCGCAAAAGAACGCTCTTCATCAATCTAACGAACGTACTTTGTTAGAAAACATCCCAAACAAACCTTCAAGCACAGCTCTTTAACTTGCTTCACCTAGATACATATTAGACTGGAGGAGACACGTCAGTTACAGACAAGAGCAAGATTAAAGAAGTTCTGTTTGGAGGCACAATGACTTTATTTACGTATTTTTCGTAATTTCTAAGAGGGCTTCTAAATACCAAGAAATGTTTAAACCGGCACCCATTAACGTCATCACTTGACATGGATTGTGTTGTTCTAACATGTAGAAGTTGATTTCTCGACTTAGATAATTAAAATTGTGGTCAACATTAGGGTCGACACCGGAGACATCTTTTATTATGGTGACAGGGTCTCATACAAGCAGATTATCGTATTCGTTTACGTACGGTAACCTAACAAGATCTGTTGGAACTGGAGTGAATGGTCTACCTCACTGTACACAATCGATGGTTTCTTCTTCTTCTTCCTCGTTCGTCCTGAAAAGGACGTTGGTTGCGTTGTGTCCGTTTACAGCGAAGCTGCGGTATTTGCGACTTTCGGCCGACAAATCAGACTTCAGCAATGCATTTTTTTAGACCGGGTTTGCCTTCCCTCTTCGATCCCTACTCTCTCAGGCAGACTGCAGTGATGCAGCCTGTTTCCAGGACCACCACTTGGAGCTGGAGTAGGGTCTTGGTCAGCTCTGGTTCGCTGACCCTGACCCTGACGCAAGCAGTCAAGCAATGGGCTGCTGACTGCATTCATCACTGTTGTTGCGCCTTCGGCCCCTTCGATGCTTTAAAAGAAATTGAGAGCAAAATCTATAGCATTGCTTTCATCTTCAGAAATATGTTAAACCTCACTGTAATACTCCAACTACTCACAATGGCTACAATTTAAATTATGTAGCATACATATGTACACCACTACGACATTTTAGTGTAGCGGGAGGTTATTTAAAATTATTTATTTATGTAAGAGTGTCGTGGAATATTCTAATCCACATATATAAATTATTAGGTAAATATGAAGCCTAACAAATAAAATTAATAAAGAGAAGAGCAATGGTAAATAACAGTGCTGTCACAAAGACTGTACTCGAAATCCCCTTGTTTTCTACTGCGTAAGCAAATTGTAACGTTTCACGTTGATATTAAAGGCCTTCTGCAACATACACGCGTTTCCCAAACACACAATAAAATGTGCTGCCTTTCTAAGAAAAACCTTGAAATATGCAAGTTGACCTAAATTTTAAATTCCATTCATGTCTTTTTCTACACTGCGTTACCAAAACGAACGAGACAGATGGACAAAAGGATAGCGGGAAGGGAGAGGCAGAAAGCCGAACACTAAACACGCTTCGCGCGATACACAAATGCTGCCATCACGCGTGTAAGACTACAAGCACTAACTTTTTCGGACGGACAGTGATAAATTCACTACCCTTCCCAGAGTTAGGTTTTAAAATCATAAAAAACGCTTATTAGGAAAGATAACAATAGATGGGCTTACGGTTGAAAACATAACAGTACCCAGACAGCACATCTTCGAAACAGGAGGTAGAAAATACATATTTTGAACGCAGCCACGTAGCTCTTTTAAATTTGGATATTTGGGTTCCTTAGGGTTTGCTGACAAAGAATATGTAAAACGTTACGCAAATAGTCTAGGAATTAACAAGTTATAACCAAAATAAAATATTGGGGATGCCTGACAGCATGAAATCATTTCTGCTCATAAAATTTTTTTTATAACATGTTTGAAAAAACCTTGCGTTACAGAAATAGCCTACCATGTAAACTCCAAATTGATTGGAGCGCAACAAATGAAAGACGAACCACGATTGGTCGGACTATAAATACTATCTTGGTTGTTAGGGAGACGTAGAAAGGTAACATTTTTTCAAACACTTGTCGAAACGTGGCCTCATTGGCTAGACTTGCTGATATACTCACTTAGGAGCGTTAGTTCGAGACCACTAGTGCAAATAATCTTGATAAAGCGACAGTGCGTTGAAGCCAGCTCACATTTTTGCTAAAATAAAAGCCTGGAACATAAGCAGATGGGAATTTGTGCCAGTAATTGTGCCAGAATTCATTGCTAATCAACGTATCTGTGTTTATTTCCATGAAATTGTGGTAAGCTTGAACCATTCAGTATCTTTTAATGAAAATTGAATGTAAATTGTTAATTTATGCCTGTATATATATATGTGTAGTTCAGTGGCAAACAGGAGATAAAGCCTATAATGCTCCAGCCTGAACAGAGGGTGTCGGAGGGAAGTAAAACGGCATGGAATGGCCAAATAGTACACTGACACCTGGATGATTGATTAGACAGAAATAATGCTGGAAGTGCAGAGGCGTAGTGACCATTAAGGAGGGTAATGCTGGTATAAAGTATTTCAGATGAAGCTGACAGTTGGCCTAACGCTCTGAACTCAATGTTTGTGTTGTATTGTGTTCAGTGTAGAACTAGAGTATCAATTAGTTATGAAGTAGAAGGTATATCCTTCTTGTTTTCAGGGACCGTGGTCTTGATGGTACTGAGCAGCACCTGGTCAGAGCTTTGCTGAATCCAGAGTCGGACAGCATACTCCTTGGTCCATTTAGCTATCAGTGAGGTGTCTCCAGAGCCCAGAGGAGAATTCGAGCAGAGGAGTCCTTTCCTGCCGCCATCACTCAAGATAAGCTAATTTGGCCAGCTGAGCTCAACATTATGTCCCCTCATCTTGAAATGACTTTATAAAAATAACATTCAGAGGGGAATTTAATTGTCTTAATATCAGGAACTGAGAACATCTCCAATACTAGTTTCCTTAAGACAAACTATTGAAGTCATGATGACAAATACCAACAGAGCTTGAACAAAACAAAACCAGTATTACCTCATTTTACTACTACACAACTGACACACATAGGATATTTTTAATAATATATGTCACTACAATATTCATATTAATCCATTCTGTACATAACTTGTAATGAAAATTGATTGTGATTCCTGGTTCCTTTGAAATTGAATCAGGACACATATTCATTCATATCAGCAATGAATACATATTGTTATTTGAAAAGTTATCAGTGACTCCTTAAGATATCCTTTAGAGTGTTATATGTATGTGAGTGTCCCAGTGTTGTCAAGTATAGTGGAATAAATTAAATTGTTTATCTGTCTGTTGTTGTTTTGACTTACACTTCATCCTACACATACCCTAGACACATAACGTAGTCATCACACTATTGCAGAATAATTCTGACTGAGATATATAGATATGTGGTAGCAAGTAAGGTTATCTATAATACACTACTCTTAATAGATATAGATACCTTCACAGCTGATCTCAGTCAGTACACTAAGTCCCCTATAAATATTTATAACATCCCACTTCACCACATATATTGGGGTCTCGCTCCTGGGATTGTGAATCTTTCCCTATTAAAAATATTGGGGATAATTCACTTCAGGGAAAATAAGAATTAAAAGGTATCCTTGGGTGGAATTAAATAAGGTTGAGCTCACGGTGCCTGTGTTGTCCATTAGATATACTTAGAGATTAAATTGTTGGTTAGACATTATAGAAATTTACCTGATAGACAATGGCGGACCTGGCCAAGTTTCGATCTGCTGCTGTACAGACTGCAAAAGAGTTAGGATTAGATGGGCAAGTTATGGTTGCCTATGTTACTACGGAATGTGACAAATTTATTGAACGCGAAGAAAGAAGGTTTGAAGCCGAAAGAAAGTTAGAGGCTGAAAGGGAAATTAAGAAGTTACAATTTGAAGCTGAGGCTGAGACTAAGAAGTTACAAGCTGAGGCTGAGACTAAGAGGTTGCAGATTGAGGCTGACAAAGAGGCTAAAGCATTGGAAGCCGAGGAAAGAAGGCAGGCTGCAGAAAGGGAAGAGAAGAAATTAGCTGCAGAAAGGGAAGAGAAGAGATTAGCTGCAGAGAGGGAAGCAGAAAAGGAGGAGAAAAGATTACAAAGGGAACATGAATTACGACTAAGGGAGTTTGAGTTTCAAGGCCATGCTCCT
The DNA here is from genome assembly GCA_024509875.1 of Oreohelix idahoensis. Taxonomy (NCBI): domain Eukaryota; kingdom Metazoa; phylum Mollusca; class Gastropoda; order Stylommatophora; family Oreohelicidae; genus Oreohelix; species Oreohelix idahoensis. The sequence continues at coordinate 21,935 of JAMPIV010009306.1, read as the reverse complement.
GAAAATGGTGCCAGTCCCTTTGCCTCTGATGCTACGGTTACTCAGGGAGCCTCAACCTCAGCTATGAACTTTCATTTAGATCATTTTGTTGAGAAAGACGATGATATTGAGAGCTATATAAATAGATATGAACTATTAGCTACCACGTATGGGTTAGAGAGAGAAAGGTGGAGCTTAAAGTTATCTCAGGGACTTCGTGGGGCAGCTTATGAAGTTTTTGCAAAAATGAGCAGAGGTGATCAGGAAAATTATGACATGCTAAAGCAGGCTCTTTTGTTAAGGTATGAAAAGAATGCAGAATTTTATAGGAAAAAATTTAGGAATGCTAAACTACTGTCAGGTGAAACATATCACCAGTTCTCTGCACGAATAGAGACATACTTGGAGAAATGGACTTCTCTGGGGAAAACCCAAGATCTTAAGGAAATGGTCCTTATAGAGCAACTAAGAGAGTCCATGGCTCCAGACCTGAGAAAGTTTCTCATGGAACAAGGTGCAGAGAGGCTGGGTGAGTTGCTAAATGTTGCTGAAAGGTATCAAGCAGCTCAAGCAGAGGTAACAGGTAATAAAAAGAAACAGGTGGACAACTTTAGGGCACCACAGAACTTTAATAAATTTGATCCTAGGGATCAAAACAAAGGTAAGCACCAATTTGATAGGCCACGGTATGAAAATAAAAATAAAACCCCACAATTCGATGAAAGGAAATATGATGAAAGAAAATCTTTCAACCAAAGGAAAAAGGTGGTGTAAAAATTGTAAGATGAACAATCATGACACTGACCATTGTAGAAGGAAACCTCCTCATTTTGCTGCTATGACATCGGGGAAAAAGGAAAAGAAGGGCAAACCTGAAGAATTACAGGAACCATACCATCCCCCAGTGTGTGAAGATGTCATCTGTAATGGTGTCACTATAAGATGTTTATATGATACCGGTTTAGATTACGATTCCGTTGTGAGTTCTCACCTGGTGCAGGCCGATCAATACACCACAGAAACAGTGGAGATTCAAACTGCAACCAAGGATGTAGCTACCATGACACTTCCCGTCGCCCGAATAAAAGTGAAAACGCGATATGTGGAAGGAATCATAAAAGCAGCAGTGATAAATGAGCCAATCTACCCTCTGATATTGGGGTGTAGATATGTCTTCTTGGGGAATCCCAAGGGACCTGTGATATTGGCAACAGTGCAGACCAGATCACAGTCAAACAAGGAGGAGGATAATCCAATAAATACTCATCCAGATGAGATGAGGAAGGCACAGGCTGAGGACAAAACACTCAAGCCATGTTTCAAGAAGTTGCCCAAATCTCATACACCTCCAGGCAAGGGAGAGTTTTATATGAAGAACAAACTGATATATAGGAAGGCTGGATCTGAATCCAATGGTCACGGACAGCTGGTCCTTCCCACTTCATATAGGACTAAAGTGTTGGAACTAGGGCATGCGATTCCCTTCAGTGGTCATATGGGAATCAGCGCAACAGGACAGCGAATAGCTTGTCACTATTTCTGGCCAGGAATAACTGAAGATATCAAACGATATGTAAAATCCTGTCCAGAGTGCCAACGAGTAGCACCTAAACATTGGACTGCACCAGCAACTCTGGGGGAAATGCCCATAGTGGGAACACCCTTTGAGAGAGTTGCCGTGGATCTTGTGGGACCTCTCACCCGAACCAAGAGAAGGAACAGCTACATTCTGACTCTGGTGGACACTTGTTCTATGTGGGGAGAGGCAGTAGCCCTGTCATCGATTGATTCTAAACATGTGGCAGAGGCATTGCTCACAATTTTCACAAGGTTAGGATTTCCCAATCAAATCTTGACTGATAATGGCTCTCAGTTCAAGGGGAAACTAACTGAAGAAGTTTTCAGGATCTTCCAGGCCAAACACTTCCATTGTAGTGTGTATCATCCCCAAGGGAACGGCCAAGTGGAAAGATTTAACGGCACATTGATGTCGATCCTGAGAAAGTTGGCACACGAAAAACCAGATACATGGGACCAGTACCTGCACGCCGCCCTCTTTGCTTATCGGGAGGTACCCCATAGTTCAACCGGTATGGCCCCGGCAACATTATTGTTTGGAAGGCCAATAAAAGGTCCACTTGAAGCTTTGTTAAGAACGTGGACTGATGAAAAGGCAGAGGAAAACATTACATCTTCATACCAATATGTGAATGAGCTGACCACTCGGTTAAAAACTGGCTGGAAACTTGCCAATGAAAATTTGAAACAAGCCAGGAAGAAACATGCTGCCTATTATAACAGGAAGGCGAAGGACAGAAATCTGGCTGTGGGAGAGAAAGTACTGCTTCTTTTGCCTGGGAGTCAGAATAAGTTACAAATTGGATGGCAGGGTCCATATACAGTTCTAGAGAAGGTGTCTAGAACAAATTATAAGATAGATAAGAAGGGGAAAGAAAAAATCTATCATGTGAATCTCCTGAAGAAATATTTGGAAAGAGAACATCAGGAAGAGACACACTTGTTGACCTTGTCCATCGCCATGGAGATGAAAAAGGAACCACTTTCATCATTTGAATATCCATTACACCCCTGTGAGACAGCAGCACAGGTGAAAATCAGTACACATTTAACGAAAACTCAGAAAGAGAGAGTGCAACAGGTTCTAAATAATCATGCAGAGGTGTTAACAGACCGACCAGGGCATACAAACCTATTGGAATATGATATGAAACTGATAGACCCCACACCTGTATGTATGAAACCATATTCGATTCCGTTTGCTAAGGAGAAAGCTTTGAAGGAAGAGATAGACTATCTATTGAAGGAAGGAATTATTTCGCACAGTGAGTCTTCGTATAGTTCCGGTGTTGTACTCTTAAGGAAGCCCGCTGGAGAACATAGACTCTGTATAGATTACAGGAGACTGAATGCTATTACAGAAGGACAGGTGGATCCATTGCCGGATACAAATCAGCTGTTTGCCAGACTAAATAAAGCTAAATATTTCTCAAAAGTGGATCTGAGTAAAGGATACTATCAGATTCCAGTAAAGCCTGAGGTTAGACCATACCTAGCTTTTAGTACCTCAGAAGGACACTATGAGTTTAATAGATTGCCATTTGGATTGAAGAATGCGCCTAGTGTCTTCTCTAGAATGATGAGAAAATTATTGGATCCTCTGAATAATCCCCGTATAACAAATTTTATGGATGATATCCTTATAGCAACAGAAACATTTGAGGAACACATTGACTCTCTGAACATGCTGTTTGATCGACTTAGGGAGGCAAATTTAACAGCCCGACCAACCAAATGTTGCGTTGGATGTAAAGAATTGGAATTTTTGGGACACACAGTTTATCAGGGAAACATGACCCCTGACCCAAAGAATTTAGAGAAACTACAGAAAGCCCCGAGACCACAAACCAAGAAGGACGTGAGATCCTTTGTCTCATTATGTGGTTTCTACCAGAAGTATATCAAAAACATTAATTCCATATGTGCACCGTTAACTGAATTGACACGTAAAGGACATCCAGATCGCATTACATGGACACCACAATGTGAAATGACTTACCAAGAATTGAAGGAAAAGCTCACAAGTAAACCCATTTTGAAATTACCTGACTTAAGTCAAGAATTCATAGTAAGGACGGATGCAAGTAATATTGGGTTAGGTGCAACTCTACTACAGAAATCAGATGCATTGGATGGGGAATTAAGCCCAGTGGCATATGCTAGCAGAAAGTTGAATAAAGCTGAAATCAACTACTCAACTAGCGAAAAAGAATGTCTTGCAGTAATATGGGCGATAAAGAAATTCAATATTTATCTATATGGGAAGGCATTTAAGTTGCAAACAGATCACAAACCTTTATCGTTTCTAGCACAGGCTAAGCATGAGAACTCCAGGTTACTCCGATGGTCTTTACTTTTGGCTCCATATAATTTTAGCATTGAGTATATATCTGGAAAAACCAATTTGGGAGCGGATTTTTTAAGCCGCCATCCGTGTGATGAGAATCACCTTAAACCCCAGAAATAATAATAAATTTCTCTATGTGTATATAGAATAAAGGACTGACATATAATGTCTGTTTTAAGAGGGGAGGTGTCGTGGAATATTCTAATCCACATATATAAATTATTAGGTAAATATGAAGCCTAACAAATAAAATTAATAAAGAGAAGAGCAATGGTAAATAACAGTGCTGTCACAAAGACTGTACTCGAAATCCCCTTGTTTTCTACTGCGTAAGCAAATTGTAACGTTTCACGTTGATATTAAAGGCCTTCTGCAACATACACGCGTTTCCCAAACACACAATAAAATGTGCTGCCTTTCTAAGAAAAACCTTGAAATATGCAAGTTGACCTAAATTTTAAATTCCATTCATGTCTTTTTCTACACTGCGTTACCAAAACGAACGAGACAGATGGACAAAAGGATAGCGGGAAGGGAGAGGCAGAAAGCCGAACACTAAACACGCTTCGCGCGATACACAAATGCTGCCATCACGCGTGTAAGACTACAAGCACTAACTTTTTCGGACGGACAGTGATAAATTCACTACCCTTCCCAGAGTTAGGTTTTAAAATCATAAAAAACGCTTATTAGGAAAGATAACAATAGATGGGCTTACGGTTGAAAACATAACAGTACCCAGACAGCACATCTTCGAAACAGGAGGTAGAAAATACATATTTTGAACGCAGCCACGTAGCTCTTTTAAATTTGGATATTTGGGTTCCTTAGGGTTTGCTGACAAAGAATATGTAAAACGTTACGCAAATAGTCTAGGAATTAACAAGTTATAACCAAAATAAAATATTGGGGATGCCTGACAGCATGAAATCATTTCTGCTCATAAAATTTTTTTATAACATGTTTGAAAAAACCTTGCGTTACAGAAATAGCCTACCATGTAAACTCCAAATTGATTGGAGCGCAACAATGAAAGACGAACCACGATTGGTCGGACTATAAATACTATCTTGGTTGTTAGGGAGACGTAGAAAGGTAACATTTTTTCAAACACTTGTCGAAACGTGGCCTCATTGGCTAGACTTGCTGATATACTCACTTAGGAGCGTTAGTTCGAGACCACTAGTGCAAATAATCTTGATAAAGCGACAGTGCGTTGAAGCCAGCTCACATTTTTGCTAAAATAAAAGCCTGGAACATAAGCAGATGGGAATTTGTGCCAGTAATTGTGCCAGAATTCATTGCTAATCAACGTATCTGTGTTTATTTCCATGAAATTGTGGTAAGCTTGAACCATTCAGTATCTTTTAATGAAAATTGAATGTAAATTGTTAATTTATGCCTGTATATATATGTGTAGTTCAGTGGCAAACAGGAGATAAAGCCTATAATGCTCCAGCCTGAACAGAGGGTGTCGGAGGGAAGTAAAACGGCATGGAATGGCCAAATAGTACACTGACACCTGGATGATTGATTAGACAGAAATAATGCTGGAAGTGCAGAGGCGTAGTGACCATTAAGGAGGGTAATGCTGGTATAAAGTATTTCAGATGAAGCTGACAGTTGGCCTAACGCTCTGAACTCAATGTTTGTGTTGTATTGTGTTCAGTGTAGAACTAGAGTATCAATTAGTTATGAAGTAGAAGGTATATCCTTCTTGTTTTCAGGGACCGTGGTCTTGATGGTATTGAGCAGCACCTGGTCAGAGCTTTGCTGAATCCAGAGTCGGACAGCATACTCCTTGGTCCATTTAGCTATCAGTGAGGTGTCTCCAGAGCCCAGAGGAGAATTCGAGCAGAGGAGTCCTTTCCTGCCGCCATCACTCAAGATAAGCTAATTTGGCCAGCTGAGCTCAACATTATGTCCCCTCATCTTGAAATGACTTTATAAAAATAACATTCAGAGGGGAATTTAATTGTCTTAATATCAGGAACTGAGAACATCTCCAATACTAGTTTCCTTAAGACAAACTATTGAAGTCATGATGACAAATACCAACAGAGCTTGAACAAAACAAAACCAGTATTACCTCATTTTACTACTACACAACTGACACACATAGGATATTTTTAATAATATATGTCACTACAATATTCATATTAATCCATTCTGTACATAACTTGTAATGAAAATTGATTGTGATTCCTGGTTCCTTTGAAATTGAAACAGGACACATATTCATTCATATCAGCAATGAATACATATTGTTATTTGAAAAGTTATCAGTGACTCCTTAAGATATCCTTTAGAGTGTTATATGTATGTGAGTGTCCCAGTGTTGTCAAGTATAGTGGAATAAATTAAATTGTTTATCTGTCTGTTGTTTTGACTTACACTTCATCCTACACATACCCTAGACACATAACGTAGTCATCACACTATTGCAGAATAATTCTGACTGAGATATATAGATATGTGGTAGCAAGTAAGGTTATCTATAATACACTACTCTTAATAGATATAGATACCTTCACAGCTGATCTCAGTCAGTACACTAAGTCCCCTATAAATATTTATAACATCCCACTTCACCACAAAGAGTATGCCAGTAAAGAGTTCTGACCTTACAAGTAATACCCCAGTCTTAGAAATAAGCACTGGTGTATTGTTATCATAAAAATAGTCAGACTGTGAAAACCCTGTCCAGTTGGTAAGAAGTAGTACCAGGATTTAAGGTGTCTCCTCCCTGTGACTATCTTATGATTACTTATATTCTAGGGGATAAGTAAAATGTACATTCACTGAAACCACAAATGGAAAAAGTGAATAAATCCTCAGGTACAGTTAAAATAGTTTAATAATTATACTAATATTCTATTTCTACTAGTTGGAAAAGAACATTGAAATATATATATATATATATATATATATATATATATATATATATATATATATATATATATATATATATATATATATATATATATATATATATATATATATATATATATAAAATTAAGTCACACAATTCCTATTATTGTCTATATAGACTGCATTCATTTTAAATATATCACTGTTCTTAGTCCTCTGATAAATGTCATCACTTGACTATTTACTGTGTTTCATATATTGTGGTAGTCAGTGTCCTAAGTGACACTTATCTGTTCAGCTTGATACTGCTGACACTGAACTGTCCTTTGGTGATATCAGACTTGGTAGGCCCAACAGTAGGGATGCCAATGACCAGTTGAAGTTCACCCTTTGGGGTCCTGCACTTTTGTGGGATTGCCTCTGATGAACGACACAGGCTTCTGATACTGGACAGTCTGGTTTGAGTTATTTCATGGAACCCTCAGACTTCAGATACTGGACTGAACAATGTTTCTGGCGATCCGCTCACAATTCATGGGTAGTGGCGAAACTCTGCCTCCAGTCTGTCTCAAACCTCTTTCGTTGTGTATCTCTCCAGTTTTTACCGATACGTTTATATACGCATAGCGCGGACGTATCGGAGGGTACTGACGTCACAGCTTCAACCTAGACCTGAAAAATGTTTCCCGAACAGTGATTTCAGCCGATCTGCGCGTCGACTGAAATTTTGCCTTTCTCATTCTCAGCATATATAATATCCATATTGTTCCATCTTATCTAGTTTTATCCAGCCGATAACTCTCTATCTTCCTATCCCTGTAATTTCCCAAACTGTTATTTGTTGATTTTAATATTTAGAACAGAAGTGGGTTTACCAGCTGTTAGCGTAACTGTGGGCAGCCGAAATACGCATATATCTCCGTAAATGAGAACTTCCTACCGTTCCTTCTTATATGCAGTTATACACAATCCTTCCCTGTACTAAAATGTAAAATCCTTTTCATACTGATTCCCTTCTGCTTTTATTTATCGTTTGCGATTTCCTCTGTCTGATACACATTTCGCTGATACGCCGCCATTTTGAAAGCGGTCAATCGATCGTTGACGGGTTTATAAATCTAACTGAACCCGTTTGCAATGACTTGAAACCAATTTTGCGACATAGCTCCCCCATATTTTAAGCTGGATGATATCTAGCTTAACTATTGGGTACAAGACAAGTGCAAATCGACCATTCCGAGGTTAGTTTTCCTTCCTTCTATCCTCCTCAAGCTCTGTGGGATAGCGACTAAGAAAATCTGCGCCCACATTCTGTTTTCCAAGAATATATTCATCCTTTACTATCTCTCTCCTTCCTGTTCGGCTTTTCATCCAGGCTCTTACTGCTGGTGAAACGGGGTCGGTAGGTTTCCCATGAAGTGTACCGCCCTCTTTTCGTTGATAGTAAGATGTGGTTTTCCCTTGCAAATCCGTAGGTGTTTGATTTTCGCTACGTGATTTGTTACTTTTTTCCTGCGCATGGGGTTCAGACTGCAATTGAACCTGTGTGGGATGTTTCCTTTCCCCTCCCGTGCAAATCTCGGGAGTACCCCTGATTGCTGGTTTGCTTGTAGATTTTTGATGAAGACTCTTCCGTCGACTTTCTGAATCTACATAGGTGCACTCTGGACAGGAATTTACATACTGATTTATGTCTTCCGTAATACATGGCCAGTAGAACTGGGTGGCTATTCTTTGTTTTGTGGCACCATTACCCGGGTGTTCACTCAAAGTTGATATGTGTCCCCAGCCTATAACCTTATTCCTATAGGTGGATGGTACAACAATTTGACCATGACTTTTCGTCCCTCTGCCAGCTTTCCTGTACAATAGTCCATGTTCCATATAGAAATGTCCTTTCCTTGGAGCTTTATGTGTTTTTGATAATTTGCCAAAACAAGGCTTCAACGTGCTGTCTGCTTCTTGAGCCCGTTTCATTTCAGTCAAATGAAATGTTAATTTGGTGTCCCTCTCTATGTTCCTGGAGTCAGACCTGGTCTGGATTTCTGCCATAACCATAGGTTTTACAGGGTCTCCCAAGAAAACATATTTACGCCCCAACATTAGGGGGTAAAAGGGATCATCTAACACTGCTGCATTTATCTCCCCTTCCACATAGCGACAACTGACATGAATCTTTGCTATGGGTAAAGTAAGGGGTGATGTTCCTTTTAGTGGCCCTTGAATGTCTACTGTTTCTGTGGTGATTTGTTCAGGGCACACCAGAGATGCACACACGACTGCGTCATAGGACAAACCTGTGTCATACATTCCTGTGACTTGTTTGCCATTCACAGTCACTATCTCCTGGGTAGGTGGGTGATGGAGGCTATTCTGACTCACAGTCAGTTCCTTCCTAACAGAAGTCCTCACCTGTAGACATGCAGCATGATGAAGGGGTTTTTTCCTCCCACATTCACCAGTGTTGTGGTTGCTCATCTTACAAAATTTGCACCACTTATCTCCCTGTTTGTAGGGTTTATTTTCCTGAGTCTGAGGGTTCTTGTCCTTATTATCATATCTTTGTTTGTTTCTGTATGGTTGATCCATCTGGTCAAACTGGGTATTCTGCGGTGGTGGCTTATATTCTTCTACCTGCTTCCTTTTTGTTCCTACCAATTCAGCTTGAGCTGCTTGGTATCTCTCTGCACATTGCAAAATGTCTTCCAGCCTCTCTGCTCCTTGTTCCATAAGGAATTTCCTCATTTCTTGAGACATGGAATCTTTCACTTGCTCTAACATAACCATTTCTTTCAGATCCTCGTAGGTTTTCTGATACTTACCTAAACTACTCCATTTCAACAAATACGTTTCTAGCCTAGCTGAGAACTGGTTATATGTTTCTCCAGGTAGAGGTTTAGAAGTTCTAAATTTCTTCCTATATGCCTCAGAGTTCTTTTCATACCGGATCAGTAAGGCTTGCTTTAGTATTTCATAATTTTCCTGATCTTCTTTGGGGAGTTTCAGAAACACATCATATGCAATACCTCTTAATCCCTGCGATAACTTTAGACTCCATTTTTCCTTTTCCAGTCCATTTGTAGAGGCTAGCCTTTCATACCTATCCAGGTACGACTCAATTGCGTCCTGCTTTTCAACAAATGGATCTAGGTGGAAGTGCATGGCCCCATTTGCTGTGTTCTGAAAAGAGCTATTCGCAGAATGAGGTGAGCTATTACCATGGGTGATAGTCCCAGCCTGTAGGTCAAGATCAAGCTGTCTCATTTTCAGCTCATGGTCTCTCTCTGCTTGTAACCTCCTTTCTTCTCTGTCAGCTTCTAATTTCTTGGCTTCTCTCTCCGCTTCTAATTTCTTGGCTTCTCTCTCTGCTTCTAATTCTAATTTCTTGTCTTCTCTCTTTGCTTCTAATTTCTTGGCTTCTCTCTCTGCTTCTAATTCTAATTTTTTGTATTCTCTCTCGGTGTACTTTTCACATTCTGTCGTGACATACCGGATCAGAGCGTCACCATCCATGCCAAGCTCTTTTCCCACCTGCAGTGTAGCAGACCTAAATTTGACCAAGTCAGCCATGATGTATCTGTAGTCTAGTAGGGCAAGTGATCTTACTCAAACTAATTTACTACAATATAATTAACTTAGTTAAAATTAAAGTTAATTAAACTGACTTCACCATATATGAAACAGCTTTCTTTATCTGTACTCAATGGTACTCCTAAAAATATAATTATTTCCTACTATGTTACTCTTTTTAAAAAATTTTACAAAACAAAATTTTCTACACCGCAGAAATAGAAAGTTGGCTCAGGAATATGAAAGATATATCCCGCAGACGAGCCCCCACTGTAGCTGGAGGTTATTTAAAATTATTTTTTTATGTAAGAGTATGCCAGTAAAGAGTTCTGACCTTACAAGTAATACCCCAGTCTTAGAAATAAGCACTGGTGTATTGTTATCATAAAAATAGTCAGACTGTGAAAACCCTGGCCCAGTTGGTAAGAAGTAGTACCAGGATTTAAGGTGTCTCCTCCCTGTGACTATCTTATGATTACTTATATTCTAGGGGATAAGTAAAATGTACATTCACTGAAACCACAAATGGAAGAAGTGAATAAATCCTCAGGTACAGTTAAAATAGTTTAATAATTACACTAATATTCTATTTCTACTAGTTGGAAAAGAGTATACACATATATATATAAATATTCACACAATTACTATTATTGTCTGTTTAGACTTCAAGATCTTAAATAATCAAGTTACTGAAATCACTGTTATTAGTCCTTTGAATTTAAGGATAACTGTCATCAGTTGACTGAGTTTCTGTATGGTTAATTATTGTTTTCAACTATTGGCTGTTTCACATGTATAGGTGGTCAGTGTCAAACAGGACACTTATCTTTCCAACTTGATACTGCTGAAACTGAACTGTTCTTTGCTGATATCAGACTTGGTAGGCCCAACAGTAGGGATGCCAATGACCCGTTGAAGTTCACTCTTTGGGGTCCTGCACTTTTGTGGGATTGCCTCTGATAAACGACACAGGCTTCTGATACTGGACAGTCTGGTTTGAGTTATTTCATGGAACCTGCAACATATCAGCCTTGGCTAGTATCTGGCAAGACTTGTAGCTGACTAGCACAGATGTCAGACCAGTCAGTCATCAGATGTCACCGTTATACAATCATAGTAAGTAAGGACATCATTTCAGTGATATAGCATTAATATTAACATTTCAATTAAGTGTAACTGACTAGCACATAAGTCAGACAAGTCAGTCATCAGGTGTCAAAGTTATACAGTCATAGCAAGTAACATCAATTCAATGATATAGAATTAATATTAACATATCAGTAATAAACATCATCTGGTTTATTCCGCTCCTATACGTCCCTTTCTATAACTTGATCCTTCCAAATCATATCAAATACAAATTCAACTACTGATGCTATTCTTAGCATCTACACAAATTTAATACATAAATAAAGAGTGACCATGCGATCAAGTTGCTTTCTTCGGTAGTACAATTACATAGTTTTGGAATTGAAACCTGGCTGGGGAACACTCCATTTTACCAGCTGTAAATGGGTACAAAGTTGTGCGCTCGAACTACGGAAGGCAAAGGCAGCGAGGAAGGGGACTAGTCACCTTAACCTCGTAAACTGGGATCTTCCATGATGAAGTTTCTAACACTTCATTTCCCTATGACAATCTCTGCCATGGGACTGCCTTTATCTTCGTAAGCGATAAAGCAATATGATAAATATATCTTCATTAGGCTGTGGGGCTATTTGTGATTAATTTTTGTACAAGCAACAATCATCCACAATGCACATGTTTAGATCATATTAAAAATACAATACATTATATCAATGACTATTATACAGGCATATTTTGTGAATTCTATATGAACCTGAAATAACAAATGTTAAACACGGTAGTTATCATAATTTCGCTTAAGCTCAGACTTCAGATACTGGACTTAAAAATGTTTCTGGCGATCCGCTCACAATTCATGGGTAGTGGCGAAACTCTGCCTCCAGTCTGTCTCAAACCTCTTTCGATGTGTATCTCTCCAGTTTTACCGATACGTTTATATACGCATAGCGCGGACGTATCGGAGGGTACTGACGTCACAGCTTAAACCTAGACCTGAAAAACCTTTCCCGAACATCGATTTCAGCCAATCTGTGCGTCGACTGAAATGTTACCTTTCTCATTCTCGGCATAAATAATATCCATATTGTTCCATCTTATCTAGTTTTATACAGCTGATAAAACTCTATCTTCCTATTCATGTAAATTCCCAAACTGTTATTTGTTGATTTTAATATTTAGAACAGCAGTGGTTACACGCTTTTAGCGTAACTGTGGGCAGCCGAAATACGCATAAATCTCCGTAAATGAGAACTTCCTACCGTTCCTTCTTATATGCAGTTATACACAATCCTTCCCTGTACTGAAATGTAAAATCCTTTTCATACTGATTCCCTTCTGCTTTTATTTACCCTTGGCGATTTCCTCTGTCTGATACACATTTCGCTGATACGCCGCCATTTTGAAAGCGGTCAATCGATCGTTGACGGGTTTATAAATCTACCTGAAAACGTTTGCAATGACTTGAAACCAATTTTGCGACATAGCTCCCCCATATTTTAAGCTGGATGATATCTAGCTTAACTATTGGGTACAAGACAATTGCAAATCGACCATTCCGAGGTTAGTTTTCCTTCCTTCTATTTTGCTCCAACTCTGCGGGATGACGACTATGAAAATCTGCGCCCACATTCTGTTTTCCAAGAATATATTCATCCTTTACTATCTCTCTCCTTCCTGTTCGGCTTTTCATCCAGGCTCTTACTGCTGGTGAAACGGGGTCGGTAGGTTTCCCATGAAAATTACCGCCCTCTTTTCGTTGATAGTTGGATGTGGTTTTCCCTCGCAAATCCGTAGGTGTTTGATTTTCGCTACGTGATTTGTTCCATTTTTCCAGCGCATGGGGTTCAGACTGCAATTGAACCTGTGTGGGATGTTTTCTTTCCCCTCCCGTGCAAATCTCGGGAGTACCCCTGATTGCTGGTTTGCTTGTAGATTTTTGATGAAGACTCTTCCGTCGACTTTCAGAATCTGCATAGGTGCACTCTGGACAGGAATTTACATACTGATTTATGTCTTCCGTAATACCTGGCCAGTAGAACTGGGTGGCTATTCTTTGTTTTGTGGCACCATTACCCAGGTGTTCACTCAAAGTTGATATGTGTCCCCAGCCTATAACCTTATTCCTATAGGTGGATGGTACAACAATTTGACCATGACTTTTCGTCCCTCTGCCAGCTTTCCTGTACAATAGTCCATGTTCCATATAGAAATGTCCTTTCCTTGGAGCTTTATGTGTTTTTGATAATTTGCCAAAACAAGGCTTCAACGTGCTGTCTGCTTCTTGAGCCCGTTTCATTTCAGTCGAATGAAATGTTAATTTGGTGTCCCTCTCTATGTTCCTGGAGTCAGACCTGGTGTCGTGGAATATTCTAATCCACATATATAAATTATTAGGTAAATATGAAGCCTAACAAATAAAATTAATAAAGAAAAGAGCAATGGTAAAATAACAGTGCTGTCACAAAGAAGGTACTCGAAATCCCCCTTGTTTTCTGCTTCGTCTGCAAATTGTAACGCTTTCACGTTGATAGTAAAAGCTTACTGTATTATGACCCGCTTTCTTCAATGAAACGTGTGCTGTATTTCTTGGAAAAACATGAGAGGCAGACTGCGTAATGACCTAAATTAATCCTAACATTAATTATACTGCGTTACCAAAACGAACGAACAGATGGACTAAAGGATAGCGAGAAGGGAGAGGCAGAAAGCCGAACACTAAACACGCTTCGCGCGATACACAATTACTACTATCACGCGTGTTAGGCTACAAGCACTAACTTTTTTTCAGACGGACAGTGATAAATTCACTACCCTTCCCAGAGTTAGGTTTTAAAATCATAAAAAACGCTTATTAGGAAAGATAACAATAGATGGGTTTACGTTTGAAAACATTACAGTACCCAGACAGCACATCTTCGAAACAGGAGGTAGAAGAAATTGCATATTTTGAACGCAGCCACGTAGCTCTTTTAAATTTGGATATTTGGGTTCCTTAGGGCTTGCTGACAAAGAATATGTAAAACGTTACGCAAATAGTCCAGGAATTAATAAATTATAACCAAAATAAAATAGTGGGGATGCCTGACAACATAAAATCATTTCTGCTCATAAAATTTTTTTATAACGTGTTTGAACAAAACCTTACGTTACAGAAATAGCCTACCATGTAAACTCCAAATTGATTGGAGCGCAACAAATGAAAGACTAACCACGATTGGTCGGGCTATAAATACTATCTTTCGTTGTTAGGGGAGACGTGAAAAGGTAACATTTTTTCAAACACTTGTCGAAACGTGGCCTCATTGGCTAGACTCGCTGATATACTCACTTAGGAGCGTTAGTTCGAGACCACTAGTGCAAATAAGCTTGATAAAGCGACAGTGCGTTGAAGCCAGCTCACATTTTTGCTAAAATAAAAGCCTGGAACATAAGCAGATGGGAATTTGTGCCAGTAAATGTGCCAGAATTCATTGCTAATCAACGTATCTGTGTTTATTCTATGAATTGTGGTAAGCTTGAACCATTCAGTATCTTTTAATGAAAATTGAATGTGAATTGTTAATTTATGCCTGTATATATATGTGTAGTTCAGTGGCAAACAGGAGATAAAGCCTATAATGCTCCAGCCTGAACAGAGGGTGTCGGAGGGAAGTCAAACGGCATGGAATGGCCAAACAGTACACTGACACCTAGATTATTGATTAGACAGAAATAATGCTGGAAGTGCAGAGGCGTAGTAACCATTAAGGAGGTTAATGCTGGTATAAAGTATTTCAGATGAAGCTGACAGTTGGCCTAACGCTCTGAACTCAATGTTTGTGATGTGTTGTGATCAGTGTAAAAAGAGAGTATAAATTAGTTATGAAGTAGAAGGTACATCCTTCTTGATTTCAGGGACCGTGGTCTTGATGGTACTGAGCAGCACCTGGTCAGAGCTTTGCTGAATCCAGAGTCGGACAGCATACTCCTTGGTCTTTTTAGCTATCAGTGAGGTGTCTCCAGAGCCCAGGGGAGAATTCGAGCAGAGGAGTCCTTTCCTGCCGCCATCACGCAAGATAAGCTGATTTGGCCAGCTGAGCTCAACATTATGTCCCCTCATCTTGAAATGACTTTGTAAAAATAACATTCAGAGGGGAATTTAATTGTCTTAATATCAGGAACTGAGAACATCTCCAATACTAGTCCCCCAAAAGACAAACTATTGAAGTCATGATGACAAATACCAACAGAGCTTGAACAAAACAAAACCAGTATTACCTCATATTACCACTACACAACTGACACACATAGGATATTTTTAATAATATATGTCACTACAATATTCATATTGATAAAGTCTGTACATATACTTGTAATTAAAATTGATTGTGATTCCTGGTTCCTTTGTATTTGAATCAGGACACATATACCTTTATGATAACAATGAATACATATTGTTATTTGAAAAGTTATCAGTGACTCCTTAAGATATTCTCATAGAGTGTTATATGTATGTGAGTGTCACAGTGTTGTCAAGAGTAGTGGATTAAATTAAATTGTTTATCTGTCTGTTGTTGTGACTTACACTTCATCATACACATACCCTAGACACATAACGTAGTCATCACACTATTCCAGAATAATTCTGACTGAGATATATAGATATGTGGTAGCAAGTAAGGTTATCTATAATACACTACTCTTAATAGATATAGATACCTTCACAGCTGATCTCAGTCAGTACACTAAGTCCCCTATAAATATTTATAACATCCCACTTCACCACATATATTGGGGTCTCGCTCTTGGGATTTTGAATCTTTCCCTATTAAAAAATATTGGGGGTAATTCACTTCAGGGAATATAAGAATTAAAAGGTATCCTTGGGTGGAATTAAATAAGGTTGAGCTCACGGTGCCTGTGTTGTCCATTAGATATATTTAGAGATTAAATTGTTGGTTAGACATTGTAGAAATTTACCTGATAGACAATGGCGGACCTGGCCAAGTTTCGATCTGCTGCTGTACAGACTGCAAAAGAGTTAGGATTAGATGGGCAAGTTATGGTTGCCTATGTCACTACGGAATGTGACAAATTTATTGAACGCGAAGAAAGAAGATTAGAAAAAGAGGCCGAAAGAAAGTTAGAGGCTGAGACTAAGAGGTTGCAATCTGAGGCTGAGACTAAGAGGTTGCAGATTGAGGCTGAGGCTAAGAAATTGGAGGCAGAAAGAGAAGACAAAAGATTGGCTGCAGAAAGGGAAGCAGAAGAAAGAAGATTGGCTGCAGAAAGGGAAGAGAAGAAATTATCGGTAGAAATGGAAGCAGAAAAGGAGGAGAATAGATTACAAAGGGAACATGAGTTACGACTAAGGGAGTTTGAGTTTCAGGGCCATGCTCCTGAAAATGGTGCCAGTCCCTTTGCCTCTGATGCCACTGCTAGCCAAGGAGCCTCAACCTCAGCTATGAATTTTCATTTAGATCATTTTGTTGAGAAAGACGATGATATAGAGAGCTACCTAAATAGGTATGAACTATTAGCTACCACGTATGGGTTAGAGAGAGAAAGGTGGAGCTTAAAGTTATCTCAGGGACTTCGTGGGGCAGCTTATGAAGTTTTTGCAAAAATGAGCAGAGGTGATCAGGAAAATTATGACATGCTAAAGCAGGCTCTTTTGTTAAGATATGAAAAGAATGCTGAATTTTATAGGAAAAAATTTAGGAATGCTAAACTACTGTCAGGTGAAACCTATCACCAGTTCTCTGCACGAATAGAGACATACTTGGAGAAATGGACTTCTCTGGGGAAAACCCAAGATCTTAAGGAAATGGTCCTTATAGAGCAATTAAGAGAGTCCATGGCTCCAGACCTGAGAAAGTTTCTCATGGAACAAGGTGCAGAGAGGCTGGATGAGTTGCTAAATGTTGCTGAAAGGTATCAAGCAGCTCAAGCAGAGGTAACAGGTAATAAAAAGAAACAAGTGGATAACTTTAGGGCACCACAGAACTTTAATAAATTTGATCCTAAGGATCAAAATAAAGGTAAGCACCAATTTGATAGGCCACGGTATGAAAATAAAAATAAATTCCCACAATTCGATGAAAGGAAATATGATGAAAGAAAATCTTTCAACCAAGGAAAAAGGTGGTGTAAAAATGGTCAGATGGACAATCATGACACTGACCGTTGCAGAAGGAAACCTGTGTATATGGCAACCCTTCAGGTCAGGTCGACCTCAAGACAGGAGGAGGATCTTATGTTAGATACCACTCCAGAAGAGATGAGGAAGGCACAGGCTGGGGATAAAACACTCAAGCCTTGTTTCAGAAAATTGTCAACTTGTCATACAACTCCAGGCAAGGGAGATTTTTACATGAAAAACAAGTTGATGTATAGGAAGACTGGAGCTAGATCCAAAGGTCAGGGACAACTGGTACTTCCAAAAAGATATAGGGCAGACTTAATAAGGAGCCTACATGTGAAACCAGATGGGGACCATGAGAAAATAGGTACCATCATTCAAAAGGTGGCTCACAATTATTATTGGCCCAAAGCAAGATGGGACATTGAGAATTTTGTAGAAAGGTGTAGCATAGCACATGAGGGAACACCCACAAGTGGGAACATGGATCAGGACCTGGACACGCCACGGGGCAAAATTAGGCCTGATAATAAAAAGAAATATAAATTTGATAAAGTGGACCAAATGGAATGGGAAGCCCCTTTTCACGGACAAGCTTCACTTAACTGTTTTACAATGGCCACTATGCGGAGAGTGCAAAAAGATGTCTTACCCCAGGATAAGCCGACAATCCCTCAATCGGACTTAAACAAACTGGAGGAAGAGGATGTAGAGAGGAAATCTCTCATCAAGAATTTTAAGAGGGGAGAAAGCCCCAAAAGAAAAATTGGTAGCGGTCGTTTTGTGAATGATAATTCTGGGAGGAAAAATCATCACTATAAAGCTTCGAGTGGAAGAGACCATACCGGTGCATGGACAAATAGGTCCACACAATTAAAGGTCCATATGTAGCTTTGTTAAGAACGTGGACTGATGAAAAGGCAGAGGAAAACATTACATCTTCATACCAATATGTGAATGAGCTGACCACTCGTTTAAAAATTGGCTGGAAACTTGCCAATGAAAATTTGAAACAAGCCAGGAAGAAACATGCTGCCTATTATAACAGGAAGGCGAAAGACAGAAATTTGGCTGTGGGAGAGAAAGTACTGCTTCTTTTGCCCGGGAGTCAGAATAAGTTACAAATTGGATGGCAGGGTCCATATACAGTTTTAGAGAAGGTGTCTAGAACAAATTATAAGATAGATAAGAAGGGGAAAGAAAAAATCTATCATGTGAATCTCCTGAAGAAATATTTGGAAAGAGAACATCAGGAAGAGACACACTTGTTGACCTTGTCCATCGCCATGGAGATGAAAAAGGAACCACTTTCATCATTTGAGTATCCATTACACCCCTGTGAGACAGCAGCACAGGTGAAAATCAGTACACATTTAACGAAAACACAGAAAGAGAGAGTGCAACAGGTTCTAAATAATCATGCAGAGGTGTTAACAGACCGACCAGGGCATACAAACCTATTGGAATATGATATGAAACTAATAGACTCCACACCTGTCTGTATGAAACCATATTCGATTCCGTTTGCTAAGGAGAAAGCTTTGAAGGAAGAGATAGACTATCTATTGAAGGAAGGAATTATTTCGCACAGTGAGTCTTCGTATAGTTCCGGTGTTGTACTCTTACGGAAGCCCTCTGGAGAACATAGACTCTGTATAGATTACAGGAGACTGAATGCTATTACAGAAGGACAGGTGGATCCATTGCCGGATACAAATCAGCTGTTTGCCAGGCTAAATAAAGCTAAATATTTCTCAAAAGTGGATCTGAGTAAAGGATACTATCAGATTCCAGTAAAGCCTGAGGTTAGACCATACCTAGCTTTTAGTACCTCAGAAGGACACTATGAGTTTAATAGATTGCCATTTGGATTGAAGAATGCGCCTAGTGTCTTCTCTAGAATGATGAGAAAATTATTGGATCCTCTGAATAATCCCTGTATAACAAATTTTATGGATGATATCCTTATAGCAACAGAAACATTTGAGGAACACATTGACTCTCTGAACATGCTGTTTGATCGACTTAGGGAGGCAAATTTAACAGCCCGACCAACCAAATGTTGCGTTGGATGTAAAGAATTGGAATTTTTGGGACACACAGTTTATCAGGGAAACATGACCCCTGACCCAAAGAATTTAGAGAAACTACAGAAAGCCCCGAGACCACAAACCAAGAAGGACGTGAGATCCTTTGTCTCATTATGTGGTTTCAACCAGAAGTATATCAAAAACTTTAATTCCATATGTGCACCGTTAACTGAATTGACACGTAAAGGACATCCAGATCGCATTACATGGACACCACAATGTGAAATGACTTACCAAGAATTGAAGGAAAAGCTCACAAGTAAACCCATTTTGAAATTACCTGACTTAAGTCAAGAATTCATAGTAAGGACGGATGCAAGTAATATTGGG
Organism: Oreohelix idahoensis; assembly: GCA_024509875.1. NCBI lineage: Eukaryota > Metazoa > Mollusca > Gastropoda > Stylommatophora > Oreohelicidae > Oreohelix > Oreohelix idahoensis. The sequence continues at coordinate 1,963 of JAMPIV010009306.1, read as the reverse complement.
CTAGGTGCAACTCTACTACAGAAATCTGATGCATTGGATGGGGAATTAAGCCCAGTGGCATATGCTAGCAGGAAGTTGAATAAAGCTGAAATCAACTACTCAACTAGCGAAAAAGAATGTCTTGCAGTAATATGGGCGATAAAGAAATTCAATATTTATCTATATGGGAAGGCATTTAAGTTGCAAACAGACCACAAACCTTTATCGTTTCTAGCACAGGCTAAGCATGAGAACTCTAGGTTACTCCGATGGTCTTTACTTCTGGCTCCATATAATTTTAGCATTGAGTATATATCTGGAAAAACCAATTTGGGAGCGGATTTTTTAAGCCGCCATCCGTGTGATGAGAATCACCGTAAACCCCAGAAATAATAATAAATTTCTCTATGTGTATATAGAATAAAGGACTGACATATAATGTCTGTTTTAAGAGGGGAGGTGTCGTGGAATATTCTAATCCACATATATAAATTATTAGGTAAATATGAAGCCTAACAAATAAAATTAATAAAGAAAAGAGCAATGGTAAAATAACAGTGCTGTCACAAAGAAGGTACTCGAAATCCCCCTTGTTTTCTGCTTCGTCTGCAAATTGTAACGCTTTCACGTTGATAGTAAAAGCTTACTGTATTATGACCCGCTTTCTTCAATGAAACGTGTGCTGTATTTCTTGGAAAAACATTGAGAGGCAGACTGCGTAATGACCTAAATTAATCCTAACATTAATTATATTACGTTACCAAAACGAACGAACAGATGGACTAAAGGATAGCGAGAAGGGAGAGGCAGAAAGCCGAACACTAAACACGCTTCGCGCGATACACAATTACTACTATCACGCGTGTTAGGCTACAAGCACTAACTTTTTCGGACGGACAGTGATAAATTCACTACCCTTCCCAGAGTTAGGTTTTAAAATCATAAAAAACGCTTATTAGGAAAGATAACAATAGATGGGTTTACGTTTGAAAACATTACAGTACCCAGACAGCACATCTTCGAAACAGGAGGTAGAAAATACATATTTTGAACGCAGCCACGTAGCTCTTTTAAATTTGGATATTTGGGTTCCTTAGGGCTTGCTGACAAAGAATATGTAAAACGTTACGCAAATAGTCCAGGAATTAATAAATTATAACCAAAATAAAATAGTGGGGATGCCTGACAACATAAAATCATTTCTGCTCATAAAATTTTTTTATAACGTGTTTGAACAAAACCTTACGTTACAGAAATAGCCTACCATGTAAACTCCAAATTGATTGGAGCGCAACAAATGAAAGACTAACCACGATTGGTCGGGCTATAAATACTATCTTTCGTTGTTAGGGGAGACGTGAAAAGGTAACATTTTTTCAAACACGTGTCGAAACGTGGCCTCATTGGCTAGACTCGCTGATATACTCACTTAGGAGCGTTAGTTCGAGACCACTAGTGCAAATAATCTTGATAAAGCAACAGTGAGAGCCAGAAATCATTGCCTAATCAACGTAACAGAGTATATAATTCACAGAATGAGGTAGCTTGAGAACCATATCAGTAATCTATTAATCGAAAAAATGAATAGTGCAAAGATCCTAACATCCTATCACCACATAGACAACCGTTATGCCACCCGTCGAACTACGCCACAACAGCACCCCTCCTGAGCCCCGTGTATGACTGCTGTAAGAACAACCCATGTCCATGTACTGCCCCCCCGAACACATCCGACACCAATATAAAAGATAAGACATACAACATGCAGGACTAGCCGCGTCGACTTCACCAATCCCGAACCAGCAGGACTCCCACCATCCGCCAGCCGCATCAATAAGTCCAACCTCACACATCCCACCCAGTAATGAAGAGAATAGAACATAGGCCCCCTCGCTACACCGAACTAACATCCTACCTCCTGACCCCACCAACAAGCTAACCTTTACCGTGGGTCATGCTTGTCCAAGCACCCCACTTGGAGTCA